>VZTI01001969.1:201892-302376 GCA_013397865.1 Struthidea cinerea
TATATATAGACATTGTGATGTAGAAGTGAGTTTTGAGGATTGGTGAAGTAAAAGCAGCCCCTTACTCAGCACGTGTGATCTCTTTTGCGCTCAAGTGTGCTATTCTAGCTTCAGCTTTTGAAATACTCTAAATAAAGTTTTCTGTTTTCTGAGCTCTCTAGAGGCATAGCAGAGGAGAAGATTTTTGCGTGTGAGTCATCAGTATTTTGTTGAGTGCTAGTTTGGTACATGTGCATAGGCCTATTAGTGTCTTAATGGCATCGCACCAGTGTAAATGAGGGTCCAGCTGAGAACTGCAGGAGCTGCACAGCTGTCATCGGTGAGCTTGGGGTCCCTGGAGGGTCTTCACTACTGGTTTACATCCAAGAGGGGTATAGGGATGTGAATTTCTGATTCCATGTGGTTTTCTTGGGCTGGTGCTAAAGAAGGTGTGGTTTTACTTGTCCCACACAGATGCAAAATCAGAGAGGCTAAGGCTGTGTTGTTATGATGATGTTTTGTAAAGCTTCTGGAGTATCAAACTTGATTTTCTCATATTATAAAGATTAGGCTTTAAGTACATTTTTAAAAGCTTCCTGTTTTTACGGAATTCTTCTAAATGACTTTGTCTTAATCCACATATCTTTTCAATTTAATTTGTGGCTTGTACTGCTAGATATTGTTCTGCAGAAAGATGAAGGGATATATTTTTTAGATCAAGTAAAGCAAGAACAGGAACTTCCCTCTAACTTAGAGGGACAGATGACAGAATTCTAGAAGGCTTACCAGAAATAGAGATCTTTGCTTTAATCCTGTGTTGTTTTTTCTGTGTGTTTTTGGGGCTTTTTTTTTTTTTTTAAATTTTTTTTTTTTTTTTTTTTTTTTTTTTTTTTTTTTTTTTTTTTTTTAGTTCATGTTTAAGGTGCATCTTAAGAAATCAAGGAAGTTCATGTCACAGTTATTTTTTCTGGTAGACTGAAAGCTACAGACACAGAGCTCATCTGAATAATTTTAAATTCCAGTTTGTTGATCCTTCTGTCCCTCAACTCTCATAAAAATCCTCCCAAAGTACTTGTGTGCTAGTTTTATTAAATCTTTTGGCCTTTCAGGTTGTATTTTGTGTTTACTGTTGAATGTTAAATTTTAAATTTAGTATGTTAGGCCTTCTAAGCATTTTGAGGAGGTAACATGAATTTGAATTTGAAAATTACAGTAACTGTGGAGTGGTGCTGTAACAGGGGAGTGCTGAATCTGAAGACAGTTACTATTTTTTATTCAAAATACTGTTTGAAGAAGTGTCTTTCTTACAGTTTTGAAGGCTATGCAGCCATAGGAATGACCTTCCTATGAAGGAGTGGAGATTTCTTGAACTGCTTTGCTGCTTTCTTAAACAGAGAATTAAAATATTCTAGAAGTATTTCCCAGTGAGATATTCCCTCATAATAATGCTTACTTTTACCATAATTTGATGTGCTGCTCAGATTGCTTAGTAAAGTGTTCATTGGCTAATCTATGAATGTTTTTGCCATACAGGTCTTAAAGACAAATGACCTGGTATAGCCCCATTTTGAAACCAAAGCCTGACTTTACTCTGTAGATTTTTTTTCCCACATTTTTTTAATTGAAGAAACCTCACAGCTAAAGTTGTTAATACTTAGAAAAAATATACCACACCTGAATCAGAAAGTGTGGGAAAGGAAGGAGGATGACAGGGAGTTCTGTTCAGGGCCGCCCAGAGACCGGGTGAGTTGAGTACTGCACACTGTGGTGTTAGGAAATCATTGCAATTCAGGGAGGTGGTTAAAATTTGAACAATTGATCCACATCTTATATACGAAAATAACTCTTAAGATGGGTCTTGAAATGTGCTGGAAAATGGTCAGTCTGGTCTCCTCCTATGCTGTCATACTACCAAGTTGCATGTCCGTGCAAGTGACCTGCTAGCAGCCATCATAAGTCACTGTGGGACTGTTCTGTTGACCTCTTCACTTTGCCTGTCAGGTGACGTATCTATTAGTAATGAGTGAAGTGTGCTGAGCCTCACCTGGCCTCAGTCTGCATGTACAATTCAGACTTTTGTAGTATGGCTTCATAATTGGCTTAATCTGGTTTGATAAGAATGTGTTTAGTACATCTTGAATTCAGGGTCCACTTACTGCACAAAATGTGACTGTAATGTGTTGCCAATCACATAGTTCTTGCAGATATGGAGAAACTGCTAGGTTAACCTGCCAGTTGTCCTATATTTTTCTTTGAAAGTTTAGTCTGATAGGAATGCCAGTGGTTCACTTCCAGGAGAAGAATTTCCTGTGGTAATTCCACTGCTGTTATTCCAAAATCACACATTCTGCAGTCTTTTTGCAGCACAAATTTCAGCTGGTCCTTGTGTGAGTTGCCAGAGAAAAAATTCTGCAGCTGTATTGTTGAGATGGAAGTTCTCAACCTTGCTCAGTGCCAACACTGCAGCATTATGTTGCATCTGCATCATTTTATCGCACCTTGATAAAAATAGATGCAGAACAGAAACCAGCGCTGTGTGCATCAGCCTTCCCTACAACACACTACTCCAGAAGAGGAAATGCTGTGAGACTCTCAAAAGATTTAAAGTGAGGAATGCAGAAGAAGGACGTATATATTGGAAACACACTGCTGTCCCTGCAGTGGCCTTTTGTGAAGGCTTCATTATTTCTGTTGTACACAACACAACTTGATTCCATTGCTGTGCTGCCTGAATTGCTTTGCATGGAAAGTTGGAGATCCCTAAGGTGTCTTGCTTTGGTAATAGGTTATTCCTCAGTACTATAGAAGCGACAGCTTCACAGCTGCAGAGTTCTGGAAGCCTTTTGAAAATGAATGTTGTGGAAACAAAGTGGTAAACAGGAATGAAAAAGCATGAGACCAAGCCCCCCAGAACTAGAAATCTTCTCAGTCCTTTTTTTTTTCGGAGATCTTGTTTCTACTCCTGCTTGCCACTAACCATTTCAGAAAGAAACTACGTGCATAGGTTCCTAGAGGCAATGCCTTGCAGCTGTAGAAAACTGAAGAACATCACTAGACTGCTGTATTTGAGACTTTATGGCTCTTTCCCTGATGCCAGTTGTGGCTAGTTTCTTGTCTTGATCCATTAGATGCGTCAATGGTTAGCACAGGGAAGGCCAGTGCTCCTGATCTGAAGAGGTATTCAGCAGATAGTTTCATGGCTTGTAATAGGAGAGCAGTGTCCCGCGATGTGGGGGAAGGACACCTCATGGCATGATCTGGGGACACAGACTGATCAGCTACCCCAGCGTCTCCATCCTCTGGTATGAGATGAGATGCAACTGGGCTCTTGTAAGTGCGCAGAATGAATGTAGTGAGTGTAATCCTGAGCATCCCTGAGGAAGCATTTCCACCTACTGTTGGGATCACTTTTCTTAGGAAGTATTGGAAGCTGCTCCTGGGCTAGAACACAGTGTTGGGAAGCAGAAGGCATTGAGGAACCTGATGTTGGAATGGTCCCAACTTGGAGGTGTCCTTGTCTCCATCTCCTGGTAACCCAGCTTTCACACACTCCTTCCAGTGTTGTGTTTGTCAGTTTGTGGTAACCATTCCGTGTGGGGTGTGACAACAATGTCAGTATTCATGTGGTTCTGTACATCTTGGGTGGATGTTGTCACATTTGGCTTTAATAAGCATTGTGACTTGCAGAGCTTGTCCTAGAGCAGTCTGATGCTCAAATCCACAGGGCACTCTGTGGCGAACTGCCTGGTAACTTTACAGACTGTGAGAGGGAATGACGCAGGCCTGCAGAATTCTTTCCTAGCAATAAGAAAGCTGCCGTCATAGAGCAGAATCATGGCACACACTGTGTTCATGCCAGGAGGCTGCTTTTTTTCTGCTCTTCAGAAAGAGACCAGCAAGACTCTGGTTGGGCTGGAAAAGAGAAGGTGGTTTGCAGTGAGCAGCTTGAGCACAGTAACACTTCAGCAGAGCAAAACCGAGAGGAGCTTAGAGTTTCAGGGTTACCTAGCAAAACATTAATGTGTCTGACAGCCAAAATGTGACCTTGAAGGAAGAGAGAGGGGTTTGCTCCAAGAGGGGATCTCAGATGGGAGATGGCATGATACTGCTTGGCTAGGAAGGCAGTTTTTCAAATTGATAGAAAAGTAAATGGTGACAGAAGCAGGCCTAAACTTTGACACAACAAAGACTGTAAAAGACGTGTGCGGGACCGCGAAGTTCAGCCACAACACTGATAGGAGTTCTTGTCGTGTTTTAGAAGTTATAGTCTGGTTGCTGTAGTTTTGTTGGCAAGTACATAGGAACACATGCTGTTGAGTTTGGGAAGGCTGTTAATGCTGTGTAACTTCCCCAGCTGATAAAACCTAGAAATACTTCCAAAAGTTGGTGTAGTACCTGAGAGAAGGGGATCATTGCAAGTGCTGGTGTACGTATTTATCAACTGAAGCCAGTCTTTCATTATGAGCAACCTGGTATGTTCTGCCTTTCACCTTCACCTTCATACTGCTGTTTCTTTGCCAAGAGAACATTTAGGCTCTCCATACGCAGTCTGCCACTGGACTGATGAAATCTGCTCCGCTTGTGTGTATGTGGAAGTGTGCAAGTGTGGATGCTGAGGAACAGCAGCATAGAGAATAGGCTAAGATAATCCGTTGTCAACATTAAGCATGGTTATTACTTATTTTGCAGAATTGAATTGTTGCATAATTTTTAAAAGAACCAAGCCCTCTACCAGAAAAAAAGCAAAATACTGAGATAAATGAGTATGGTGATTTAAAAGAAACAAACCATATACATTTACATAGTTCAGGCTTGTTAAAATTCATGTTAAGCCATGTCCAGATGTAACTGGAGGATGGTCAAAGGAGAGGCTGATTGAATGGTGAAGGGGTTTTGAGATAGGTTTGGGGTTTTTTTATTGGTGGTATAGGAAGAGTGTATATTTGCAGTGGTAAATGCTTATAAATCTCTTTTGTATCAGGATATTGATATTTCCATAAACTTATATACTCTGCAGTTACATGAATGGAATAAAAAGGTTGTCTTGTATCAGAGAAATTAGGACACTTAGTGGTTTGAACTGTTATTTGAAAGCTGAACAGTTAATCACCTCATTGCTACTATGATAGAGTTTTTCAGGATGCTGGAGGCCTAAAACAGCTGATGTGGGTTGTGCTGTTCCTCTGCTTCTTCTTTTACATAGTTTTGACAGTCTTGGTGACAATTTGGGTGCTGACTGTAGCTTCCTTGTTAGAGAGAGCTGATGTGCACTCTCAGTCCTACAAAACTAAACCAAAATGTGTTTGCCTGTCTTAGGAAGTGGAGGGTGAAATTCTGTGACTTATCATGGTTTCCTCCCTGACTCGTCATTCTCCCTGATTTGCATATCAGAGAGATTTAGGGCTGTTTCTGGACTCATCTGAATCCCTTTCAACTTATACCTGTATGGTCTTTGCTTACAGGTAGGTAGGAATTATAGAAATCATTCAGTACCTATGAATCTGTAGAGTGGTCAGCCCGAAGATCTCCCTATTACTATCTACTTCTTTCTTCCCTCTTTTTTTTTAGTATCTGAACGTTTGATGCAGGTGTTTCTGTAATTATCTTCACAGCCCTCCCAAGAGGTAGAAATAGGTTTGCTTTACACATGGAGACCTGAAGTGCAAACAGATTAAATAACTAGATGACACCAGGTCTTAGACCCTGAGGCACCTTAGCCATGAGGTTTTGTCCTTAGTATTTTGTCCTTAATTTTGAGAATTTTCTGTCATATTTTGATAAGCGTAACTAATTAAAATAATCTGTACTATTCTTGCAATTCTAAATGCTTGCTTTTAATTTTGTTTCTGTAAAGTTACCTTCTTTCTATGTAGTTAATTCTACCACTTCCAGTGCTCTGTTTGGCAGCCATATCATCTGCATGTCTGATAGTTAACTGTTTAGTAAACCCCACAGACATGAGAGTATGTGCTGAGTGTAACTGTGGTTGTTCAGAAATTCAGTTTTAAACTGGAGGTGTGTACTGAAGCACACCTATGATTGTTTATTATTTAGCCTTTTGAGGAGGAGAGCATTGAGGGTGACCTGTAAAGTGTTTTAAGGATGTTATCAACTTGCAGTGCTGTGTGCTCAGGTCACTGTTTGAAGTACCAAGGGTAACGTTAATGGGCAGTCCACATAATATTCTTCTAAAGATGATGTTGTCCCTTTAAACTTCCTGTGTACCTGAGTTCCAGTTTGCCAGCTTGCACCGCATGGGGTGCTCCATCTCACACCGTTCTGCTGACAACAGATCCATCACATGGATTAACTGAAGCATGAAGCCAGATGAGTGCAGGGCAAGCTCAGGAAATGCAACTACTTGGGTGTATATATATTGCAAAGCTCTGAATTCTTGGCACCTGATTTTTATTCACTGTCATTTAAGTAATGATTTTAAAGAAAATTGTGTGTTTAGAATACGTGACGTAAACAGAGTACTTGCCAGTGCTGGGGAGGAGCCTGTAATGTCCTTGCTCTAACAGAGACCTATAATGGGTCTGTAACTATAGACTTGTGCTGTTTGGGTGATGAATTTAGGAAATTCAGTGTGTAAATATTACAGCTGATGAAGTTTTCTGTCTCACTGAAGACAGCATTTATAATGAGTAAGTGCTTTTCAATTCCGTATCACAGGAGTTGTTCTGTTTAGACTTTGATTGACAGACTTGAGACCTTCAGTGTGCTGACCTCCATTAAACCTCCCCTGTATCCCAAAAGGTGTTTTAAGAATGAGGAAGGTTACAGCTCATGATGACATCTTTCCCAAACCTATCAGGATTAAAAGCTATCAAACAGAACTTGAGGTTGATTTCTTTACCTAGTTCATTTCACTAAAAATAGAGAATCCCTGAAGTCTGTTACTCAAATTTATGAGTATGGCACTGGGATGTCCCGGGGCAGAGTTGAACAAAAGAAAATGGCTCTGTGTAAGGGGTAGCATTCCTCTCAGAGGAGTATGTTGTTTGGGATTCTTCAAACCAGCATGCTGTGGTGGCAGGACAAAATGCTCCACTTAACTGCCTTTTGAAGATTGTGGGTTTTGGACTCTGTTTTCCATAATTAGAAAGTTATTAAAATGAAACAGACCCAGATAAACTTAAAATGCTGAACAGTCTTTTTTTATACATGTGTTCCAAACTCTATTTTATATAGTCTGTTTTCTGTAATGAAGAAAAATCAGGTATGAACATTTTCATCTTTAAAAGGTAGAGAAAGATTGTATGCTGTAAGTCTGTTTTGTACAGACTACCAGATTTATGTTATTACAAAATGTTAAAAACATAATTATACCTTTCCAGTGTAAAAACCGTAAAAAGCTTCTCTTAAAAAGTGTTTTCTACAATTGAATTATTTTTTTTTTTCCCAAAAAATATGGCTTAGTTGACTGCAGCTGTGATGCGGAATGGATGGCGATATCTAAGTATGTAACTGTTTTAGAAGAATGATAGTATCCACAATTTCTTAAGACATTTTTAGGCATTGCACCTTGACCCTTAGTAATGCCATTTGCCACATAGGTTATGGCTGTTGATTTAAAAAGATGCTTGATAAAATATGGCTGCATGTGTGACATCAGGAGAACGTCTTAAGTGTGTACAGCGGTCTAAACCAGTGCAATGAAATATGTCTTAAGTGGCGATTGTTTCATATGAATGCCCACAACCGGAAAACTTCATTATGGCTTTTTTGGTATCTGTTGGATGACGGGTACCTTCACATTTATATCAGTGGTACTGCAGCCACAAAAATGGTTAATTAATGATTTGAAAAAAGATGTGATCCTCTTAGGATGCTGTTAAGTGCTGGCAAAAAGGTACTTGAAGAACAAAAAAAGCAGGATAGAGTAATACTAATACTTTTTAATACAGTATTCCTTTTCCCACCCCCTGGCATTTGTGGTAATGAAGTCAAGGTCCAAGCATCATGGTATCTGGAAAATTATGACATGTTTGTTAGATGTTTTCTGACTCTCTCTGGACTTGCTTACCACATAAAGCAGCACTTCTGAAATGTAGTAATGCTGCTCTACTTGCCAAGATAAATGAAAATTCAGTGATAAAAATGGGAAATGGTTCTTTCATACTGTCTCATTAGTTGGTTTGCTAAATTAGCTCAGAAGGAGAAGCTAATCTCTAGGCCAGAGTAAATAGGCAGCATAGTTGTTAGCATGGTTGGCTCATTCCACTACAGACTGCAAAATGCTGGATTAAAAATAGTGTTGCCTGATGTGAATTCTGGTGCAGATGGATAGACAATATATTTAACTTCCAAAGATATTGTGCGTAATTTTAGAACCTTTCAGAAATGGGGGGAGATGCTGGGGCCACTGCTTTTCCTAAATGTGTTTATCTTAGATGAGCTATAATAAACTAGAGCAGTGGGTGATTTTTTTTGTATTTTGCATGTTACTTCAAAACTTGTTAGAGTAATAGTGTTTATGTGTATTTATAAACATAGCTAAGAAAATTTAGAAATTTGGCAGACATACATTGTACACCCACAAAATATTCTTCCATACTGTGATTTCTTCAACTTATTTTTACACTGAGCATCCCACAGTGAAAATCCTGTGCAGTCACTAGAAGGTAATAAACATCAACATCTACCACTAGGAGGAGTATGATTTCAATTATTGTAATTAAGTGTACCAATAATAATTAATTAGTACATCCTAAGGACTGAATATACCGGTGAGATCTTTTAGTTTGACAACCTTTATAAAATAGGCTGTAGACTTTGTCTAGAGCTTCGGGTTTTTTTATCCATCCTCTAGTGCTTGTTTGAAGTGTGATTATTTTTTTAATTAGAAAGGCCTATAACATACAGAATTTACAGTGATGGAAAATCCATGTGTTACAATAGATAAGAGAAAAGAATTTAAAACTGATTTTTTGTCTGACTCCTGCAGATTGAACCCCTAACTCTGTGTGTGAGGGGAAGACGTGATGGAGTTTGCTATTCTTACACTCTGTTTCTTCATGAAAATCTCTTCCTGCTGGGGAAGTGCATACTGAATTTCCAAGGTTCTCCGATAGACTTGACCAAATGAAATAAATGAATTTTTTCAAGCTGCACACTGTAGTTCAGATTGTAATTTTTTTTCCTTGAACTCCTCATTACTTTTTTGCGGCCTTTGGGAAATGCCACAACTAGCTGCATTTTAGTCCCTCAGTGCTCAGTTGTATTATCTCCTTGCTCCCATGAGATTTTCCTGCTTGTAGAACTGAGGGACATTAATTCTTTTATCTATACATCACATAAAAAGCTCTTACTTAGCTATTTATCTATGATAGTACCTAAATTGTTTGCCTGATAATCTGCCTTCCAGATTCTGCAGTATGTATGTATATTATGACTGGGGGGTGTTTTTGTCCTTTGATATGACTTCTTGGCTAGCAAGGCTATAATGCATGTTGTTCAAATAGGACTGCTTTATCCAATGATAAATTACCTTGTTCCTGTGGTTACTTACCTCTTATGTCTTGTTTGCTAGGAAGGGTATCATATTTCTTTCCAGCTCACTGATAGCAGTATTTGTGTTAAATGAAAAACATAACCTTGTATGATCTACTAGAAATGTTTAATGTGCAGTTACTTTTTCAAATCTATAGGTGAGTTTTAATGTTTCCCTTATGCATAAATTTTTCTGCTGTGATAGTGAACCTATTACAACATTGTTAGGAGATAGGTGGAATATTTTACAAATGTCTTGATGTATTGTCACCTGAGATGGTTATTGACCAGACTCGAAATCTCACTTGAAACACTAAGTAAGTTACCATACCTCAACTCAGTACTGGCAGCAGCAATATCCTGTTTGTCCTTTTAAAGGAGTGTTATGACAGCTTAGTTCAACCGTTGTAAAACTTCCAGCTATGCCAAGACACTTTGAGAATAGCAACAATTGAATGAGCAGCTTCACCAGTTCCTTTGTGACTCATTGGATAATAATTATCTGACTAAAAAGACTCAACTAAACCAAAACAAACTCCTCTCAAGGGATGTGTTAGCTCTATTCTAATCTATCGTACTTCTAAGATGTTGATAAAATGAGAAGCATTTCTTTGTTGCTAAAAGATGTGATTTCATGATCTTCCTAGCCCATGAAAACAGAGAAGGTGCCTTAAGGCAACGTTTTTTCTTTCCTGGTTCACAAATTTACTCATCTTTTTCAGTAAGAGGCCTATGCTTTTAAGATTTTACTAGTCTTAGTATCTCTAAGGAACTGGTTATTGTCTGTATTGTTGCTGGTGAACTGCATCCAATGTACATCTTCCTATAAAACTGATGAGACTTGAGCATTCTGTAATGCCGTTGGGCAGTGACTTCTCAAGATTTTAATATTTTTTGAAAAATTCCAGTGTTTGTTAGTGTAATTGTCAGCATGAAGATGGTAGATTAGATAACTTTTGCATTGGAATATTGTGTGCAAAATACTGATTTAGTATTGGTATGGCATTGTGGTTTTAAAGATGCACTTTCAACGTCCTAAGTAGTATTTTATGGTGGTACTTAAAATCAGTAATCAGTGTTATACAATTTAAAAGTTACTGGGGAAGAATTTTTATTGATGTTAATTACTGAAGTAAATGTAGACATTTTGAATTTTTTTTCTTTTATGTGTTGAATGAGGCTTTTCTAAGGATGCCTTCTGTACTTTTGCTTTTGGAAATGTAATCTTCAAAGCAAGGGTAGATTAGGCACCTTTTCTGACTTGAGTGATGTGATGTTTTTTATCTTCAAGTGAATATAAAAGGGAAAACTTAATGATCCTTATGACTTGTTTTGTTATGTGCTTATGTAACTCTTTGTGATAAATAAAAGTAATCACCCAAGTTCTGTAGTAAAGCATCTTCTAAAAGATGAAATCTGAGTTGCTTGTTTTGCAAGTGGCTGTACAGACAATAACTTAAGCAACATACGCTGTTAAGGACATGTTTGCAGGTTCTTAACTTTGTCATGTTATTTCTTTTTGACCACTGCAGAATTCTGTTTTAGTTGGATACTGCAGGAAGGTTGCGGAACATACCAATAACATTTTGTTGCAGGAAAACTGTAGGTAATTGTCAACAATGCATTTATCAGGATGACATAGAACTGTTCCTAATAATTTCAGGTTTTCATACTTTGAAGACATTATCATCTTTATTGTTCAATTTTTTTTGTCCTTTTCTACATAGCAGAGGTAAGTAAATTGCAGTGGCTGAAGGAACACGACAAAATACATCTGTCGAACCTGTGTTTGTAAAGGATGAACAGCATTATCAGTATTGATGGTGAAAGAGGCTTCAATTTGAGGGACAGCCGCTGCAAAAGAAGTGGTCCTGCTGCCCCTGCCTCTCTGCCTGACCATTCATTCTGTCTGTGTCCCTTGTACTGGGTCTGGTCCTGGGATGTCCTTCACTGAGCTGATTGAGCTCACTATATTGGGAGAGAAGATGTCCTCTTAGCGTCTATGTAGTACTAATAAGATGCAAACCCTCACTCTCCCTTGAGGTGTTTGCTTTGAAATCAGGCATTTCTGTGTCATGGAAAGTCGCAAACTGCAGGCACCTCTTTGGAAGCTATGTCATTTATTGACTGGCATTGCAGTCTTCACCACCATTTACATGTTGTGCTCTTTAAGGATAAGGCCTATGCTTTGCTTTATGAAGCATGTAATTTGTTTAGGGTTGTTGTGGGACGATGCTGGACTTCTTACAGCTCCTCCCTTCATTTTCATGCCTTTGTCAAAGTCTCTGTAGTGCCTTAATATGCATATGTCCAGCAAGCACTTCAGAAAAATAATTATTCAAGTCTCCTTGCTTTCAAGCCCGTGCTGCAAACAACATGACTGATTAGCAGGACTGTGTGTGCATGTAATTGTGCACAGAAAGCCAAGGTGAAGTTATGTTTGGATCTACAGGTCATGGAATTTGGGGAACTATTGCTTGTGAATAGTCTGTGCAGGATCTAGAGACAGAATTGCAAGGGATCGAGCCACTGTTTGACGTGAACAGTGTTCACCACTGAGTGATGTGATTATGTGTCCTGGTTCTGGCCGGGGTTAAATTTTGCAGTAGCCAGAAGGGGGCATGGCTAGGACGTGGAGGTTATTCTATACCACCTCATGTGACTTTCTGGGGATGGGGGAAAAGGCTCTCTTTTAGGATGGGTAGCGTGGTGGAGGAAGTAGTCAGGTATTCTTGGGGGTGTGAGAATTCGCATGCAAATTCATTTTTTGTACGCTCTTTTATCATTGCTGCTGTTACTGTTCATTTTTTAATCTTGTTTCCAGTAAATTGTTATTATCTGAACCTGTGATCTTTATGCTTTGTGTCTCTGATTCTCTTCTCCATCTTGTTGCAGAGGCATGGACGGGGAGGGGGAGAGGGAAGTGAGCATCATATGCTTTGTAGAGTCTCAGTGGGAGTACTGACTTGGGGAACACCATTCCTAAAACCATGACATTATGATGCCCTCTGTTGCTATATATGTGGGCAGAAACAGTTGCCTAGAATTTATCCTTTCTTTTATCCTGTTATTTATCCTTTCTGCTTTTGCAAAAATCCAGCTTTTCAGATAGTGAAATCAGTGTAATGGCTTTTGGTATAATCTTGTCTGGTTGTACACACAGAAGGGTTAAACTTTTCTTCCACCAGAATTTGTCAACTTTCATGCAGCAGTCATCTTTTTTTCTGGTGCGTCTTTGCCGACATTATGATAGGCTAGTCTTGCTTAATATTTAAAAGCTTTTAGGGTATATTTCAGAATTGAAAGCTTCACATCATTTTGATAAAGTGGTAGAGATTTTCACAAAGAAATCATGAGTTCAGTTACTGTCCTGGGCTTGGAACAGAAAAGATTGGTAATTTTTGGCCTTAATGTGACATAGAGTTTGACCTCTGTGTTCCATGGTCACCCCACAAATGATGTGCTTGACTGAGTTATAGAAACTGAACTGCTTTTGTTACTCTTAGCTGCCTCTTAGGTAGAGTAATGAGGCGAGAGGAGAACTTGCAGGGCAGTGAGGATACTGAAACTTCTCTTGTGTGATAGGTGGAAGACTTTGTTTTTAATATTTAGCCAGTGCTGTTCAGTTATCAGTTACGTATCAGTTATGTATCAGTTATGAACATAGCTGATTATGTGTAATTCCCTGGTTTCATGATTGTGTACAGTTCTTTCTCCAAATACGGTGATTACAGGCAAAGACTTGTGTGTGTAGCAGAGAAGATGAAGTTACAGAGTTCGTGGAGGAGGAGGTGTTTCTTGGTACTTTTGTAGAGCTTTGAGAATTTCCTTCTTAAGCAGTTTTAAGAAAGGAGTGTTGCCAGCCATGCTTGCCCTCATGTGAACCTTTAAAACTTCATGCTCAGTATGCTCAGGCATGCCTCAAAGTGAAAATAAATGGATGAGAGTTTTTCTTTTACTGGCTGCAGTAGATGTGAATACTCAGTCTTAATGGAGAGGTATAAAAAGAGCAGTCATGCTGGGGGAAATGCCCTCCTGTGGGGCACAAATGGACATCAGCCCAAGTACCAGCTTCTGCAGCTATTTCAGCCTTCCTTGTACAAGAAAATCTGACCTGAGACCTAGTTGAGGCTGTTTTACCTGCTTACATGGAAATGCTCTCTTCTAAAATTAAGATGTCTTTAAAGAAGTGTTTGATGATTCTTTTGTGTTTGGTCAATGTTAAACTGACATGTACTGTGGCATGTCAGTAAATGGTGTCTGCTGGGGATTTATAGTAAGGGCTTTGGTGCTCACTAGAGGGAGAGCTGTCTAATGAGTGCTGTCTCATCCCAAGTGTCATGTGAGCCCTTCCAGCTCTGCTCTGTGGCCCTCAGATAAACAAAATGGCAAGTGGAAATTTTAACGTACATTAAAAGAAACCTCCTAGTTTTTTGAATCCACACTATCTTTTTCTATACCTGACCATCTTTGCTTTCAACAGCTGGAGTTAAGACATTACAGAATGACGAGGTAGTAGAGTAGTAATTTTAGAAACACTTTTATTTGCATACTGCAGAGATGTGAGGAAAAATGCTAGTCTAGACAGCTACAGAGGGAGAGAGGAGGGAGCTGGAGAGTGGTGCTGGAATGAGGTATGAAAAGACTGAGGACAGTAGTCAGCAGTGAGGCTAAAACGAGGAGTGAAGGTGGAATGTTGGGTGGTGGGAGTCAAGCAAGCCAGCTGAGCTGGAAGGCAGCTGGAGAAGGGCAAAGAGGGAAGCAAAGTAAGAAAGTTGGAAGGAGGAAGGGGAGGAAATGAGTCAAAGTACCTGAGGGATTAGGTCATTGTTATGAGTAGGAAAGGTACTCAGAGCCTTTCTGTACCCTTCTTTTGCCAGCCTGTGCTTCTGGGTAGCTTTCTCAAGAGAGGTAGCTGGCAATGGAGGGAGGCAGGTGTCCCAGCTTTCCGTGGCAAACGCCTGATGTCTGGAGTGGCAGGTAGCCAGTGTGACAAGCGGTAATTAAGTACCTGTACCGTCGGGTCTGCTGGGAGAGGCAGAAGCCACGGCAGTGACACACGTACACTGTGCACTGCACCGAGCGCACTGGTCCGTCCTTAGCTGACAGTTCCCGGCAGGTCCGAGCGCAGCCGGCGGGCGGCTCCGGCCCGCGGGGCTCAGTGGGGGCGGGCGGGGCTGTGCCGGCTGCCGGCTGAGCCGCGGGGCGNAATGGCCGGGGCGGGGCGGCACCCGCGCAGCAGCCGCACGGAAAAGTTTCTGTCGGTTCGAGTTGCTCCTATCTCTGCTCTCCTTCCGCCCGCTCGGAGGCTGGTTGGCTTCCCGCTCTCTCTCCCAGGGCTGCTGTCTCTTCCTCGTCGTACTATGGCACTGAGTTTGTAAGCTTTGCAACGCGGAGAAATGGATATGTCGGATCCCAGTTTTTGGACGCTCCTTTCCAACTTCACTCTGCCCCACCTGCGGCGAGGCAGCCGGCTCCGGCGGACTCAGAGGTAAGGCAGGCTGGCGGCTCCAGGTGCGCGGGAGCGGGCGCTGGATTTCCTGCTCCCCGGCAGAAGGGCCCTGGGAAGGCGTCGGGACCCGCGGCCTCCTGACCTCTCCTGGTCTGGAGCTGCGAGCGCTGAGAGCCTCTCCTTGCGAGGCCCTTGGTGGTGTTTTTTTTTAAACCAGACGCTGCATATTACTCTACCTCCATTAATAAGATGTTTTCTTTTGTCCAACCCTTCTACCCTCCTCCTTTTTTCCCTCGTAAAGACGCTTTCAGTATTCAGTCTCAAGTATTCGACCTTTAATTGGGAACAGATATTCTTTATATGGACAACTCAAGATAGCCTACTTCATTCGGTGTTCTTAAAGGGACAGGTTTGCACAAGTACTTTTTTTTACACAGGCTAGCTTGATATTTGTTAGTACAGGAATGGCGTTTTTTATTTTTGTAGCATTTTCATTATTGTCTGGAGGGGGGAAAAAGGCTTGGAAATAGTAAAAGTTGAGTAAAAGTTAAAGGGTTGTGCCAACAGTGGGCAAAAGACTGACAAGCTTTCACATCATGGTCATTTTTTGTGCCGTGGTGGTCCTTTTAGTTAAGTATATGTCCCTATCACAAGGAAAAGAAAAAATGTATAGAAGTTTGTAACTTTGTACACTAGTACCCCGTATGCCATTTTGAGACACACCAGGTGCGGTGGTAAATTAGGATATGCTTCTGACTGTGAAACTACCTTGAGTACTGGCTTATGTATTATCTTTGGAGAATGTGTGAAAATGTTTCTTCTTCAGGCTAAAAAGCTGGCACAAAGCAAGCAGGATAGAGGCTTAGCAAAGTTGGTTTTTCCTAAGCCTGAAGTATTTATGGTGTGTTTTTTTTTTTTTTTTTCAAAAGGAAGAAAATGAATATCTGTTTAGTGTCAGAAAGTTTAAAATAGGAAAAACAAATGGTCTGTTTCACATCAATGAAAAAACTGTTCCTGCAGTAAATATCTATTCTTTGTGTCTCCTACTTTGGGTAGCTGAAAATGCTGAGTTATGTTACAATTATTATCCCTCTCTTGTAAATAATTTTTTACTCTTATGCAGCACTAATTGAGAATAGGCCTTATGCATTTTTCTGCTGAGACATGTTGGGTTTTTTTCAAGTTGTCTTCACTGTTCTTACTCAAATTGGGTTTGTAACTGTTAAGACTTTTATAAATGTATGGCTGTGTGGCAGGTTGAGGAGGAGAGAGACTTCATAGATTTCACAGGAAGCTTGAAATAAATATTTATCACTGGTTTGTTTGTTTTATATATTTGGATGCTGTCCTGCTTTTCAAACGTATTTAATGCAATACTGAGTTTGTTGAAATATTTGAAAGACTTTTTAAAGCAGCATTGAGTATTGTCTCAGCGTATAACATGTATGGTGTATCAGTGAACAGTACATGCCATATATGCAGTTATGTTTCATGTATTACAGACATATTCAGTATTTAATTCCCTCTCTGTAGCCAAATCAGTGTGTCTCAGCACTGTGAAATGAAAAAGCCAGCAGTGGGATTTCAAGGCTGCTTACTTACTCTTAATGGGCCCAGATAACCCTCCTTTGTCAGGTTGGTTCTATCTTCTGAGTGGTGGGAACTCAGAATCTGCTCTGTTGATGTCTCTTGGGGAAGGCTGTCCACACGCTCATTCAGCTCCCTTCTTAAAGGTGGACCTGCCCTCTGCCCCCCTATACTCATAATTCATTTACTAATGTAAGATATAAAACTTACAGAGCAATAAAACTGTCAGAAATACAAAACCCAGCATGGACAGCGCAGATTCTCCTAACTCTGCTGTAGAAATGGGTTTGGATTAATTAAGGTACTGGCTGGGTTTGTGTGTTCTGTGCTGTATCTCTCCTGCACTGTCTTCACAGGCTCAGTCAGCTGTAGCTGTAGCTGCATGTGAAGAGTGGAAGGATAGCTGCTTACTTTGCTTAACGTGCCACAGGATGCCTTCCCTTTCTTTCTAAGAGTGCTGCTGGTCGCCGCTCATGTCTTGTAGCTTCCCAGGCATTTTAGGCGCCTAAAGAGTAGGTTACCGAGTAGGACTTGAAGGGAGTTTAGTTTCTGTCATCTGAATCTCCTGCTGGGCTTAAGTGAAAGTTTTGGATCCACTGATTCAAGAGAGGTTTTTTCTTAATAGTTATACTGCCTGTGAAACTTGTCTAGCCTGGTGCATGCCTAGGTGCTTCATGAAAACTTCTGAAGAAGTGTTTCTTTCTGGTTGTATCCACAGTTGGCTTTGGGACTGCTTTCCAATTTAAGAGCAGTAATTCTATGGTTTGGTTGGGCATTTTTGCCTCTCAGTTATGTTCCTTTTGCCTGTTCAATTACTTTTACCTATGCTACCAGATTCTTGTGGCCTGCTAGACCCTATTGTTTCTGTGAACACTACCCTACTTCCTTGACACTTGGGATGAAACTTGTCTGCTCGTACTATGAATTTTGTTTCTTTGTACAGATTTACTTGATGTAATCATTTATCTCTCTTTGAGGTTCTAAGAAGTAAACAGTGAAGAGATAACCTCCTTCAGGAGCAGTTTTCCAACAGTAGACTTAGCTGAATTTTAGTTGCAGCAGCTCTTTGGGAAGTGATACCTGAATAAGAAATATCACAGCCTGACTTTCAAGTCTTGGAGTAGGTTTTCAGGACTGGCGGGTAGAAAAACTATTTTCAATTATAAATTGGAGGCATTTGTTATTCAAATCCCTGAGACTGTAAATGCCATAGATTATACCATGTGCTCTTACACTGAAGAAATACCTGTGCCACCGTAAAGAGAACTAGAGTGAGAGTGTCTATGTGTAGACACCTATTTATAGAAATTACTGTGTAGATTCACAAATGGATAAATGTGTACAGATACACTCCTTTTTACATGGAAAAATCACTACTTTCTGCTTTGTTATTGTTTCTTTGGTTTTCTCTGACACTTTCACTCTTTGTGTCTGATCTTGTCTGCGTATCTTTTACAAAACCAACAAGCCAGTGATCCTTTCTGTGGGTGTCCTTTTCTCTTGCTTCTTTATGGTAGTTGCACTGAAACAATGTTAGTACAATTGCTCTTCCTTTGAGTCAGAGTGGGATTTTTTTTCCCCAAAGGCATGAAATTCATGAATGCTTGCCCAGTTGCCTCTGAGCCAAAGTAGACTCATAGATGATTTGTGTTGAAACTTCGTTTTATTTTGTGTACAGTCACAGAAGTAGTAGTGAGTCTTTCATGATATGAGATTAAAATACTCATCCATCATCAAGTATGTGTTCTGACAATTCATAACCTTTCTGAAACCTTAAAAACAGCTGAAAGTTATAATTTTTATTGGAAACAGAATAGAGTAGTCAAACTTTGTTGTAGTTCTATTAGTTTTGGGACAGCATGCTTCCTGGAAAAGCAGGTTTTTTGAATGTCTCTAGTTTGGTAGTTTGAATAGGTGCAGTGATGTTAAAATGATGATGTAAACTCTTGCTGTTGGTTTTTATGTAGACCTTTGTTTTTAACTTTGTCAACACAGTATACTACAAGTAAGTATATTATAAATGGATTGTTTTATTTAATAACAGGTGTTAAAAGTGGTCCTGTTGACAATATAAGAAAACCAAGCACCTTTGCTTACATAAAAACAGCCACAAAAGTGTTTGATTATGTTGATGTCAGCTGAAGCTCTGTTCCAACTGAGTTATTTTACTCCTGTTACATAACAGTAAACATCAGTTCAGACTTTGTTAAAAAAGTATTTCTTTTTGATGTATTTATATTGTTTTTAATGTATGTTTGAGAGTGTGGTAATTTGAAGAGCTTCACCATTTCTTTACTTTTAACTCTCTTCATTCACTTTAGTTCCTACATGCAAGAGAGACGAGCTGTTATTCTAATAGATATTGAGTAAATTCAGAGAAGATTGTTATCCCTAAAACTGGGTGGATTAAGAAGTACATTTGTGCAGACTATCTGTGCTTCCAAACACACAGTCATTGAATATGTTTTGTTAGAAGTTAATCTGCTGGACTAATGATCCCATTGCTTTCTCTACTACCTAGTGGAGTGTTAATGTATCTTGGTAATTGTATTTCCTTTCATTCACAGTAAAGGCTTTGTGTTAGGGGGATAGTTTTACAGTCTCACTGTCAAATCGAATGTGTTGTTTTTATTCTGGTTTGTTTAATTGACCAATCTTTTTCTTCAGATAATTGATGTATTTCAAGTTCTGCTTACAGTCTGAATGAGCCAACATTGTTTCTTAGCTTCAGCAAGACTGGTAGGGATTCATCTGGTCATGTTCCTATTTTTTCTTTGTTTTCACTCTGATAAAATGTTATTAGAATTATGTCAAGATCATTAGGAAGTGACCAAAGGATCTTAATGTAGAAAGCCTGAGGAAAGCTGAGACATGAGCAAAATAAAAAAAACAAACCATAGGTAAATGCTGGAATATGCTGAAAGAAGCTGTAATTGTTATTTTTTTCCACTATCATGGTTAATGTCTGCTGTGACATGTTACGAGACAATCTTAGTTTTTCTTACTCAGAGAATTTAAAGGATAGTAGTTCAGACATCCCTTCATGAGCTGTGGTTGTTCAGACATGGTCTAGGTGCAGCACACAGAAATTCCCTCTGTTGTATTTACATCTGCCGCTGGTGTTCTGCAGTCATTACAGTTGTAGTGGGCTGAACCTGAGTTGATAGACAGTCTTTTAGACTAATGACATTTCTCGCAATTTACATATTTAAACCGTGTGGAAAGGCGGGAATTTCCTTTCGTTCCAGCTCGCCTGGTGGAAGATGGGGGGCCTCGGAGCCTCCAGGCTCTCACTACACAGTTCTTGCTGTATTAGACTTTGGCTCATCCTTCTCAAATGTTTTTTTAAGCACGCAGGAGCTCACCCATGCACTGGCTAATAGTTGCCTCTTCTGATGCACCTCTTTTCAGAGAGCTTCAAACTTGTCAGTGATAAGCTGTGTACCAACATGTGTGGCTGCACATACCGATTGATGGGCTTGCCTCTAGTAGCTCTTTGTCAAAGCTGGAAATGGTCGTCAGAAAAGTGGATTTCAGGGGAGATTTCCGATGAATTTGGGCGGAGAAGAACTATCTGAAATTCAGCAAAGGCAAGTGCAGGGTCCTGCACCTGGGGAGGAACAAGCCCAGGCACCAGCACAGGCTGGGGCTGACCTGCTGGGGGGCAGCTCTGCAGAGCAGGACCTGGGGGTCCTGGTGGCCAACAAGCTGTCCATGAGCCAGCAGAGTGTCCTGGTGGCCAAGAAGGCCAATGGTATCCTGGGGGGCATTAGGAAGGGCATTGCCAGCAGGTCATGGAAGGTGATCCTGCCCCTGTACTCAGCCCTGGTGAGGCCTCACCTGGAGTGCTGTGTCCAGTTCTGGGCTCCTCAGGGCAAGCGAGATGTGGAACTCCTGGAGTGCATTCAGCGGAGGCTACAAAGGTGATGAGGGGTCTGGAGCATCTCTCTTGTGAGGAAAGGCTGAGGGAGCTGGGCCTGTTCAGCCTCGGGGAGATACAACTGAGAGGGGACCTCATTAGTGTGTGTAAGTATCTAAAGGGTAGGTTTCAAGAGGATGGACCAGGCTCTTCTCAGAGGGGCTGAGCAGTAGGACAAGAGGCAGTGGGCAGAAACTGATGCCCAGGAAGTTCCACCTGAACATGAGGAAGAGCTTTACTGTGCAGGTGACCATGCACTGAACAGATTGACCAGAGAGGTTATGGAGTTTCCCTCACAGGAGATGTTCAAGAACTGCCTGGACACAGTCCTGTGGCATGTGCTCTAGGATGACCCTGCCTGAGCAGGGAGGTTGGACCAGATGACCCACTGTGGTCCTCAGGTTTCAACTTTACCTATTCTGTGATTCTGTGAATTTGTTACATGTCATTGTGGAGGAATGGTAATGATTTTGTTAGTTATGGACATTAAATCACTCAATATTTTGAGCCACTGTGTTTAGAATGTGAAGATACTGCTAACTGATTTAGACTGAACATTTGAAATGAAGTTTATTAAATGGATCACAGTGAAAATTATGTAAAACTGATTGTTGCATTCGGTAGTTCTGTGTATATTGTCTCGTTGTCTATAGGCTGTGGACCTAGATCGGGCTGTCATGTTACCTCTCATTAGACGAGGTTTAGTAGGAACTAGATTTGTTTGGAGGAACGAATGGCACCAGGAAAGATGCATATCTGAGGAGAATCAGAAAGTTCACGTATCTTTGATTCAGCCCTATTCAGCAGGCTGTGTTGCATTCAGTGATGGCTCCTGGATTTTCTCATGAGAACATTTCAGAGGGTTTTTTTCCTTTGAACTTTTGCAAATTCACTAACTGTGGTCATTGTGAAATTTTAAGGCTTTTGATCTCTATCATTTGACTTTAACCTACGTTTAAAATAATGTATCAAAGAAAAATTTTTAAAAGGCTACCCACTGTGAATTTTGTTTTCTCCACTCAAAAAAAAGTTGAAAATTATGTCAAATGAGGCACTGCTTGCAGGTAAGGAAATGGCTTTATATGTGTGCGTTTTGTTAGGTTTTGGTTTTGGGTGTGTGTTTGGGTTTTTGTTTGTTTGGGTTTTTTTTTTTGTTTTGTTTTGTTTTGTTTTTGTTTTTGTTTTTGTTTTTTTTTTTGTTTTTTGAGGNTTTGTTTTTTGAGGTAATTCGGTGGATATTGGTTTGGTCTGGAGCTCACCTTGAGAGAGCTAATAAATTAAAAGTTACTTCGTTTGAATGCTGGTACTTGTCACCTGTGATTGTTTTAAGAGGCATTCAGGATGTGCATAACTGAAGCAGTAGTAGGTAGACTTCTTTATTTTTCCCTGATTGCTTTCTTGCATGCATTTGGGAACAGTGCCTTGTCAGTCTTCCCTCTCGGGGTTGCTGGGCCCACATCCTGCATGAAACTTGTCATAGGCTTATGAACAGAATCCCACTTCTCACAGGAGATAGATTTGATATGTGAAAAAAATGCACTGCATTTTTTGTTGGGTTTGTTGGTGTTTTTTTTTTCATGCATCCTTGGAAGAGAGGAGTTTATATGATAATTACTTGTTTCGTTAAAGCTATTAATCAGATATGGATTTCTGTAAGAAATGTTTACTTTGATTTTGAAATACACTTAAATATGATGTTTTAAGAATCAATTCTTAGTCCTGAAGTTCTTACAGGGAAGATAGGTATAGTGGTTTGAACTACCTGAACTGCCTTTAATAAATCTGAGTATAATTAATTGGCTTCTAATTTAAGTTCGTCCTACTCTTAAAATCCTTTTGGAGCTACTGTTATTATCACTTCTTGGATGAGATGCTAGAATGTTCTGGAAAGATATTCCTATGTAAAAGTATACAGAAGCCTCAACAATAGAAAACAAAAGGAAGGTAGTCATAAGAATACCGTATTTTTGAAGTGTGTATTTGTCCTAGTTTGGACAAATTTGGAGGTGAATATCCCCTGATAGAGGTTGCAACCACCCCTCCCCGCCAGGTTCAGGAAAAACCCTGAAACCTCCCCTCTTCAAACCCAAACTGAGCTCTAATGGAATGAGAACTTACTGGTGTGCCTCATGGACACAGAGAGGTTTGTGTAACTGGAAGCCAGGACCTTCTTCCAGCCAAGTCGTGACATTCTGACTAGAGATGCCATCAGTGCCTCCCAGAGATGGCTTATCAGTAGCTCCATGAAGCATCTTTTGCACTATGGATAGCTAAACAACAGTGAGGGAAGCTGGCCCCAAAGGGAGTTTGGAGAGCAAATGGACTATGAGAGATGAAAATTTCACAGCAGGATTGTAGAAGATGAAGTGTTGTGATTCAATCACAGGACATGGATCCACATAATGTGTAGATTCCCTGGTTATTCTCTTGACAGAATAATTTGTAACAGATATGTCATTTAATTAAACAGTGTGTTGGTTAATATCAATGAGCCTAGCCATCCAGAGTGAAGTTCTGCCTTGAGTCGTGGGTGTTTTCTGTTGATTGCAGTCCATACTGACTGAGAAAAAGCAAAAATCTTTATTAGAATTTTCAGTAGAGATGCCTTTACAGATTCTGCATAGTTCCGACATGAACCTGACAATCCAGTCCTTGATGACACAGAAGTTATATACTGATCATAACGATAAATCAGACGTGTTTCTATCAACAGCTGTCTTGATGTTTGCCAGAATTTGTCTTCAGGATGGTTTTCATAATGTAAATCAATACATGGGTTTTTTTGATTCCCTTTTTGGGAAACTGGAAGAAGGATATTTGATTAGTACCTCCTTCATCAGAGAGTGCTGTTCAGTGAGAAGCTGTAATTAACAAATATCCTTTGTATTAATACTGTTAACCCTCTTGGAGTTAACTTATAAAAAGTAGATTGTGTACGTTTGTTTTACAGATTTGCCTTTTCAGTGACTCTAGGCCTGTTTAGCTCGTTCTTATGCACGGGTATGTCAAGGGAAATTCCGTAAGTGCTGTAATAGTAGAAGCAAAAGCAGTCAGACAAGTCCAATATGCTCTATTCACCTTCTCTATGAACACCCCACGCAAAAGGATGATTATGTCAGTTCCCTGAACCTACCAGATGTCCTACCAGAGCATCTTCCTTTTGCATCACCCACATAATGAACAGAGAAAATACATAACACTTTTTTAAAGTAAGTTTGCATTGTATATTTTTTTTCTTACCTGAGGCTTGGTGATTTGGCTTCATCCCTGGCCTTTCTGCCATGTTTTGATGATTGAACTGTTGTGTTTGGAGGCATTTGCTCTCCATCTGTGACCTATGAGTAACTAGAGAACAGTTCTGTTCTATCTAGTTTTTCCTTACTGCTTGGTTTTGTCTCAGATGTGTTATTCTGTCTTGTCAAATGTCAAAATATTACCATCTTCTGCAAGGCTTTGATTTCTATCTGTGGGAAAAATTTCAAAACAGAAAAATGAAACTTCTTCGGGTTTGGTTGGGGTTTTTTTGTTTTGTTTTTGTTTATTTTTTTAAGTTTGAAAATTGTATCTTCACATTATTTCTTCTGTGTCTTCTTCAAATCTTAGAAGAGCAGGATGCTTTTTTTTTTTTTCTTTTTTTCCCCCTCTTTCTGTAAAGGAAATACAAAACATACTTGTGTATATGAGTATACTAGGTTGCTTTTTAAAGTATGCAAATTGTTTGTGTGGTTCAGACCTAAACATTCAGCATTATCTACAAATTAATACCTTTTAGTGATCATATGTTTCCTTCTTCTGATTCATAAATTATAAGGCGAGAAGAAACCAGTAGGATCACCTACTCTGACACTCTACAGGAAGCCAGACACAGAGTAACAGTGTTAGAGGTTTAGTAGTTTGGCCTTCCCAGACAAGGTAACATGTTTGTTTAATCATTGATGAGTTTAGCAAAATCCGGAAAATTTAACACTCTTCAGGACAACTTTCTTTTGTTTCTTGTTGGTCCTTAAGTGAGCTGTGTTTTACCACTACTAATTTATTGCTGATGCTGTTATCTCTCACACTAACCTTAGTAATGGCCTCAGAGACATTGGGCCAGTGTTCGGTATGTTCTTTGTGACTGTGACTGCGACTGCCTAAATCCAGTACAAGGGTCACCACATGGATACTAACAGAAGAAAACAATCTAAAGAGAGGTCCAAAGGACTCTCTGCATTTTCTGCCTCAGTTGGTATGGAAAAATTAATTTTCCTTTCAGGTCATAGTGAGGGAACAACAGCATTGTGTTCTCTAAAAGACACCTGCCCCAGGAAGCTGGCTGATGAGCTGACAACATGGTCTGGCCTCTTTGTGTGGTGGGAGTGCTTGGCTCGGGTCCCGGTAGGAGTGTAGGATGTGTACAAGGACTTGGTGAGAGGAAGTTGTGTGCTGCTTTTCTCTCTTAGGTGTGACAGACTGTCTGAAAAGATGGAAGGGTGTGGGAGTTGTATGAAGGAATGGGTCCTGCTGAGGTGTTGTTGGAAGACTGTAGTGCAGCGGGAGGCAGAAGTGTGCCATTGGTCTTGTTGATGGAGACTCTTAAGTTATTTGTAGAGCTGCTCCTAGGTTTATCTTGTAGGTAAATCAGCTAGATCATTGCAAAAAAAATACAGGAATGAAGTAAAGCGCATGCGCTATGGACAGGAACATGTGGCGGGAACACCCAGTGCATGTTAGAAATCCAGCACCCTAATGCTGGACTTGTTGCTGAACATTGTTTTGGTATGGGGGTAGCATATGCCTGTAGAATAAGAGTATCTTGCCAAGTTTCAGATGATTTGAAGTTACAGTTTAAGCTCTTTTTTTTAATAGGCATATTAAACATGCATGGGAACAGAAGATACCAAATTATGAAAGTGTGTTGCTCAATTTTATGGAAAAGATAGTATGAAAAAAAACCCATTTTTTAGTTACAGACATTTTTAATGTTAGAGGAAGGATTGGAGTTTGAGAACTGGCTCATTGTTCTGCATTACATAGTGGCCTCTTTGAAGTGACAGCAGGAATGCACATAACACTGCACAACCAAAAGCAACGATAGGAACATAGTTTTCATACATTTACAGACATTTCCCTTGAATAGTTTGTGCTGTAGGGTTATTTTCCTACAAAATTTGTATTCTTTTATAAAACCACTTTTCTAATAGATACCAAGATTCTTTAAATATAAAACTCATAAACCATGAGTTGATGATTTCACTTGACATTAACCATCCTTAGGGCAAAGGCAGAAAATACTATCAATACACCTATTAAAGATAAGTGAAGACAAGCGAGTATAGGACTTGAAGTCCAAGTAGTTAAAAGACAATTCATTACAATATGATTTGGAAGGAATGTGGTGCTTCATGTTCTTAGGATAAGACATGTGCAGTATCAGATTTTTTGCTTTTAAGGCATTTGCTTTTTAATTGCCTTTTTTTATGATAACAACTCCCATTAATTTACTAGCTTCTACCTTTATCAGACAGTGTATTCTTCTAAGTCCTGTCAAAAGTAAGAGCTACTGTTGCCTCATAAAAAACGTAGAGAACAAAGGAGGCTCATGTAGAATGTGAATTTATTCCTGTGTTTGTGACTTGGCTGTGACTATGAGGGTACTGAAGTAGTTTTTTCCCAATGTCACATTTTTTCCTTTTTCTCAAACCCTCTGACTGTGGTGTTCATAAGACCTAAGATGTTTTTCAAACAAAAACAAAGGCTGCAGAAATGGTGGTTTTATGCTTTATGAACATCACTTCTTCAGGCATCCTTCTGCTGTGATGCAAATAGAAACCTTAAATTAGCTAATGGGCTAATGGGCCGGATGAGTAGTGAGGTGATTACTCTTCCTGATGGCCAAAAATTGCAGCACACCCTTTTCTGTCACCTTACCTCATCCACACCCTTTTCTAACCTGTTGGAGATGTTTGTCTTGTCTATGTGTTGGGCCTGGGTTTTTGGGCTTGTGTAAGCTCTTTGGAGTGGAGGCTGTCATTTGTTGTGTTCCTGTGATGTGGAGAACAATGAGGACTCATAGCACAACTGCAAATATGAGAAGTAATAATGCTTCTCTCCATTGGGCTCTGTTGCATGATGGACCCAAGTGGTTTTGTTCTTGAAAGTCAAAAATGTGGGGTTTCCTCAGTTTGAAGATCAGACAGATCTTCTCTCAAAATACTTTTCTTTTAGAAGTCTTGGGACAAAGCTGGCTGTTTTTTTCAGAGTTTCTGAAAATTCAGTCAATTGCAGCCTAAAGGAGGAAGGCTCCAATCTGAAATCACTGTACAGTGCTGAAGAACAAAGAGAAAAATCCAGATATTATTTTTAGGTAAAATCTTGAGTAAAAGCATCTGCAGCACATTATCATTTATTCCAAGGACTTTTCAACCAAAAAGCACCATTATTTCTACCTGTAGTAGCATAGTTGATTTTTTTTTTTGGCTGTGAGTAATAACCACATGTCTATAGGGACATACACAGGACCACCTACAGTTTTCTGTTTTCATATGTCCTTGTAGAAGATAAGATGTGTAGAAAGCAAAACTGCAGATTTTTTTTTTTTTTTTCACACATTTGCTGCATGTTAATTCTGGAATAGAAAATGTGCTATAGTGTTAATGTAGTTGGTGAGTTTAGTGGTTTCCAAGGTTTTCAAGCATGTTTGATTTCAAGCATAATGTAAGATTAATTTCAGTCGATTTGATGTGTTTGAACTAAGCTGGAAAGTACCCTCCCGTAACACTGTAATGCAGTAGTCTCTATGCTTAAGGCTTATTGGTTTTTTTTTTTCCTTCCCTTCTGCCAGTACACTGAATTTATAAAATGACCGTATTGAACTATACTGAGTACTTTTGAAAATTTTAAAATATTTGTGTCTTGAGGGTATGCTTGAATGTGAAAAATGGACTTCTAATCTTTACTGTGGCCACAAACCACTTGTTCACCTTAACAAATAGAGTGAACTTCCATGCTTCTCTTTGCATCATCAGTGGTGGTAACCTTTTAACAAGATTATCAGTATAATTTACCTACTTTTTATACTTGCTTGGCCCATGATTTGATAACTGTGTATTGCTAAATTTAATCTGAAATCATCCTTATCACACTTTATTGTCAGAGATGCTAAGTTCTCTTGATGGGTGAATTGTACATACATAGTGTGTTACAAACTAATTTTTATTAGTTTGGGAATGTTTGTTTTTTTTTTATTCCATCAAAAGAAATGTTGGTTTTAAATTAAGCATTGGTGGACAAAAGTTAGGGTAGGGGTTTGCTTAACACACATGTGCTGTCTAAATAATTGGACTTTTTCTTTAATTAGCTCGTTGAGATCTTGAAGAGCAACTCAGGACTGAAGAGAACACATTCAGTTGATTTGGTTTCAGAATGTTCAGTAAGTTTCTTCACAAGTGTGCACTTGACTGCATTTACGCTTACTCAAAGCAGTGATCTCTAATGATGTCATGTGATTGGCAGCCCAGATTCATCTGCAAAACAGCACTGTGCCCTGCAGCACCGTGCTGGGGTGTGTGCTTAGCTCTGACTCCGAGGTGATCATCATTTCCTGCAGCAGCTAGTTAGCCCAGTGCTGCACAGCCCAAGATGTGAAAAAATCGCAGCATGAGGTGGTGTGGCTGCAGGCATTTGGGCTATTAAAGCTAGACTTGTAAAGGATATGACGTGTAGCTTTGTATCACATTGCAGCATGATTCCTGTCTCCAACACTGGTGAATGACATGTTTCTACTTTTTTACTTGCGGTAAAGTGTGCTGGGAGACACTAGTGAATAGGAAGATCAGAATTTGCCCTTTGGAGAGAGTGACTGTATTATCTGTTTCAAAAATATGGCTGGTGTAACATACTGAGTAGTCAGAATTTAAAAGCAGAATATTATTTTCTGGTATTATTATTACTATAACTTCTTTTTAGAGCTCTGAGTGGGAAATGCTTCAGTAGCTAAGATGTAATATCAAATTTAGAACTATCAGTAATGTTAGTCCAGCTTCAGTCTTACAGAAACTCTTGGGAGTTCAGCTGATTTTTGTAGAATGATACTGTACCTTTCCTGTGTTAAATAGGTATGAAGCTGCTGTTCTTGTATTTGGGTTTCTTTATTGGAAAAAAAGAAACAATAAATAAAAATTAGGAGTCCGAAATATGATACTTCTCTGTAAAATGTGAAGAAAAAAAGAATCTGCGTCACTCAAATGCTCTCCATGGTTTTGTGGAACCTAATGAAGCACTTTGGAAGGAAGAGATGATGAGATTGCATTTGCTTTTCACCAAATTGTTGTTTGCCAGTTAGAATCTTGGGTTTGGTTTTTTTATTTGTCATTTTTTAATATTTCGTTGTCATTGTTTCCCTGTATCAGCTAAATTTATGCTAGTCACAGTGAGGCAAGAGATTATGTATCCTCATAAAAACAAGTCAGAACTCTGTAAGCTAGGTTGAGAAAACAATCAGTCACTTTTTAATTGGTTACACACCCATATGTACATCCAGCTAGTTGTCTAGCCCTCCTGAACTGTATGGTGCCATTACCTACCTACACAGACTTTCTCGAGGTTTTTGAAGGATTGAAAATACATTTTGGTTTCATGTTTAGTTACGGATTTATAGAAGGGAGATGATTAAAAAGCATATGATATGTTAAAATTGACTCATGTTTATGCTTTATCATTAAATTCATATCTTCAAAGTGGTGATTTGTGTGGTTGTGATTTGAAGAAAGGATAATACTAACAAATGTATTGATTCTTTTATACTGAAGACGTTTGAGAAAATGGCTTTTGCCGACAATAATTTGTCTTTCAGAGGTATGCCTACATTTGGTTTTCAAGCTGAATGTAGTCTGAGGTAATTTGTAATGATTATTTGAAAAGCTGAGCTAGAGCTTATGCTAATAGAAAATCTAATGTTTGATTAAACCACTGAACCAAATTAGAGGTTCGGGGCTTCTATTTTACAAAAAAACAGGAAATAAGGAATTAGTGTTCAGACTCTCAGCACATTCTTCCTTACTCCTGAGAGGGTAGAAGATCACAGAATGCCAAGTGTTGTAGTTCTACTTGAACCTGTCTCCATTATGTCAAACGGACAGTGTGTGGAAGTTAAGCTGAAGCATGTTTTTGGTGGAACAGGGTATTCCTCTATGAAAACTACTGAATTTATCCTAAACTGTGGATTCAGCTTTCTGTTCTCTTCAGCCGTGCTGATTAAGATGATAGGTAATCTGCAAGACCATTTTCTGTGGTGGAATCACGGATGTGAATCTCAGAATAGTAATGATGACACTAACCTCGTGGCAGTACAGCTTACAGAATGTGTGAAAACTCTTGATTTTGGCTTGGTCCATGTAACAGTTACTTGTTAGCACAGTGGTATGTCTTAGAGAATTTGTGAAATGTGATGTGATGTAGCGGTACTTCAAATTACAGTTGAGGAAAGGGGGAAATTTGGTCATTATGGACCCCATTTTTACTTTTTTAATGTACCCATTGAAGCATATGTGATTTTTTTTCAAGTTTTTCATGTAAGTTTCACAGTTCTTGTTCAAGTTAACAGCTTTTGTGTAATGAACTGCTTATGAACAGCAAGACTTAATATAAAACTGCCTTTTGTAGGAGGATTTCAGCTCTCCTCATTGACAACTTTGAGACAAATTTCCCTTTCCAATTTAATTCTTCCACTGTCATATTTCCGCAGTCCTAGACATTGCTGCTTCAATGCGGAATTTTAGCAGAAGTTTAAAAGCCAATAGACAGATAGCCAAAAGACAGATCTGTTCTTGGAGGATTGTGAAATCTTGAGATATTTTTAACTATTTCAGTTGTTGAAAAGATTGATGTGTAAAGAAGAAAGACTGTACACTGCATTGCACTGTTCTACTTCGTATGCATCCAAGCCAGTGTTCCTTTTATTTGGAATTCATTACTGCTGTATAAAGAAGTTAATTTTTGCAGTTAACTTCAGCATAAGTTAATTTTGTCCGTTTTTATATACTTACTGTTCATCTTAATTCTCTCCATTGCCAAAATAGGGCTTAAAACATGAACTTCCAAGAAAAACTGTCAGACCACAAAGCAAAAAACCAAACCCAACAATAACACTGTTGGGTAGTGTTAACTGGCAGTTAACACTGAAATCTTGGAGTATCTGAGTCACTGTATGAATCCAGAAGATGGATCTTGAAGACTCCATGTACTGCATTATACAATTTAACACTTGACAGCAATGCACACACTTTGGTTTCCTCTCCTTTAAATTTGTTGGCAGTTCTGCTTGTATTGAAGCAGATATTGTTTAATCAGTTAAGTTTAAAAACAGATGTTAACTGTCTTGTGTTGCATGGTTTGACAGGCAGTATTTCCTGTAGCATCTCAGGTGGTTCTCGTTACTGCCAGTAGCACTGCTAGATCCGACACAGCTATTGCTACTGTTGTGTCACGAGGGCTGTGGGCTGTCGTGGCTGTGGACAGTAAGTGAACTGATGTGTTCAAAATTAGAATGTTTACTATAATTACCACTGCTTGCTTTTTTGTCTCTATGGTGGATGTTGCTTTACTAGTCATTTTATGTGATACTTCATTCTTGACACATCAGGGTGAATTAAACAAATCTTCATTGTGAAATTGTTCCTCTTCACACTCTTAGCTCATACCTATTTACACACTATAAATCATATCCTTGCTTCATTTTCTTTCTTTTCCTCTTCCTTCTACACTGAATCACTGGCACTTGCTTTCATGAATCTTTTGTGACCTACTTCTGTTTGTGAGCAATTAGTACATTACTTTGGTGGTAAAATAGTCCTTTACTGGTATGAGTGTTCTTACAGGGCAAAGGACACGTAGAAGTTTTTTTTCATAACTTGCTTGTATAGTCCGTACTGTGTTTAAGATGGACCTAGCCTTTTCCCTGTATTCTTGTAGGATATGTATAGATACATAGATTTAAGTCTGGTATAGAAAGTATATGAAGTATACAAGGTAATTTTAATTTTTTTTTTTTTTTTGGGTCTTGTTTCTGTGTTTCTGGATTTTCATGAGAGATTAAGGTGTTGTTGACTACTGAAGTGGTCAGGAGAGATGTAAATGAGAAATCATTTTTACTTGATTCTAGAAATGCTATTGTTCTCTGTAAAATGACTCACAGTAAGAAATTTTGGTAAAGACATACTATAAATTGATTTTGTGGGCCAGATTCATTCATGGAGGTATGTTTCACTTCATTACGTTGGAAACTTGTGGTGTTGAACGTGTACTGGGATTTTTTGCTAAGAGGATGCTAGCAAATGAGGATGTTTCACTCACCGGATTTTCGTTAGGCATAACCATGTGGATAAATTTGAAGTCATATTGTGTTCTGGTCATGCTGGGTCAGCAGCTGTGGGAGGGAGCTTGAAGTATACCATTGCAGGGAAGGATTTGCCTTTCCCTGGGTAATGCATTGTTTCTTCTCAGAGCCTGTATGATCCAGCACTATGGTGTTTTGATCTGCAGAAAACATATCTTGGATAGGCTAAAGGGGTTCTAAAGTTGAACAGTGTTTGTGATTCAGAGACTTGGATTACTAAAGTGGCATAGCATGTCAGAAGGAAGGGATGTTTGATGACATAATATGAATGCTTTATCAGTACTTTATTCGCAGTGGCTTGGATAATTTGTTTCTGACCTCACTGAGTCACTTGAAACATGAAGCAAATGCCACTGAAACTTTTTTTCAATACCATGCCATCCTATTTTTAATACTATAAATGTGCATGTATATATAGTGCAGGTCTGTGGCAGCACACTGAAACACATAAATCATCTGATCTTTCCTGGCTTGTGTGGTGCTTGATGATTAAGCAGTACCATTAAAAAAAAAAAAAAATAGTGAGTGGATGTCAGAGGCCTTGTGTTGTCACCCCCACTCATGACTATGCCTGGAGATGTTTGAATTGCTTCACTAGAGATTATTCAGTTGTTTCCAGTTACCTCACTGTGCCTTTGCAGTGTGATGATGTGCATGTGTAATAGGTTGCCTTCCTCAGTAGGTGTATTGCCATGTGAAGTTTGCTCTCAGACTTAGTCTGCATGCTGGGTTTTATACAGCGATGATAATTTGAGCCGTAGCTAGTATCAAGTTAATTTTGCTGACACAGCTTTCTAAGTACACAATTGCAGTTGAAAAAAGGCACTTCGGATTCTCATGATTCATTTTTATTTCCTTCTGGGGAAATTCTGAACCAGTAAAAGTCTTTTATCCTGTGGTGTACCTTTGTCTTTAGAAGGAAGATATGCTTATGTGACTATACCAGTTTAGATACATAGCTAACTCTTAAGTGTGAATACTGTATAGCTAATAAAAACTTGTGGGGAGAAAAAATGATTGATGTATGTTTGTAAATGGTGTCAGCTATATGCCAGCATGTGCTTTTTTTTTTTTTTCTGTTAAATTTCTCATGAAGCTTTGTTAAATAGAAAAATGATGATCAGTAGTTATGTCTGTTACATTACCTCAGTTTTAATCTGGAAAAAAGCTAGGTGAGACATACTCATTTTTTATAACCATTATTTGTTGTTTTGCTGCTAAAGGGATGTAACTGTGCTTGGGAACTGCAATGCAAACAGATTGTAATTTGTTACTGCTCCATATGACTGTGGAGAATGCCACCTTGCTGGCTGCAGGTATATGTGTAGTGCTGTCTTAACATTATGACTGTGGAGTGTTTGGTCGCTTACATTTTAGCATAACTTCGCAGACGTCTGGTTGCTACAGAACAAACACCCCCTTCATGAAAGCCGCCATAGTTGGCATTAATTGATGCCCTCTGCCGCAGGCTCGACAGGGACCAGCAGCTGAATGGGCACAGTGAATGGATTTTTTTTTTTTTCCACCTTCCCCTGGGAAAATAATGCTTCTAGATGCTTAATTATGATTTAATTAAAAAACTTTTGGTCAGCTGTCAGTGGGAGGGAAGGAGAATGTGGGTCTCAGTAAAGAGAGGAGTGTCTTTTGTTTGCAAACTGAATTTCTGAGCTGCAGTCAATGTGTGCACGCTCAAATGTGGGACACTGATGGTGCTGCCAGAGGTCTTGTGGGAACAGACGTGGTTTTGAGATTGAATGCCTTCCACTTAATTGTTCATATTCAGTCTCCTAACCAGTAAAGGGCATAGTTTTCAATCAGCCACATTTTGCCCTAAATAATGGTTTTAATTTTTTTAAAGTTTTTTCTCTTTTTTCCTTAAGTCCAGTGCATTAACTGCTTAAGCATTACTGACTACTTACATCCAAACAAAAGGCAGGACAGAATATTAATTGCAAAGTGTTTATTTTTCTTGTATAGAAAATGTCACATTTTAGTAATATAATATTGCCTCTGGCGTTTTTTAAAACCTGAGAAGGGAAAAGGAATAGGACCACTTCTGCTGTTATTTGCATTGATTCCCTTAAAGACAAGATGCAAATTTACGTTGCATTGTTTAAAAATAGTAATTTATTGCAAAATTTTGGCAACTGTCATATTTGTATGAAGGAAGAAGATAAACCATAGCAATGAGTGTGAAAGTGCTGCTGAAGCGATGAAGCTCATTTCCCTCACATGTCAAATGCTCGGTAGGCAAGTGTGCTTCGTCGCTGAAGTGCTTTCCAATCTGTAGATGTATGTCCCCACTTCTGGTTCTCAAGAGGTTAAATAGTAACTTTATCTCCTTAGTAGGAGCATGTGTCTTCTGGAGACTATCCTCCTTGAAATGCTTTTCCTTCCTTTGTTTCTCTCCCTGCCCAAGTGGGAATCCTGTGCAAGTAGGAATAAAAGAATTCAGACTCTTGTCCTACTGGGTGTGATAATAAAAGAATTCACACTCTTCTGCTACTGTGTTTGATCTGCTGTACAGTTTTCTTTCAGTCAGGTGCCTCGCTCTGATGTCGTCTTACCTGTTCATTTCTAAATCTTTGATAGTATTTGCTAAAGGTTTGAAGACAACACATTTAATCCATCGTGTGCTGCCCCTCATAGTTTTGAGAGAATGTGAGCTACCAGATTTATCAAAGAAGGAAAGAAGTAGTCCTGTCTGGACTTACTACTCTTTTGAGTAAAAACGAATTATTTCTGCTGAATTATAGAAGAAGGGAGTCAGGTATAATTGAAATTATTTTTGGGGTTAAACCAGAAGAGAACTACTGAATTAGATAAACTCATGTAAAGTCTATCTCCTTCATGCAGCTCCCAATTTTCTACCATTGAATTTTAGGATTACTTTAGTTCTGCTACTCAAAGATTATTAGGGGAAAAAAAAGGTGGGGAAGGGGTGTGGAAAACAAAGGGGGGAAAAACCCCTTAAAACTGTCCTAAAAATATTGTAAAATAATGTAAGAAAAAAATATTTCTAGGACCTTGTCTCCTAGTGGCTTTGCTGCTGGGGCATGTCTCTGGAGTACAGTGCAAAGCCGACAGTGTTTCATGTGATAAAATGTGCTGTGTAGGCTTCGGTTTTAATAAGCTTCTGATTCTTTTGATGTGAAAGTGGCCACGGTAGCATAAATTTTTTTAACGGGTACAAACAAACAGAGGAGGTTGAGAGGAAGATGAAGCACAACTTCCATAGCAAGAACCAGAGCAAACTAAATAGTTTCTTCTTTTCTTCCCCCAACTGGAAATGAATTGATCATTTTTGAGGTGTCTCTTAGACATCTACCAAGGAAGTAGGCTTTTTAGGCTGGCTGCATGTAACTACATAATTTCAAAACATGACAGAATTTAACCCCCTGAGTACTGACACCATGCAGACGCTTTTAGCCAAGAGAAGCACTTCTTAAAGTTCCCCTCCCTGCTATTTGGGAAATGTGCTCAGTGCTGTGGAGAGGTCTGTATGGCTTATCATCCTGACCTGCTGATTCCTAGCTACATGGTAAGTTAGGAACAGTGGTGCTCTGAGCAAGTAAGAAGCAAAGAAGCCCAAGAGGAGGTAGTTCTAAGGGGAAACAGAATGAGAAAGCTGGAGAGAGAGTGAACAGGGTTTCACTGTCATAGGTAACTGGACAAACAGGTCTTTGGTCTGTAATTTGGAGACACTCCCATGTTTTATCTAAATTTTGAACTCTGCCGGCCTCAGTTTCAGCCAGAGTTAGAGAAAGCTCAGGATATGTGCTTGGCTCCCTGGCAGTACTGAAGTATCCTGGGAATTGGCTGTGGTTAGTCCTTGAATCTGGATGGATGTTGTTGAAAGGAAATATGGCTGGGACAGGACCCGTTTGTTTATTGGTTTTGTTTGGCAGGTTTTTTTTGAGGCACTGGCTGTGTAAAAGTTGCCATTATACTGACTGCCCTGTTCAGTGTAAATGTGGAAAAGACTATTGTTCCCCATCAGGGGGGATGCAAGGGTGAGGAGGAGGTCCCTCAGCTGCTGCCTTGTCTGACTGCTTGTGTTGTGAGCAGCAGTGACAGGGCCCCAGCCTAGCTCCTGAGCCAGGCACAGAGCCAGTGGCAAGCAACGCCTGTGACAGCGTCTGTACTGCAGCCTGGCAGACAGCACGCCAGCCTGAGGTGGAGTAGAGGCTCCGGAGGAAATGGCATCCAACATCCTGACTCACCTCCATCTGCTCCCTCAGTTTCTCCCAAGCTGTGAACAACCAGCAGCGGGTCAGAGTGAGAAACATCCTGCCCCTAGCCTGGCCTCCGCAGCTTGGTAGGAAACGTCTGGCTGCTTTCTCTCAGCTCAAGAGATGCACCAAGAGGCTGTAGTCAGAATCTGGTGTGATATGGGTTGACGTAAACTGCAGGGGATGGCCCAAAAGCACAAGGAGGCCTCTTTTTTGGACCTCCTGTCTGCAGCCTGGATAGGCGTACCCTCTGGTAAATAGGATGTTTCCTGTCTAATGCAAACAGTTTCTGCAGGGTTGTCTACTCTGCACTGCGTTTGGTTAACACCTCCAAACTAGTGGTGCTGTGATCTTAATAGGTGTGATGTATGACACGTTTTTTTTTTTAAGATAGCACTTGTTAAATATTGTAAACCCATCACAGTGGCTACTGATTTTGTTTTTTTCCCCTTAGGCTTTTTTTTCCTCTCTTTTTTTTTTTTTGGTGTGCGGGTGTGTTTTGGTTTCGTTTTTTTTGTTTTGTTCTCTTGGTGGGGTTTTTTTGTTTGTTTTGGTTTTTTGTTTTTTTTTTTTTTTTTTTTTTTTTTTTTTTTTTTTTTTTTTTTTTTTTTTTTTTTTTTTTTTTTTTTTTTTTTTTTTTTTTTTTTTTGTTTTGGGTGTTTTTACTTTTTTTTTTTTTTTTGCATGTTCTGAATTATGTATCATACAGATAACCACACTTAGCAGTAATTTAGGCCAGCCCTGCATGTTTTTCCTCTAAATCTGGTGCTAGCTTCCTAATTACCTTTCTATTTTGAATAAATAATGTTTATGTATCAAGTAATTTAGTTAAATTTCTCAGTATGACAGCAAACATGCTGTTCTCCTAATAACTTGGTTTATTTCCCTTCTCAGAATACTAAGCTATAAATTCAAGAAGCAGTGGGTTTTAAATGACACTAATGTCATGTTCTCAATGGGTTGTATGATGTGAAGATGCAAAAATGTCATTTTATGTATAATAAAGCAGAATTGTACACACAGAATTGCCCCGTGGCTCGCTGGTTTGTGATCCTGAACGTTCTTTTTGACTGCACTCCTCTGCCTACTCACTTGGATTGTATTACAGACTTGTGTGCAGCTATTTTATGAATTTTGTACGACTATGGCGCTAGTAGTCTTTTTTGTTACTATAGAGATGAATATTTAGTTAAGTAAGTTAAATATGAATCAGTGGGTTTAGGAAGGGTCAGGACAGATAGAAGTACACCATTTTAATTCAGTAGAAGAAATTGTGATTTCTTGTAACTACTGATTATTCTCCTATGCAAGAAGAAGAAGGAAAATTGTGGATCAAAATAGCGTAAAAGTGAGAGCTGTCAGTGAAGCTGAATACACTGAGCACATCCAGCTAGCAAGTTCAGTTGAGAAGGCATAATTAAGGATCTGCTTATTTGTATTGTAATACTCTGGGTTAAATGAGACTGAGAAGCCCTCTACAGCGTAAGAAGTCTTTGTGACAGTCTCCCTCAGGTCTGACCATTAGAGATTTGGCAGATGTTTTTGCAATTCTGTGCTTTTTCCGGCGTCTGTTTTTGCAGTGATGCTGTCTTGCATGTGTTTGAATCCTTTAAGCAGTCCATGGAAAGTGTGATCATACATTTAGTTGACTGCATTTTATGTTTTATTTTCCCTGTAGATTTTTATTGTTTAGAAATATGGAGAAAAATACTGAAGTCTCTTCTTTTGTGTGGTTGAGGAAATGTGATCTGATGACATGGTGGCATGCTGGTAATTGTATTAATGGTAGGGAGAAGGGTGTTGGATGCACATTTTTGAGTAGCTAGAGGGGACCTGTAGCTTACTGCCCATGTTTGCCTGGCCAGTAGCCAGAACTGAAGCACTCAATGCAGTGTTACAAGGGTTTGAGACAGACCACCAAACTAGGGCTGCCAGCTGCTGCGCACCTCATCTTGGTGTGCCGTGTTCATTATGCTTTGACAGCACTCTTGTTTCTTCAGACTAAAGCTTGCTTTACTTAAATTGACTAAACCTTACATACAAAAGAAGAAAATCTGAATCCCTGCATTATAACACTTTAAATTTAAATCCCAATAGCCTATTTTTCCCAGCTCATTACGGACTGATATAGAATAATTCCTCACAGAGAGGAGATGTATAAGTAAGTAGAGCCTTTGGCTGTATGTGCAATGTTGTAAATGTAGGAATTTAGAGAGATATGTTTATATAAATAGATGCATGTATTTTATGCATGTAAATATCAATGTGTATATGTATGTGCTTATATACACATCTGTATACCCATACCAGATTTGGAGAGTGTATATGCAGACATATAGTCAAAATATATCAGAAAATACTGCTAGTTGATTACAAATTGAGATGAGTGTGAAATACTGACAGCCTTTAAAAGAACAAAATTAAAATTCTGAGTGTTACTGATGCTGTTTTTTACTTGCATTCAGGTGGTTTGCACACTTCTCTCAATTATTGTATCACGTTGAAAATATAACTACTTAAAACTAGGAAATATCTCTGAAAATTGTAAACCTTTGCTTCCTTATTCTTTAGTCTTTCGTACCCGTCAGTTAGAACAGGGTAGCAATGAGTACCATGGGATGGAGTCTGTTGACTGTCCAAGTGTAACTCTTAATTCTGCAGTATTTAGTGTAGAACATTCTTGGTCGGTTTGTTTCCTTTCATAAAGCAGTCTAGGTGTGAACTGACATTAAACGTGGGCTGTGTGTTATTTTGGCTTTCCAGGTCTGCAGATGCTTCATCAAATACAAGCTTAAAAGGCTGCTTTTGACAAGGAAGCTGCTGCTGTATTGGTGTGCGTCGTCTCTTCAGGGCAGCTGCTTTTTGCATTTGTTCCAGTTAATATCCCACAGTACTTGTCTGGATTCTGGAGCACTTGGAAGTACTTTCTGAACTGCTCTTTATTGCAGAAGGCTTCTTCTTTAAAAACAAAGTAAGCCAAACCAACCAGACAAAAAAGCCAAAACAAACCAAACTAAATTCCTCCCTTTTAATATTCTGGGTTTTTGTAAATGCTCTGTGCACTGCTCAATGACTCTTCAGTGTTGGTGTTGCTGAAGATAATAACTATGAAGTCATAGGTTAGCTACCTTCATAACAAGTTAAATATAACTGGAATAGAACTTAAATTTAACTTTCCTGTATAAACAAAGTCACGACATCTCAAGTCTTGCTAGGGACAGCATGTTCCTGCTGGGGTAGTTTTTAACTATGCAATTTTAACACCAGAGAAATTATAACCACCTTTTCTATCCCTAGAGCTTTTATGGGAGGGCTGATCTTGCATTATTAGTGTCTCTTGTGTACATGGTTAGGCTTTGCATTCTGGGTATGGCAGTAACTTCATTTCTTTGCACTTGTATTAGCAAGTGAAACCATTTGTTTGTAGCTTCTTCTTAGAATGGGAGAAATCCCCTTTTAATCTTTGCCTCCAGCTAAACCACTATGTATTACACTAATACCAGAATTAAGATGGTGTGTTGTGGAGTAGTGCTGTGCTAAGCATAGCCTGTGAGAGGTGGTGAACTGTCGTAATAGCTTACAGTTCAAATCCATCTTCATTACAAGTGTAAATATTAGTAATTGAGGATGGTGAAATGAAATAATTATAAATGATTAAGGCTGATGCCATATATCGCATGAAAAGCATGGCAAGTGGTAATGTGACAAAACAGCCCGCTTTCCCTACTTTTTTTGAATAAATGAAAGTGATTAACCTTCACTGCCAGTAATTTGCTCATCTATTAGCCCTCATTCAGAGGCAGAAATTTCCATTTCAGTGCATATCTTTCACAACTATTGCCATTTCTTGATTACTGTATTGGGAAACCTGCATTTCATCTCTGTTCTGTCCTAGAAGCACTGCATTTCTGCTTCAGCTTTTTATTCTGTTCAGTGTTTCCAGGAGATTGTGGAATGTAGCTCTATTTTAACGGCCATACTAGTACTCGGGTCTTGTGCTTTGCTGATTTCAGTCTAACAGGTCCCCTCATTTCTACCCAAATAGCTTTTGCCTGATACGGGAAGAATTGTGGCTATTTAAGGAGCAAAGTCATCAAGCTTTTCGCAACTGGATTGCATCTTCCAGCACCTGCTGTTCACCCTAGCTTTGTTACAAAAGAAGTTCAGCAAAAGCACTTTCTATGTGGTGTCTTCTGTTTGTTCTATCCTGAGTGCTTCTCATCAGAAACACTGATTGTCTGTAACAGCTGGAGAAGTGACTTGGAGTTAATGCATTGGGAATGATACTGGAGTGAAGAAAGAATTCCCGCACAGTGAGACATAGTGAGACATAGTGAGGATAGGGAGGAGAAGAGGGAGTGGGCAGGAGTGTCAGTGACAGAGAGCAGGAGGTAAGACAGAACCTATCTCGGGGGGTGTGGGTTTGGGAAACAGGTAGGAAATTATGAATTTCATTCTAAGATAAGGAGCAGTGCCACTTGTCCAGGGCAGTGCTGATACAGTGCAAAGTCAATGACTTCCAGATGGGTGACTACCCGGTAGAAATAAAGTCCAGGAAGGATCTTCATGGGGCGGAGAAGAAGGCAAAGGGCAACAAATGTAAACTTCCTGTTCTGTTCAAGTTTTGTGCGCACCCCAAAGTTTACTTACTGTTAAATGTGACTTGATTTTTTTTTTTTCCTTTGTTCTCCCCTGCTCTTTTTCTCCTTGTAAAAAGGTTTTCTCTATTTTTTTTTTTTTTAAATGTGTTCTAAGCTTTGCATCTTACCTGCTGCCTGGCATGCTAGTCTCTTCTTGGTATGCAACCTGATCACAACATGAAATTCAAGGCCTAGAGAATTGCACTTTGAGGGTTAGTGCTCTGTGGTTTACCAAGGTTTATGTTTCCCTAAGTTACAATCCCTGTAGAGTGTTCCTGCGTGGCTATAACTTTCTTGCAGACAAAGAGGCTTTATTTCAGGGCTACCTCGTATCAGTTGGTTTATCTTGTCAGATTTGAATGAGAGAAGAATAGTTTTATGAAGACAATAGAAGGGGAAAGTTACTCAATGTGTGCAGAGATCTAGAAAAAACGATTTTGTCTGCCGAATGGTTTTAACTTCTGAGATTCTTTTGTATAAGGAAGATTGCTGTTTCAAGGCTAAATACAGTTCAGTAAGTAACGCTTTGATACTTCCTTTGTGCCACCCTGCTTCCCATTTGCGGTGTTCCGGCAGCTTGGATCATCTTTCACGGTTCTCTGAAGTTTATTTTTTTCTTCATCCACAAAATGTCTCTTTTATAGTAGCATTATTTTGGGGAAGGAATTGTGTTTCACAGATTATATGGGATGGATTACATTGTTTCAAAATCTTTGTGAAGCGCAACTGAAAAACAAAGCTTACAGTGTGAGAGCTCTAGGATGGATTTGTCTTTCATTGCAGTGACTTGCATCTTACCTTACCGGTAAGGCAAATAGAGGAGACTTCATATCTATTATTTTTTATTTCTCACTAGAACATTTCATTTGAGTGTGATAGAAGATGAATTCTCTCTGCAGCCATATCTGAGCAAATAGCAAAGATTTTTTGTTAAATGGCAGCTGGGTGGAAAGATTTCTCATTATGTAAGATCTTGATATTGAGGGTAATGCCGTCATACTCCCCAGAGTATTAAAAATACAAAGCCTCCAAAAAAACCCGCCAGAGATAAGTTTAATTAGATGTCTTTGATGATGATTTGTGAAAAACATTGCACATTCACTTGAGAAATGTAAAGTTTGGATATTAATGTAGAAGTGAATACAGGGCATTTGTTTATTTACAGAGGAAATTCTGGCAGAAGTGATAAAAGTCTCCATTTCTACAAGTAAGGGCGAGTGATAAGTAAGAGCAGGGAATCATCCTTGTAGCAAAATCTGTGAAGGGAATCTCAAATTTTTGTGCTTCAAACGTATTTCCTTCTTGTGACAGGAGTTGTGGTGGTCCTTTAAATCCCAAACTTTAGCCACGCAAAACTGCTTTCAAGTCACGTAATGGGTTCTCCCAGTCTGCACCACGGATGTTGGTAGTGATACCATCACATCATCATGGATAGATGCAATCTGTGTGTCTTTTAATGAATGTCGAATGAATACCAGAAGTTTCTCCCGGGTTCAGTTTTAGATTGGAGAGTTGCAAAGAAAGAGTTATTCAAGCTTTTAAAACAAGAGTAGCAGATAAAGGGAGGAAAGTTAGCAAAAATACAGTGGCATTGCATGAAGCTGGAAGGAAAATTTTGGCTTTCTTAGATAAGAGAGGAATTAAATGGCTCTTCAGCTGGACAAAATATAGACAAGGGGGAAAACAATACAACTTTGTTGTCTAATGGAATATGGAATATTTTCTCGGATTCCATGATTAAAAAAGTAGAAATTAATTTAGACAGATTAGTAAAAAACATAGGTATGTAATTTCACATTTAAGAAGTTCTTCCTTTTTTTTTGGCTAAATATGGCAGCGTATGTTTTAAATAAATTTTGACTTTTCCAGTACTCTAAATGTGAAACTTGCAAAAATTTTGTGCTTTCTTAAAATGGTCTCCAGTAATGATACACTCATGGGTTAAATCACTGAATGTAATGATTAAGTAATATGGCAAAACTTAGTGTAATGTGCAAATGGACTTTGCATTAACCTGTTAGAGATTTGGGAGTGGCACTCTTGCTGCTTCACAAAGCATTTTTCAAGGGGAGAGTGGTCTTAATGTTGGACTTTGTTTACATATTGCAGATATATTCTATACTGATTTGATACTCAGCTCTTCCTCAACTTTTTTTTTTAATTTTCCTCGTCTTCTGTATTACTTTGGAGTACTTCTGCATCTGTATTTCTTAACTATTTATGCTATTAAACTCCATCCATTCTTTTGAGACATCTACAAATAAGATCTCAATCTGCTTCTCTTGGAATCTGCTTTGATAATTAAATGCTTTTGTGTATAAATTTTCCTATTTTAATAGTTTGGAGTTTTTCAAAATCTTTACAGAAAAATTCTGATTGCTGTGCTGTAAACATTAACATATGCACTGCAGTTTATACACAGCTCAGGTCTCTTAGTTCAGGATATTTTCCTTCTGTGTGAATGTTTGGAGTGTTGGGGATTTGTGTTTGTTGAGAATACTCTTTGTAGCAGAATGAGGGAAAAAGAAAACTAATTTGCCAACAAATATATAAAAACTGTATGATGTATTTAAGAAAAACAATTCCTTTCCCAAGTTTAATAGATGAGTTAATTTACTCTTGATCTTGTGGTATGGGAAATTAGTGACTTTGCAGATGAAAAATGTATGAGTAAAAAGATGCATTCATCTTCTTAGTTATCATCTGTTCCATTGGCAGAAGGCACAGATGTGAAATTTATCTCAATAATTAGATATATGATTATTATATCATTCTCAGATTGATAAATCTGCTCTCTCTGGCGTGTGATTTCAAGCTACAGTTCATGCAACAGAAATATGTTTAGTCCTTGAATGGTAACTGTAAACTTGGGACTGTGTTTCACATTATATTTATTTTTGTGTTTTATAAAAAGCGTATGGCAGAGAAATAAGCTGTAGTCAGAAAAGAATATTTTGTAAATGACTCTACAGGGAAATGCTGGTCATTGCACAGAACAGCAAACGTGCAAGCCTGAAAAGTATCCATGGTGCATTTTCTTTGGAAACTTCTGTTTTTGCCATTATCCATTATGATCGTAGACTTCCTGGACATGCCTACAAAAACAACAATAGCTCTGATTTTTAATAGGAAACTGGGAAGTCAAGGAACTCAGTAGCAGAATCTCAAAATGCCTGTATGTGGTACATGCTGTATTTCTGATGCTAATGTCTTCTTTTCTCTCTTTTTGCCCACAGCTGTAGAACGAGTAACAGGAAGAGTTTGATGGGCAGTAGCCAGTCTCCAGCTCTTCCTCGGCCTCATTCACCACTCTCAGCTCATACAGGTGATTTTATAACTATGCTACTTCTGCTATTATGAAACTCTTAGGATGCCTCTGTAACTGAAGGAAAACACACTCTACTGTTCTTTTCACTGTTTGTAATAGCAAAACGTTGCACATCATTCCATCCAAATTTCTGTTTTCTGTTAAGATCCATAAATCCTGTGTTATGATCAGGAGCAGTCCAAAAATACCATGCATCTATTTTTTATTTCCCCACCTTGCATTCTGATAGATTTTCTCTCCCCCTGCCACCATTTCCCTTCCTGTAGCTTGCACCATGTAGTAAAGGTAGTAGAGTCCGCATTACATTTTGTTCCTAGTACTTCTGCTCCCCAGGATTTATAGTGTTGGGCACTTTGCTGGTAGTTGCTGTGCTTCACTTTGCATGGCAATAATTTTTTCTTCTAAAGCACCTGAAACATTTAAAGCTTGAATGAATGCTCATAAAGAAATATTTTATTTATAATAATGGTCTTAATTTTAAAAAAGGAACATTTTTAGCATATCAAATCACATTTCCACAAAGGTTTGTTGTCTTTTTATTTTTGAGGGTGCATTGGCTGTAAGTCCAGGCCAAAATGAAAGCCTCACACTAATCCTTGTGTGATCAATGACACTGAATACTTATCACGTAGATGTGAAACAAGAAGATGCAGAGCTTCACGTGATTTTTTGAAGTATATTAAGGCATCTCCAGTTTTCTTGCGGAAGCAACATTGTTAGAGAAAATGTGGTGATTTTCAATCTCAGAAGCAGCTGTCACAGCTAGGAATCCAGGCAACATGAAAATTTGTGAAGAGTTCAAGGCAGTAGAGCATTTAAAACAAACAAAGTAAAACATGGTGCAGACTGTTTTGAAACTGAAAAATTAAATCTTGGAATGTTTGGAATGTCATTTTGGGTCTCCCAAATACAGAAATTTCCATTTAGAAGAGGAGATTGTGGTCACCATAAAAAGTGTCTTTGGTTGTGCTGTGCTGACTTGAAAGCAGTAACAATGCTTGCTCTGCTGAGATAAGTGACTATACCACCTGTTTGGAAATGGGAAGCTTGGACCAATGATGCGTAATAAACTCAGAAGTATGGACTGGCCAGCACATGTCACCTGGGATCTGGATATAGGTTGTGTATTTGATAAATGCTGGACAGTTCCTGTCTGGCAGTGGACTCAGGCTTTCAGCCAGTTGCTTCATCTTTTTAATTGATTTCTCAAACAATAATAAAAGATAAATAATATTCTGATGTCACAACTATTGTTAAGTGGCTCTGAAGGTTGAAAACCAATGCTATAAGTAAAAGGACAGATCAAGTGTAAGTGGCTCTTTTGCATAAACTCAGCAGTACCTACTGTGTATTCAAAAATGTGTTACAGAAATTTGACAGCAATACAGTAGGTTCTCTTATTTGGATATTTCCGAAGGTAGATATGCTAGACACTTGAGCAGCACTAGTAAATACTATATATGTGATGACTATTTGCATGTGCATAGCCAGCTCTGTTATTAGCTTGCTTCTGTGAATGGCTAATTATAGTAAATATTCACACAACCATTGGCTCCTAGCTCAGCTGGCTAGTGTGCCTAGACAAGTCTGTATATCAAATCCCTGTGAATGCCATCCTAAGCCACGCAAATAAAAAAAGATGCAAATTTCGTAAGTTAAAAATTTTCCTCTACGTATGCAGTAGAAGTTCAGTGTTTCAAGTGTTTTATGTCTATAAATCCATGGTAGTGTCAGATTTAAGTGGCTGGATTTATATTGATCCTGTTATTTCTGTGTTGTCAGAGCTGCCAGATGTAAACTGCACTCCCTTCTCTCTGTGGTGGCCTGTACTGAAGGCCTGTTTCCTTGCAAAGTATGGTAGAGGGTGTGTGTGCTGTACAGCTTGCTGGGTTTATTCTTCTTGGCCCTCCTTGGCTGAGAGGGGTTACTCCAAGTCAGAGAGGCCTCCTTAGCTCCACTGAGAGAACCTGGTATATCTCCTGTCTGGCTATAGGTGATTTTATGGTCTTTTTTGAATCTGAGCTTCTCCTAGAAAAGTTCTTTACATTGAAAGTTTTTACTTTACAGCCTGCTACTTTACAGCCAGATCATCTGCCAGGAGCATGTACCTCAAGCTATAAGTCTCTGAGAGACTGGAGATGATCCTCTAAAACCTCCATGTATTTCTTACTAATGTTTGCTGTTGGAGGAGGAAACAACAGAAGAGGGAGGGGCGAGCAAAAGAGTTTCTAGTCCTTGAGGAGCATGTAGCAAGCTGAACATGCAGTGAAATATCAGTGCTTGCATTTACTGAAAACAGGTTTATTCATCAGCCTATTCTTGGCTGAAGTGTGGTAATAACATGCATTTTTGACAAGTGTGTTCTAGTGAGATTATGCAGAATTTGGAGGACATTGGAGAGCACCTGTTCTAGAGGAATTTTTCTTGTGTGCTTTCAGAGTTCAGTTTCATTCAAGCAATCTGCCCAGGTGAGTGCAGGCTCAGGAGCAGGCTGCAGGGATGCTAACAGCTGATGTAACTTTGTGAGACCATTGCACAATTTCTTGTGCTGGGTTGTCAAAGGAAAATACTGGTTCTTGTATCTGACTTTTATGGGACTCAGTTTAACTGATGAGAAAGCTAGGAACGTCAACCATTGAGGACTCTTCCAGTACCACCTACCCTAGAAACATTTATCTTCCTCACTGTACAGCAATCCTCTTGAGTGTAGGAGAGAGGCTGCAACAAACCCAGACTGTCAACTTTCCTGGCTGCTTCATTCCTGTTTCACATCTTCTCAGCATCTGTAAACATGCATTGGGAATTATTCTCTGTCCTCTTTTCTCTTAGTTCTGTTGTGTCTGGTTTTGTTACTTTGCTTCCTGCTTTAGAAAAAGCCTAACATGCTTCCTTGAGTTAAATCAGAAGCACTGGAGAAGATGTGTGGCCACTTTACAAGGTTATAATCCCTTCATCCTACCTTCCCATTCCTTGGGGTCGTCAAGGGCATCGTATAAAACACAGAATTTTCTTCTTCTGGAGCAAGGAGAGGTAGCGTTTTATAGGTCCTCTGTAGTAGGAAGAGGAGCTATTTTGAGCGTAGAGAGTCAGAACATTCATGTAAGCCAGCTGAGTCCTGGGTCAAGTAGAATTCTGTCTGGCACTTCTCATTTAAATGTGAGTAGAAACACGTATTTGAAATATGCTTGGAAACAGTAATGTATACTTAATATCATTTTAGGACAGAAATTACGGTACTCAATTATTTCTGTTCGTATGCTGCAAGATTACATTTTACTGTCTTTTCATGTCTTGGAAATTTAACTGAACTTGGGCTTGATATGTCAGACTGGCATCAGATTGTCCTGCCATGGCCTATCTTCTGACACAGTTTTAAGAACAATCACGTTTGCTTTAAGGTAAGAAACTGGAAGGGAGATCTCTGAGGCTGCTTTCATGGTCTGGACATATTCTGAAGTCACTTCCTTTGGTTGTGGAAAGGAAGTGCCCAGAGTTTTCTTGTTGGGCACTTCCCCGATACCATGACACAGGAAAATGGAAGATGTCATCTGCTATGATTTGAGTCATTCAGATGGAAAGATGGATAGATTATGCATGACCCTTACTGTTCAAGCTTTTTTGAAACCATTTTGTCTTCTTGTTTCATACTATCAATAGTTTTTCTGACAGATCTATTTTTCCTGGGGTACTGGATCCCACTACTGTACTCCCTACTCTCAGGAGCTCCATCCATCTCTGGGGAGAGCCTGCTGTTGCCTTTACTGAAAAGCGTTCCGTTAATTGCTGTTATTAAGTGAACTAGATTCTTAGTGCTTGTACCATCTTAGTTGCCAGCTGGGGTTGAAGCACAACAAAGGTTTAAGGACCTGCAATAACAACTAAGTACCATGCAGCTTCTCACCCACTCACACCATCCCCCTACAGCAGACAGACAAATGAGAAAAAAACTGAAAAGTAAAACTCCTGAGTTGAGACTAGAACAGTTTAATAATTGAAACAAAGCAAATTAAAATACAATATTACTACTGAAGATAATAATAACAACAGTAATTGTAATGAAAAGGAGAGAGTGTGTATAGTACCCAAGAGAAACAAGTGATCCACAGTACAATTGCTCACCACCTGCTGACCAGTGCCCAGCCCAACCCCCAGCAGCAGCCAGCCCCTCCTGACCACCTCCCTCCAGTTTACATTCTGGGCATGATCTGTGGTGTGGAACAGGCATGATCCCTGTGGCCTGTTCAGGTCAGCTCTCCTGGCCATGCACCCTCCCAGTGTCTCATGCCCGTGTTTGCTGACAGGGAATGGAATGCTGAGAGGTCCTTGGCTTAGGGTGAGCACTGCTCAGCAACAACTAAAACATCAGTGTGCTACCAGCATTACTCTCGTGCTGAACCCAAAACACAGCACTGTACCAGTAATGACAAAAAAAATTCTATCCCCGCCAAAATCAGTATGCCCTTTACTCTAGACTATTTGACTATAGTCGAATGGAATCAAAATTGTCACATTCTTGAAAATCCACCCAGAATCAGTTTATCTTAGTTATCATCTTGATAGTTTTAAGTGTTATCCTCAGCTTTCTGTATAGTCCTAATGAGATTGTTGGCATTGCTTGGGAATTCACTGCCCCAGAGGCATCTGAAGTGAGTATTTTCATTCCTTGTAAGGACACCCTTGGATTCCCTAACAACCTTTTCCCTTTGACATTAATTCATTGCTTATTGAGAGCAAGCAAAATACATACTTAGTTACCTCTGTTGGCATGTCTTACTTGAGATGGTTTTATTTGGACCACTAGTTTAAGCTACTTGGGTATTTTTCCCCCATGACCTCCCACCTCGGAGGGAAAAAAAGTGCTATGAGTCCTCTGTGTCAAGCGTAGCAAAGTGAGTGAAGGTGTGTTCCAGAATCTCAAGGTGGAGCTCTCTTAGAGTGCACTGCATAAGCACTCCTGCCGGTGTCTGTGGCTTTGCTCAAGAATATTTTCATCTTTCATATCTGCAGAGCAATCATTTAGAGGTCTGGCTGCACCTTCGGAAACAATGTGCCATTACTTCAGATCTCCTGAAGAGCTCAGGTAGTTCCTATTTAATCATAAACTGGATTTGAGTTAGCCAAAACAGATTGGATGTGAATAGGATTACTCTATTTTAGAGGAAGAGCATCTTCAATGTAATGATACTTCTTCAAGGTCCATTTTATACCCATGTTCTTCCTTGTAATCCTCTTTTTCTTCCAGATGCAGTCTGAACTGGAGGCACTATCTATTCCTTAGTTTAGATAGACTTCTTTGAGGACAACCAGAGGACTTACCAGTTTTAGGGTAATAATAATGGTCCCATATGAGAAAGTCTAATATAAAGATCTCAGGTGCATTCCTCCCCGTCCCCCCAGTTTTCATTGTTTCTTCTGGAGATAATAGAAGATTGTTCCTACAAGGGAGTTTGTTGTTAATCTTAACAGATTCAAGCTGATTTGGACAAATATTGAATACTTACATGGATTTTTTTTTTTACTGTTGGCCTTACCATCCCAGTCACACTCAGATTCATGTCAGATGGGAGAGGCAGTGAGACAGCACCACACTGATGAAGTAAACAGATTGAACAGAGTACAAGTAGTGCATGAGTAGCACCTGTCAGGGAAGGGGCAGATTTGCCTGTAAGCAACAGTGACCATAAAAGCTCCTGGGCTACAGTAAAGAGTTAATTAGAGCAGTAAATAGTCGAAGGCTTGGGAGCACACAGAGAGGTGTAAGGTCTCTGTGTGGAGAGGATAATAAAGGGGACAGGAAAAAGTGTGTACAGCAGGTAATATATATCTCTGTTGTGTATGTTAATTGCTAATACAATCTATACAATTCCATTTTGCTCTATGCCTGACGTGTAGCTACTTGCAGAGATAATTTGTGTCTGGAAAGTCAGACTTTAGTTTGCAGCCAAAGTCTCTTGCTATGCCTTACACATAATGTAAAGATCACCCAGTATCAGCTTTCACTACATAAAGTGTTTCTGTTTCTTGCAAAAATAGGAAACATGCCAGGTAATGTCTTTCGGCTCAAACCTTCATAATTATTAGGAACTGTCTTAGGTTAGTTGTCTGGGCATCCTTTGCCTTTAGTATTTGGGCTGGAAGCTGGCAGCTGGTGGAACTTGCTGAAAAGTGCTTCTGAGTTTTCCATGAGCTCTTGAATACATTGAGAATTGTGGGAAACTAAGAGTTGCAGCATTAGCTTGGATGGTACCTGGTACCCATGTGATTAATGGGCTTTTCTAGCTGACTGACTGATGCTGTGTAGGCAGGTCATCTACACCACCCAGCCTGCAAAGTGAATGATTATAATCTCAGCAAGTCAGGGCATTCAGGTGTCCCCACCTCAGTAGTCACAGGAGCTTGTTCATGTGGATGATACTAACCCCTAATGATTAATAGTCACATGTGGTGCTTTTTAATTGTATCTGCTGAAGGAGCAAGATTTAGCTGTTAGGAGCAATGCTGTAAATTTTATTTGTCTGTATTTTAATAATATTCCATGTGGTGCCACTGAGATGCCTAGGACAAGAATTGTAGGTAGGAAATTGTTTAAGGGGATAAAGACAGGGCTTGTGCTAAAATGAGGAATATTATAAAGTGGGAGCGGAGGTTATCAGTAGAGTCCTCAGGTTTTGTTTTGTGACCAAACCTTTTTATTCTTCTCATGAGTGATATTGGCATAAAATTTCTGTAGCTGATACAAATTTGGCAGACATCCAGCATGAAATAGCACTGGGAAACTGTGTTGAAATGAGTGAATGATCTGAAGGACTGGAATAAAAAAGTATGAAATTATATTGCAATATGCAGCATTTTGTACTGGGGAGACCTTTAACAGAAATGTGTATGATAAACTGTGGACTCACCTATTATAAGGAGCTTACGTAATGATCTGACTGCATTTTCTGGATAATACGATGTTTGCAAGGACCAGTCTCTAGTGTATTGGAAAATGAAGTCTCAGAAGATGTATAAAGGAAGTAATTTTCAATTTAATTTGGGAAGATTTCATGCCACCGTACAATGTCCTGGTTAGATTTCATCTGGAACACTGCATATGTTTATGGTCAAAATGTTCAGGTGGGATCATGTGGGGAGAAGGGCTGGTAGGATAGAATGTGGGAGATTTTTGTATAAGACTGAAAGATATTACTTGCTTTCCTTAGAAATGGAAGACTGGAAGATGGTACTGCCATCTAAACCAGTCAGAGTTGCCTCCCCCCCCCAATAGAATAGGAAGTGAAACACATGCTAGCAATACATACTGGAACATGAAGGGTCTTAAAGACTTGTCCACCAAGTATGGCAGGGATGAACCTCACTTCTTCTATGGGATTAAATAAATCTACGTCATTTGAAATGTAAGGCCCCAAACAACTCTCTCAATGAGGTTTTTAAACGGCTTAAGGTTTTTCATGTACCCCGAGTTGGATGCGTGGGAGAGATACCGACAAGATATTCTCAAGAGGTCAAAACAACAAAAAGAACTTCACTGGCAACTTCAGAAAATCAAAGAACTTGGGCAAAAGATTTAGTGCAACATTCAGTCAGCATAGAATGCTTCTCAGAGCGTTGGCTTGGTCCATTCAACTTAGCAAACACTAAGCCTGTTTGATTTTAAGTTATTCAGAAATTCTAAGAAGAGGGAACTAGAAGGAGGAGAAAGAGGGAAAGACAGTAAAGATACAGAAGAGCCCACATACAGCTATTAACTGCTGGGTTCCAGTGGTGTTCAGACAGAACTTCCCTGAGGAGGTAGGGTCTAGACAATGTGATGGCCTTGTGTTTGGTCTTAAATACCCCTGGCCTTCCTGGGCCCTTCCCCCAGGTGGGACTGTGCCAATGACTGGCATCTCTGTTGGGCTGGGATACAGGCTCTAGGGGCTGGGGGTGTTCAGGGCAGGGCACTGCCTTGTCAGGGTCAGGCCCGACCTGCCCCTTTCCTCAGCACACATGCACCCCAGAATGCCTCGGGACATCAGTCTTTACAGTCTGTCACAACCATCCCATGGCTCGAGACATTGACTGGGACCACAGTAGTGGTACCTTTCCTCTTGTGGCAGCAGTGGGAACCTAATCTTTCAGACAAAGCAGAAAGGAAGGAAGAGAAAAGTATACAGACATTCATATAACAGGCAATTGCTATCTCAATAATCAAAAGCATAAATCTAGTTAATATATTTCTATTCAGGTCATCGCCCCCGGCCCCCTGAGGCTCTAAAATTCAGGCAAGGTGCAATGCAAACCAGGATCCAGGGGATAGTGTGCATGAAGCAGTGTTTCAGCTGTGGTGAAAGAGTCCAGTATATTGGTCAGTGATTTCCTTTGAGTTTCTTGAGACAGCACTGTTCTTTGGTGAGGTTTAACATTCTCAAATGTTAGGCAGTTCTATAAGACTACTTTTGATATTTTCTGGACTCGTGAGCTGAGCAAGTTCAGTTGTAGCATGGTGAGTTCAGTTTAGAACTCTCTATTGCTTATTGATAGTGCAATGCATTGCACTCCTTGTACAAACTCTAAGGATCGAGTTAGGCCGCCTTGCCTTTTGGAGTCCGTGATTTTACAGGTCGGTCCAGGTATCACCACAGCCCAAACAAATATACATGTCCCAAATTACCACCTTTATCCCTCCCACCAAGTGAGTTTCAGGGGTTTCCCCAGAACCTGTACTCAGGGAACAAGGAAAAGGTCAGTGGGCACCATGGGAAAATTCCATTCATAAAAATTATACTACATAATAGTCTGGATTGCCTCAGGGGGTGGGAGTCAAAGATACAACAAAACTGGAGGCATTCCAGCCTCCTCAGCATATCATATTAGCCAGGACCCTGGTTTCAGACCAAATACCTTTTCAACTTTACAAACCCTGCAGTTGTCCTCAAAACCAAAATCTTTTTTCTCTTAACCACTTATGCCTTCTTTGTGTACAGCTGGAGAGAACTTTCCAGCTGCCACTTCAGCTCCTGTCAGCCCGTTTTGTCTCTCCTTCCAGGGGCCACCAGCAGTTCAACATCCCCTTCTTGTGCACAGTCGTGCTTTACACATTGCTTACTGTTACTACACACACTTTCCTTGGCATAGTAATTTTATGCTTTTCTCTGAGAAGATAGAAGAGGTACACATTTGATTCCATAACCATATGAAATCCTGTATGAGCTCCCAAAACTAAATTGAGGGAGGAATCTTTTCCATTGTGGCAACCAGAAAAAATATGCAATTTAAAATATTGCTGGCAAACTTATATAAACATATATGAACATAAATGTCTTAAAATTTACCAAGATAAAAGCATGTAAACACTTGACGCAGCAAAGAAAAGCAGCTCTTCTGTCCTGTTGACACTTCATTGTCTCGTGGGACACTTCTAGAAGGAGAAAACTCTGTCCCCACTTGGACCTGCTTCAAAAGGAAGCACTATGGGTCTGGTATTCTTTTGTGTTCTTAGCCACAGAAATTTTCATTGATCTTTTAATCAAACTGGCAATAACATTCTGTGAAAATAAAATTTGAAGACATTAAAAATGTGATAATCACTAATAAATTTTATCAGGTAAAACTTACGGTATTTAAGTTATTTAGTACCTTAACAATACTGATGAGGATTCTTAGCACCACTTAGGTAGACTTGAGTTAGAGAAGCCAGCCCTCCTTTTGAGACCTTTTCAACTTAAGGTAAAATGCTTTTTGTCAGATCTGTACATTCTGTTACATCTTGTTTTGCAAATCTGGACTCAAGTCCATAAGCCAGCTGTTCACTTAGTATTTGTTCTGTGTGTGACATTAGAGTGGTCCTTAGGGAAAAGGACACCTCTCCTTTTTCTTGCTTGCTCTCTTACCCCTCTGGCATTTGAAGCTATACTTGATATGGCAGTTGTTAGATACAATGTCCTGCTAGGATGGTTGACTAATCTAGGAGCAAACAACCATACTGCCATGCTGGGGACATTGTTCTGAAAATACGAAAAGATAAAATTACTTGATGTATTTCATTTTAGAGTTTAAGGTTTTGTTGTGGCTTCATTTGCAGCAGATTTGCTGTTTACTGTGTTGTCCAGTATGGTTCCTCCTAGTCTGTAGCTGACTTTTGTCACATAATATAGGAGTCTCTGGCTGTAGGTCTCACAGCCGTGGGGGTAGTCAAAAGTGCTTTCCACTTCTGCTTAAGCAGTTCCACTTCTGGATGTACACCCGGTCTTCTGGCTAGTGAGGATATACTTGAACATTCAGAGTTACTAGTGAGACTAAGCCAACAAACTTGCACAATGATAAAAGTATTCTTCCCCAAATGGTTATGGTTTCTCCAGCAGTAGGCAGTTCTGCCTCCAGCCTCTAGTGGCAGGCAAGGCTCAATACCCACTGCTGCCAGAAGGAAGCAGTGTAGCAGCAGTTTGCGAAGAGCGTCGTTGCAAAAGAAGGGAAACTGAATTTCCGTTTACTTCCAGTGAGCTTTTTAGGATGTTTGAATTCGCCACATTCTCCCAACTCACTTTCTGGAGCTGGTGCCAAGAGTTCGTTTTCTTAGTCTTGATCCTTAAATTTTGCATTAAATAACAATAACTTGGGTGAAGATCAGCATTTTGTCATGCATTGTTTGCCTCCCACACTCCCAGTAATTTTAGCACATACTGGACTGGGGAGAGGGATGAATTCTGCCCTGTCCAACAGCTCCAGACTTTTCACACAACAGGTTGTTCCCTGAGCAAAAGACCATGGCACTTTACCATATGCTTTCTGCTTGGAAAGCTTTATTTCATTCCCCCCATTAGTGAAATTTTCAAAACATTCTCTCTTTCATTTCCTCTGGAACAATTGCAAATTTTCCCTTGCATCTTAATCAATTCTGTTGTGTTATCATGGGCTCTGCCTCCTGATAAGGAAACTCCATCTTTACAAGTGGGCAGAGCTTGGAGTGAGGGGCAGAGGGGGTTGTCCTTGCTGAATCAAACCCCTCCTCCAGGGATGAAGACAGGTAACATCAGTGACATGCTCAGGGAGTCCTGCCTCCCTCTCCACCTCCCTGTTGTTTACAGGTGGCCAGAATTTAGGGTTTGGGGAGGGGTTTGGCTCAGCTGCATCAAACTCCTCCCAAGGGCTGAGAGGAGTGACATCATGTTTGGGGAGGCTCAACTCCTTCCCCATTCTGGAAGACCCTGTTTCATTCTCCACACCTACCTCAGTAGTGTTAATTTGCAACTCTAAAGCTCCTTGGCTCCACACAACCTTGTTTAACTAGTTACTCAGGTTTTTCAATATCTTCTTTTGGGCTATCAATTCTTGCTCCCTCCTGAGTAGAGCTGTTGTTTCAGCCTCCAAGGCAATTTGCAGCTCAGTCAGCTCTTTCTGTTGCTGCTCCCCAGCATATTTCATTCTGAGTTCAGTCTCTACCTGTGTGGATACCAGGTCTTGTCCCTTACGAAGACTTTTTTTTTCCCTTCTTTGGCCAAAGTTTCAATTTTCTCTACAACCAACTGCAGATTTTGCCAGTTTTTCTCAGCCCACATTTCTCTGTCTGGGTCTGGACAAGCTTAATAAACTTCCAACAACTCTACAACTGGAGGGCAGGGCAGATCAGGCTTTACACGGAATCCCATGACATTTCTGCCAGAGAACGCCACTTTCAACCAAAAATTAACTTTTCTTTTATTCTGTGACGAGCAGCTACCTCCAAATAAAATACCTCTTTGTCAACCCAAGAGTATCCTGCCAAACATGCCGTTTAAAATGTAAGGCCCCAAACAACTCGCTCGACGAGATTTTTTAAAAGGGCTTACGGTTTTTCACCTACCCCAAGTTGGATGCATGGGAGAAATACCGACAAGATATTCTCAAGAGGTCAAAACAACAAAAAGAACTTCACTGGCAACTTCAGAAAATCAAAGAACTTGGGCAAAAGATTTAGTGCAACATTCAGTCAGCATAAAACGCTTCTCAGAGCGTTGGCTTGGTCCATTCAACTTAGCAAACACTAAGCCTGTTTGATTTTAAGTTATTCAGAAATTCTAAGAAGAGGGAACTAGAAGGAGGAGAAAGAGGGAAAGACAGTAAAGATACAGAAGAGCCCACATACAGCTATTAACTGCTGGGTTCCAGTGGTGTTCAGACAGAACTTCCCTGAGGAGGTAGGGTCTAGACAATGTGATGGCCTTGTGTTTGGTCTTAAATACCCCTGGCCTTCCTGGGCCCTTCCCCCAGGTGGGACTTCAGTCATTTGGCCACTCAGGAGCTGGGTTAGGGGCTCCAGAGTTGGAGTGTGGGGCATTGCCTCTGCTGTGCCAATGACTGGCATCTCTTTTGGGCTGGGATACAGGCTCTAGGGGCTGGGGGTGTTCAGGGCAGGGCACTGCCTTGTCAGGGTCAGGCCCGACCTGCCCCTTTCCTCAGCACACATGCACCCCAGAATGCCTCGGGACACTTTGTCTTGTTTGATTTGTTTTGTTTGGAAAGACATCAGTCTTTCCAGTCTCTTGCAACGGGATATACATGATGCAATTTCCTAAAGCAGCATTAAAGTTCAAGAAGGTTTTACCTCCACTTGTTTTCCTTTTTCTATGAGTTTTCAGGCTTGCGTATAGCTTTCTAGGTAGAGTAGTAGCTGTTTATAGTCTTTTCTTACTAGGTCAGGACTTACTGCTTGCATCAGATAATTCTGTTTGAGAGATGTACTTCAGTTAGCAACACTGAAGCATGGTAATGAACAAAGCTCTTTGCACCATATATTTTAAGGGAAAGAAAGACTGTTTGTAAATGAATGAGGCCCCTTAGTGTGTTTTCGTGGTGAAATATGGAAATGCTAAGAGCTGGGGTTTAAAGCAGGGTTCTGAATTTCAGATTATAAAGAAAACAGAAGGGAAAATAATACCGTTTATCAATTACTGTGACTACTGTCACATGTAGAATTACAAAAACAGTTTTGCTGGAACAAAACCTTTTATTTAGTCGTGCTTTTGGGTGAAGTAGAATGGCTATGGAAATTTCAAATCATCTTCTACTAGTTTAAGGACATGAGAAGAAAATCTAAGTGGTAAGTGACATGCAGGTAGAAATTAAATGCCATAAAAACATAGCACTGCCAGTATTTAAATAGTGTTTGGAACATGTAAAGCTTTCTTGCAAATGGATTTAAGGATCACGCAGACCTTCCTTGCCATAGCTGGAGAAAGTAGTTTGCTGATTTCAGGCATGGTTAATCCAGATTTTAAGTAGTCTGAGCTCCTCACATGAGTGAACCTCTTTGGAAAGCACTTGCAGAAATATTCAAAATTATTCTACTGCCCAGCTGTATGTTTTGCTGACTGATGCTGTTTGTTATGGTAAGAAAGTCAGACCTGTAACTGCAGGTGGGTGATGTCTTCTTGTGTATTGTTCAGTTCACAGTGTGGGCTCATTACCACATAAACTGACACAGAGGAATATATGACCCATGGTTATATTGTATTAATGTGGCTCTGATGTACTGTGGTACATTTTAAAAAACTTCAAACTGGATTTGTCTTTGATCCATCAGGAATTTGGGATAACAATTATCATTAATCTAGTATTCCCTCAGTACTAACAGAACGTCATTGCATCTGAAACACTTTATTTTGTAAGTAGACAGCTACTAAAAATACATTAATAATATACAGTGACTGTAATATGCTTTTTTAAAAGATTTGAAACATCTTCCCTCTGTGGCAAAGACACAAGATTTCTTGAAGCTACTTGCAAAACAATCACAGTTGAATTGTCTTGATACAGTTTTCTTAACAATAGGTGCTTGCAAAGTGAGCTACCCTGTGTGTTGTCATGAAGCAGAGTATTGTTTTGGTATGTTGATTGCCTATTCATTGTGTCTCCCAGAGGACGCTGGAGTTAATTATCTAATGTCTGCCCACCAGTCCAGTTTACTTTACCGGATCAGAAACACAGACAGTAATCTCAGTCACATGGAGATACTGTAGGACTAAAACATACAATACAAGCAATCCCAAAGAACAGCGGGCTTTGGCTCATAAGCAAGCACTGCGCATATGGACAGAGAGTTAACTGACGCTGGTTTTATTTGAAAGTCTCCCAGGTATTGACTTGCACATGGGTGGATGAATGTTATGATGGATGGAGGTCACATATAGGACTCTGCTTCCAACCTGCCTTGCCTCCTCTAGAACAGCACCCCTTAAACCTGTAATAACACTAGCTGTTTCTCCAGTCATTAGGGGTTTGTATTTGTATTCTTTGTTTCCAGGTTTGTGTGAGTTCTTACGACTTCCAGATAAACCTTCAGGATTTAGTATCCAGGTATTATGTGTATGGCGTCACCAGTCTTGTTATTTTAAAAGCTGATTTGCTACTGAAAGTAATGCTTGCAAGTTGATTTTCCTAATAACAGGATCTGATGCTCTTCCTGAGTAAGACTTTGACTTCTTCAGGTTTTGCCTGTAAGGAAGTGATCTTTGTTGATTCTAGCAACATACTTTGCAGCACTGTCTCCACAAATCCAAATCTACTGCAATAGCTATGAAATTGCTGCATTGTTTCATAATATTTTTTCCTTCTATATGAAATGTTTGCATGTATTTTAACTCATGGACAGTAAGGCATGTCCTTGATGTGTGTTAGAAACATGTTTATATCCATATATAACTTATCTGGCAAAGAAAAGGAATTGGTTTACAAGCCCCATATTCTGATTTGTAAGACTGTTTCTTGTCAAAAGCTGTTTCTGTTTCACTGTGTTAAGCCTAATTTTGTGCTCTTCTGCCAGAGTTCAAGTTAGCTTCTTTGTCTTTTTTACTTATGTAAGTCCACAACATATTCCAAATTATAGCTGATTTTTTTCTAGTGCAGCAGTTAAAGTTTGTAACCAAGTTTTATCTGCACAGAGTTACAGTATGTATTTTTTTTAGCTTATCTTTGTTAAATAAGCTTTGGTAGCAGCAAAAGAAATCCAATTAGCTGTTAAATTAAATGAACTGTTGCTCTCAGTAATTTGGTGTTTACAGTTGATGCAGGATAAGAATAAATTTTGTTGGTCCCCGAGTAAAGATTGGAATCTGTGGCTTCAGATTTCCTCTTCTCCAACCCCCTTCAGGGAATGAAAATCCTTGCCACCTTGGAATTATTGAGGCCCTCAGAAGTGTCTGAAGGGTAATGAAGAAGCTGGAGTCTTGAGGGGATGGAGAGAATGTAGGAAGGACATTATTCTGACATGACAGATAAATGGGAAAAAAAAAAACTTTGGAGTATTGGCCAGTGAGAGTGGAATCCATGTCTCTTGGGGCTGTGGGAAGAGCAGCTGCAAAGATGTGATTTAAGCACAGCTCAAAAAGCATCTTGCATCTGCTTCTAGACAGAAGAAGAGGAGGTAGTGAGGGGATGTGTGTTGATCTCTGTGTTTGGTACCTAATTGCTCGACAATTATGCTTTCTCATATAGTATTAATGCAGTCTGTTACGGGCATCACTATGATAATTGCAATGTTAATTAAAACATTTGAATAGAAATCAAGGCCACTTGAAGCCCTCTAAGGACTCAATCTATTGTGCTGGCCTTTTCACACATAGGTAGTAATTTTCCCCTTAAACATTTTGTGTTGTTTCTAGCTGGCTACAGAGGAGCTATTGTTTCATCAGTTGCTTTTGTTGCAGTCTCATTTATGTCCAAAAATAAAATGCTACAACAAATACATTACTTTATCTTTTTTAATGTATTGCTGCTGTCATTTTAAAGAAAAGTTTAAGGAAAGATTGATTGTTAGATGTGTGCCAGTGCTACTTTAAAGTTCATCCTTTTGGCTTTTTGTTGGGGTTTGTTGGGTTTTTTTTAATGGAGGTGTTTGGTTTTTATATTTGGGGTTTGGCGCTTTTTTTTGTGTGTGTCTGGTTATTGGGGGAGGGGGTTTGTTTCTGTGTTTGGTTTTTTTTTTTTTTTTTTTTTTTTTTTTTTTGGGTTTTTGTTTTCGGGTTTTGTTTTGTTTTGTTTTGTTTTGTTTTTTTACGGGTCATTTTTATTCTCTCTTCAAATACGGTTTCTGGTCTGCAGGAGGTCAGGTGTTCTAATAGGAAGAAGTAACAGACCTTAACGTTAAAACCTGTTCACAAAGTGCAGTTAAGGGTTAAAAAATTCAGTTCAGCTTGTTTTGTCAGCTTGTTTGTTTTGGAGATAGAAAAAAACCGAGCAATTAAAAAAAAATTGCAATAAAGCTCCTGTGGAAATGCTGTAGAGACTTTGTATAAGGGCTAAATATCTGATCATGATTTTTCTATCTTTCCGTGTTTTGTATGGTTTAAAAAAGCAACCTTTTTTTCTGACATTAAAAACATGTTCTTTTAAACTAATGTGCTAGCTTCTTTAAACATAATTAGCAAATTGTTCTGAGAATTTTTAAATTAAAGGACTAAATGAACAGTTCTCTATGAGTTACAAAATCCAGTCACTAAAATCCAGTATAAATGAAACATGACTCAAAATAAGATTCTATTTCAGAATTTATTTTCAGAGAGACTGTGAGAGAAGAAATTCTGAAATTAATTTCTTACCTGCTGGAAATGTGTGGATTAATATATCTGAATGTCTTTTAGTGTGTTGTCTTCACCCCACCCTCTAATAATAATTTTTTTGTGTATCATCTCTAACAGGAAACAGTCCTCAAGATAGCCCTAGGAATTTCTCTCCCAGTGCCTCAGCCCACTTTTCTTTTGCACGAAGGTAAGAGGTTGTTGGTAGTATTCAACCCACATTTTACATAGAGGAGATGTTGTTGGACCCAGACATAAAAGGTGATTGCAAATACATCTGTCAGGTCTCTCAGTTAGAATTGTAAGTATTAGCTCACTTGTGTAAACTCTTTTAAACCTCAGCAGCAGCAAATTACTGAATGTGTGATGCAATGCAAGGATATATTTTTGAATTTAAAGTAATAGCTTAATGACTTAATTGTAATGAATCTGATTCAGACAGTATCATCTTACCTGCTGAGATCTGGGGAAATTCTAAACTGCTTGAAGGTTTCTTCTTACATTTTTTTAACGATGTAAGAAGTGCATTGCTTATAAGAGCACTATAATAGAGGTCTTGATTTCAGGGTCTGATGTTACTGAGAGCAGCAGTATCACTACCATACCTTGAATACCTGTCACTGACCTGTTTCAATATCTGTACCACTGAGACAATCAGCATTGTCACAGGAGTGTTGTGAGGATTAATTAATGTTAGTAGAATTTTTGAAGATCTAAAGTGAATTTGAAGTGATCTATGAAGTAAATTATTAAATGAACCATAGCCAAAGTTGATAGCATGTCATGGGAGACTGCATATTTGTGCCAGTGTGGTTCCCTATCACTTAACACCTTGTCACACTACTTCAATTATATGTTCATTAACTCTTATGTCTGTGAAGGTAGGCAGAGTTTATATGTTTACCCAAGAGTATATATATAAAAAATGAAACCAGAATGCTTAAGTACTGTCACGCATGTAACTGTTGGGCTTGCAGTGTAAAGCTTGCCTGTAAAGTTTTAGTTACTTTATTTTGGGAGATCAGTAAAGTAGCACACACAAGTTCTCAAAAGTAAGTGCAAGGAAATGGCTTTTTTTTTTTTTTTTTAAAGCTGCAAAGGGGTGAAAACTTGCATTTTTTAAAAATCTGAATCAAATTCATTTGTGACAGTAGATCTTGTCAATCTTTCTAATAGCTTGTGATGTTACTTTCTTAATCAACGCCTTAGGAAACCTGAGTATTTCTTTTGAATTTACTTCCTCTTGATAGTTTTCCTTTTGTCAGGGATACTATCTCTTCAGAGATTACATTTGTATGTGAGCATATTTTTCAAAAGATTCATTAAATCCAGAAATAGATTATAACGGAAAAAACAGATGCGAAAGATTGAGCATTGCTTAGAAATACAGCAGTCAGGAAATAGTTTTCCTTCCCCACCCATAGTCAACAGAAAGTTTAAAACATTATACTTTTGCAAACCTTAAAATTCAGAATTAATGAAAAAAAAGGATTTGTTTACCAATGTTTCATTTGGATTTTGACCTCTCTAGAGCCCTGTAATGAGCTTTAAATAGATTATTTAACTGAAGGACATTTCTCTGATTTAAAAATACCGCACCACTTCTGTGGGATTCAAGAAACAGAGCAATTTTCTGTGGAAACTGGTTTTGTTCTGTGTTTATATTGAAAATGCTTGATGACAGTGAAGTTTAAAACTGCATTAATACAACTTTTTCTATGAATTTGGTGTGTCTGTTGTGATTGTTTTCATATAACCTGTGATAGGATGAATTTTCATAGTAAAATGCACTGTGGTTAATGAGAGCAGACTTCTGACTTTATGCCTTTTCTGTTACATTTTGTAAATTTAATGGATCTACAAAGGAAGACTTTGTAGATCCATTAAATCTACTTAAATCATTAAGACTACTTTATCACAAGAGTGATAAAACAGGTTGAAGAAGCAGAGGCAGTGGTATAGGGGTATGGATATTCCTTTTTCATCCACTGCCACCCAGTCCGTGGGGATACCAAAAAGCTGGGAAAGTGTGAGGAAGTCAGAGAGAGGCAAAGGCTTTGTAGCCTCCTGTGAAGCTGCTTCCTAGTGTAGCCATTTCTCATCGGGCGCTGGCCATGCCATGCAGCAGCCACAGCAAAGGGAGCTTCCTCAGGGAGGTGGCTCTGTGCCGTGCTGCCAGCTGGTGGGCAGGGCTGGAGGCAGCCTTCCCCAGCACCTCGGCACCAAGCTGGAGGGTCACCTTCCTCTGCCCATATCTGGCGGGGTGACCAGTGCCCAGGAAGAGCATGTGCCTCTGAAGGTCACCACTTCTGCTGTACATACAAGCCCAGCATCTACGAACCCATGGGTAGGTGATGGACTGTACTTCTTCTAGAGCTGCTGGAAAGTGAGTAAAACCATACTGTAGGACAGAGGCAAATGGTGTATCAGAGTCCAGGGGAAAATCCTATAGGGGTTTGCTCCCCTGTTTTTCCCGTAATCCCTGAGGGATGCCTCCTATTCTCCCACCTTTGCCTCCCAGATGACTTCCTGTGATAGCCTGTCCCCACCCTTGATGGCCTTTCTGTGTGATGCAGGTACCCTGTTCACTCTGAGTGACTCAGGAAGTATTTCCTCACAGATGCAGAATACATGGGTCTCATCCATGTTTAAATACTAAGTTCTTGCTTCAACTGTGAACAGCCAAGCCACATTAAGAGAAAACTACTTTGGGAATAGTGCATTCATCTGGAAGTATCTCTTACATACCCGGGTGAAGAAGAGAGCCTAAAAGAATGAATTAACAACAAGGTTATGGCAGAGATGGAATATTTTTGCACTGTTCAGTGTTTGACACAATCAGCAGTCTCTAGCACATGTGCTCTTCATATTTTAATACTAATAATGTACTATAGTTTTTTTTCTCACACTTTATTTATACAAAGTCCCAGAGCTTTGATTGTAGTTTGTGGATTAATAAATGGATATATTGGAAAGAAGCAAGGGGATTTTTAGACAGCTAGCTTGAAGGAAGGGATTTCTTCAACCTCTGCATCAATAGTTGTAAGATTCCTGATTTGACATGAGTTCAGTTTTTCGAAATTACACTTCAATTAATCTTCAGTTCTTCAGAATTTCACTTTTTGTGTCAATCAGACGTGGGAGATGGTCTTTGTAAAACAGATCTTGAATTCTCCTTTCCCCACCGTCATACCGTTTGTTAATAAAAACTTCTCCTGTTTTGTTATTTATATATTATTTTGCCTTTTTTTAATACATTTGATTCAATTGTATTGCAGTCATGGGCATCGAAATGACAGGTAAATTCTACCTTCTCCAAACACTTGTTTAGTTTTCCACTTCGAATATTCAAGTTCCATGTTGTCTTTGTGTAGATCGCCTCAGACAGTGAAGAACGTAAATGGGGTTTTGGGGTTTTGGTTATAATGTGTATATTTATTTTATTTTTTTATTCTGAGTGAGCATGATTTTTCCTGAAGATTTGTATTTCCTGATTTATGTATGTAACATTTAACATTTAGGTTTGGTTTTACCTAATCATTAGCCTGCTAGTTTGCTGGTATCCTGTACTGATGCCACTGAAGAATGCACTACCCTTTTATATCAGACTGTGGTGGTTATTCTGTGGCTCAGAGCATTGTGGTTTGCATTTGTTCACAATTTTTTAATTTGCTTCTCATTAATTTTCATCTGATGGACCTAAGAGTTGTGAACTTTGTGTGGCCCGTTTCTGTTTGTATTAGTTAGACACCAGTTCTGTGGAGCTGTTCATTCTCTTTGTGGTTGTTTCATCTCATAGATTTTTAACTAGAAAATCACAATAAAAAAAATCATCCTTGGTGAATGCTGGTTTATTGTGGTCCTCTGTGAAAGTGTGCTGTGTATTAAAACCCCTGTTTTGTATCATGCTTTTGGAATGCAGTTTTACACAGTAATACTTCCACAGATGTTTCTGCACTAGGATACTGCAGTGCTCATTTGACTAACCTCTGTTCCATAACTCTCAGGACTGATGGTCGCCGCTGGTCTTTGGCTTCTCTCCCTTCTTCTGGCTATGGTACAAATACACCCAGCTCAACTGTTTCTGTAAGTATCCATTTTGCTGTGCTGATAGATTTCTTTTGCATGCTTTAGCTTCGCAAATGTGGCGTGCTTCTCTTAGGAGAAGACAGAGTAGGTTTTGTTATGGTTGTTAGATTTGGAACTAACGTGATAGGAAACTGCTTTACTTCACTGACATGAAAGAACACTTTATATAATGTGTACTTTGCTTAGGGATACTTTCTGGCAGTGAATGGTGTTTAACTGCCCCCTTTTGATCTGCCTTATTTTAACCATATAGTAGTTAGGTATCGAGTCTTAAGTGAGGCTGCCTTGATAACAAGAAGAAGGAGAAGCTGTCTATGACGTGATTCGTCTGTCCTGGGTTAGACTGCTGTCTTAGGATGGGATGAATCACACATTTGCCTTATTTTCATTTGGCAGTTGAGAGGTGTTAGTGCATGATACCTAGCATTTCAGATGGCTGTAATCAGAATAGAAGAATCCTTTGGGGTGCATAAGAGAGTAAGTCAAACTTAATAATTTTTACCTTTTGGATCAGTTGTTTTGATGTGATTGTGGTGGTTTAAAAAAAAAGCTGGGAATTAAACTCCAAATAAGCTGCCCCCATTTTCCCCACCCCACTCCAATGAGAGAGGGATAAAGGCAGAGACTGTGGCTTGAGATAACAATGTACTGAAAACCAACAGCTAAGGAATAAGAAAGGCACAGTAATGGCTACAATATTAATAACAAAAGTTAAAAAGAGAAGGTGCTTTATACGCAAAAGGTGCTCAGAATCTCAGCACAGTTCTATGTGGCTGCTGAGACAAAGACAAGATGGCAATTTGCTCTCTGTGGCTTGCATTCCCTGTCCCTGAGGCCATAACAAGAAACTGTGACGGACAAACGGCCAAAAAAGCTGGGTTGTCCACATCACACTGCCTGCTGCCAGACTGCTGGGCTCGGCTGTGGTTGTCACTGTTTGGCGGGGCTCTGCTTGGCTCCAGTCGGGCTCACCTCGACCGCTCTTGTGTCAGCCCCCCTGCCGTACATGTACACCTGACTCGTGTGCCACAGCAGGGCCTTAGATCCTGCTCCAGGGCTTGGGAGCCAGGCAGTGGGAGAAATACCAGCCTCTGCTTCATACATCTTGCACATCTCCATACTGGAGAGGAAGGACTGTCTCATGTTACAGGCCTGGAACAAAGCTCTTGGTTGTGATAGTCACACCTGCGAGGCTGCAGAGATAAGAGTTGTAGAGGAAGCCTGCTTTGGGAATAGCAAATACTTGACATTTTGACAGTTAGAGCACATCTGCTGCAGCAAAGGACTTGGTCTGTAGATCCAGCTATGGCTCTTCAATGTCGTATGCCTTATATGCCTGTAAAAGGTTTTTTACCTTTTGTGAATGACACATTTTAGTGGATGGGTGATAACTGATTTTTTTAAGCTGTTTCTTTTACAAATAAAGTAGGCTTTCTCTTCCAGTGGGTTTTTTCGGTTTCTCTTGTGAAACAATTGAGTTCCACATTCTGTACAATGATGAAATACGACCATTTTGTGTTATGATCAACTCTTACTTTATTTTTGTCCACAAAGACTTCTGGAAGGACAATTCTATCTGTCTTAAACCATGTTGAGCAATTTCGTGTATCTTAAGAACTTTTCTTCTAAAGCACTAATTTTGACCTGTGCTTTCTTTTCTGTGTAGATGTTACTTTTGCCAAGTAAATTCCTTGGTTTCACATTAATTCCTTAAGCACTTTTCTGTTTGTATACCTCTTATTGGAACTAGATCAAATGTGCTGTGCTCTTCACCTAAAATATATTGACATAAAGGAGTTTATATCAGATAAAAGTAATTGCCATAGAAACACCATCACTATTACAAGAAACAGGCTTGTGCTAGAAAGGAGATTAAATGCTGCGTCCAAAAGAGATCAAAACACAGTTTTAATTTTCTGTCCTTATTAATTTCTTTGGTATCTTCAATTTTAAAAAGGTAATTCTAATTCATATACTTTTTTCCCACTTAGGTTCACTAGCTACTGTAGGCATCCTGGAATATGAGCAGTTTTACATGGTATTTGCATGTGCTGTCCATACACTTACGGACTTAGATGTCGTAACTTCTGTAATACAGACCATTATTGACTTACCCCATGATTATTTCTGACTAGAATGTATAAATATTAAAAAATTTACATGTCTTCCGTAGCATTGAGTAAACAGTTTCTTTCTTGTGGAAATAAACCTGTTTTTCCAATAAATACATTTTCATTTTGTTGAAGAAAACACCAGTAGAGAATTCATGTCATAAATACCTATGGCGTCCCACTTAAGAGTAAGAGAGCACCCGGGATTGGTAAATACTTGTGTTCGAAAGAAATGACAGAAGTCAGACCATCCACAAATACTCACTAAGTTTTATTAGTAAATTACACACTTGGCATAGAAATTGGTATGTTAGTCTCTGACCTACTCTATAAGCACACTTCAGTGGGTTTTGGATAAAGGGGTGGGGTGAGAAGGAAAGAAAAAAAGAAAAAAAAAGAGGAGAAAGAGATCACCAGTCCTGGTTCCAGCATTAGTCCAGCTGTGAGGGGATGTCTAGGGTCCTGGGAGTGCCCCAGTCTTGCAAGGGAGGTACCATTTTATTTAGAAGCTGTCCCACCCTGAAGGTGGGTTTCTCACTTTCTGTGCAAATTAGTTGTCACTCACAGTCCATTCCTCCAGGTCTTTTTGGAAAAGGGTCAGAGGGCTTCAGGGGTCTTTGGCAGTCTTGATTCCCTCCCGCTCTACAGTCCATGCCTGCTTCTGCACCTCATTTCTGTGTTTGCTGTACTGAGTTGTGCTTATCTCCAAGAGGTAGATAAAAGACCTTTGTCCCAGAAAAGTGCTGTCCTACCCCTGTATGGCCCCTTGTCCAGTCACATCTTGTTCTTTCTCACAGCGTGTTACTGCCAACAGTGCTTGGCTGTTGTTACCTACAGTCCTTGGCTGGTGCCACAGCCACTCTGCTGTTAGTGTTTGAGATATATTAACCTTTACTGTCTTGGGTTCTGCAGTATCTCATGGTTAGTTTCTTGTTCTGTTTTGCCCAAGAATTTGCTACTGCTGATAAGCCCTGCAAAAGCACTTGGGCAGCCTCTGAATTCTGAATCTAGCCACTATTTCTTCACTTCTTAGTAGAGATGTTTTTCACTTTCTTCTTTTACCCATTGGATGATACATCTGAATCACAAAACCAAAACTAGAAGTGTACCCATGTAATTGGTTGCATGTACTTTTTCAGAATCTGAAAGAGCTAGCACAGTGCAGCCTCCTCCTCCCCATTCTTGCTAATTGTTAGAGGCAATGAGAGACCAGTTCATACAACACCCTAAATGTACATATGGAGCACTCCCTTTTCAGTGATGGATAAATAAAATGCAGGTTAATCCAGACATGTATCAACCAGCAAGCAGAAAGAGTTTTATACATTGCGATAAAGCACGGCTTTGGCCTTACAAGCAGCTGAAAGTCAAAGCAGGGGCTGAAGTGTCCGTAGTTGCCACAGTTACACTGAGGTGAGCACAGCTCGCTGTTTCTTGTTAGCCTGGGTTTTTTTGTTTGTTTGTTTTTTAATATTGAAAGTGATGAGATGGATGGAATTACCTATTTAATGGAAGCTCATGGGTTTAGAAGTGGTGCAAGTACCACATACACCAGTTCTTACAGCAAAATCAAAATTAAAATATCTTCTGCTAGATTATTTAGTTGAAAAGAAGCTCTTGGTGTGTCTTATTCTAGCACAGTTGGATCAGATCTTGGCAGTTAGAAGATGCAGTTGACATGATTGTGTCTTCTAGGAGAGCAAGCCTTATAAAAATGATGAAGTGAGATAATACACACCTGCATATTTTTCAAATCTGCTTTTCTGTCTCAGAAGAACCATTTGCATTTCCATAATGCACTATGGTTGAACATATTAAAAGTACTTTAACTCTTGTGTGATTTTTGGAGGATTAATTCTAGAATGCCAGGAGAACTAATTTTTTTTAGGAATTCTGTTGTGAGAATTTTTGGATTTGTACTGAAATCAGAATTTAGGTCACCAAAAAAACGTAGTTTGTGCCTGTGATGATCCTGATAGAACTGAGAGTGGTTACCATTAGGAAGATCCTCACTTCAATTGTGTTGGACCTAATCTCTGTGACACCTTATATGAGGAGAAGTGTGACATGAGTTATTTTCCCACTGATCTTCCCATTGTCCCTGAAACCAAAGAAAGAGGTAGATAATGATTTGATAGGAATAGCCATCTGTGATGCTCTATATTGGGAAATTCTCCTGTGCTAGAGTATCTTTTATTTTACAGAGCATGGCTGTAGGAAATATGCTGTGAGGTTAACTGCAGCTAGCTGCTGTAGTGTGAGAGAAAGAACTTACCTGTGCTCTGTGCTGAATTATGCATGGTAATGTGCTAAGGCAGAATTCCATGCATGAGTTACTGCAACTCAGCAAGTTACTACCTATCATGTGAACCGTGGTAAGTTCTTGGTGTGCATGCCTCTTAGCCCGCAGCAAAGCAAGGTAACGCAGTCTTGCTAACTTCAGCTTGTTCTGATGTGGTGCAGCATTCCCATGTAGACCAGTCCTTCTTAGCCTTTTCTGCCAGTGGGTTTTCTTCTGTTTTGCTTTTAGGAGATGACTTCATGAGATCTAGTGTGATAAGAAAGCTTTTCTTCTACTTCTAAGAGTTAGGATATTAGCCTTTACCACACAAGTTGCCAGGAGAGTAAAGACTTCTTAGTTTCTGTGCTTACCAGCCTGGTTATTGTCTGCTGACCGTAGCAATGCAGGGGCAATATTTGTACAGTACAGAAGTTCATTGATTTGCCTCGCTAGAAATGATGTAACAAAGAAACTCTTTACTGTGTTTGCCTCCATAAAAGAGCACCCAGGCAGGGGCCTTGGTGTTCAGTAGAAGAAATCAGATAAGCAGTAACGTGCGCATGTAAATTGATACACAGAAGAAATTAATTTTATTGAGAAATCCAGCTAGAGACTGAAGAGCTCCAGAAAGATATCCAAGTTTTTCAACTTCTTCCCTTCTGCGGATAAAATATAAGGAACGTCTGCATGGTACCAAGCAGCTTTGAGCAATTGTACAAGAATATTTATTAATAATCTAACTTGGAAACTTGGAAACAGTAGAGCATTTCTCTATGTTCGTCAGTCCACATTAGGAAGACTGGTTGTTAATACTTTGAACTATGTATGTGTTCTTTAAATAGGGTATCAGATCTAGGCTCACGGAAGAGTTCGAAGTTCTACCTCCAAGCATCTAGCATGGCTCAGGTAGAGCTGCATAAAAACCCGTAAAATATGATAGTATGGTCACTTGCACAGCTTTTGTAATGCAGCTCTATACACAAAATCTTGCAAGGGTAGTTATCATGGTAGCACTTCCAATTTCATACCTGTGTGTATGTTCCAGTTTTATACTAAGTGGATGGTTTGAGTGTAATTCCTTTCACTTTTTGTCAGCCATATAACCTGTCTTGATAAATGTATTGAGTTCTCTCACTTAATTTTCAATGTGCAGTTTTTTATAAGAGATTAGCATATTAATTTTTTCAGCAAGATTTTAGATAGTATTTAATTTTAAGAGCATTAGTAATGTCTTAAATATAGATAATGAAGTACCTTTATTATGACGATTTACAGTTGGCATTGTGACAGTAAGTTGTACTTTACAGTTACCATACTTAGGCCGTCCTACTCCAATAATTAATTTTCATTAGATTCCATTTCAGCTATTCTTATGTACTGTTGAGGTACAGACAGTACCTTTGCCTTAGGAAATTTAAATTTTTGAAATGCAGTGTGTCTTTCGGAACTGAAGTGGTTCTATTTTTTAATATTTACTCTATACTTAGCTCATGGGTTTGAGACTGATTATTTATTTTCTTCTTTAAATTGGTATTCAGGCATGAGACACAGTAACTATAATTTTTAACTTGAATTACTGTATTCATGAGCACCAAATATGGTCTTGAAAATGTTTCTTTTCACTCTGATGGAAGCTTGTGTTCTCTTGTGCTCTTGTAGTCATCCTGCTCATCCCAAGAGAAGCTACACCAGTTACCATACCAACCAACACCTGATGAACTACATTTTTTGTCTAAGCATTTCTGTACCACTGAGAGCATTGCCAGTGATAACAGGTGCAGGACCACTGCAATGCGCCCTCGGTCCCGAAGTCTCAGGTGAGTTTGTGTATCTGAAAACAGGGGTTGGATCTAAATTCACATATTGTGGGGAGCATCACGGTGTTGTACATTGCAGATGTATACTTGTTTTGAAATGGCTGAAATATAGTACAAGAGGTACATAACTGAAGCTGAATTAAGAATAGTCCTTTTAAATACTTGTCCTGGTTCTGATCATGATATACTTCAGTGGTAAATACTGTTTAGATAGGTCTTAATGTGAAGGCAACTAATCTCCAGAGCCTGTCTTGAGGACCTAGTCATTAATGATCTAATTGTAGTATTCCCTTTCTGAATCTGTGTACCTCCTCCGTCCTTGGTAGGTTAGCCTGCGAACATCTGTATTAGCCTGTCTGTATCAGTTCAAGGACTCACCATTGTGGTATGTTGAGACAAAGTTTAGTATTCAGTTTTGACCTTTAAGAAAGACAGAACCCACATTTAGAATCACAGAATGGTTTAAGATGGAAGGGACCTTAAATATCATCTCATTTCCACCCCCATGCTGTGGGCAGGGACAGTTCCACTAGATCAGGTTGCTCAGAGCTCCATCCAGCCTAGCCCTAAACAATTCCTAGGGATGGGGCTTCTACAGCTTCTCTGGGCAACCTGTTCCAGTGTCTCACCACCCCTACAGTAAAGATTGTCATCCTAGTATCTAATCTAAACCTGCTCTCTTTCAGTTTGAAGCATTACCCTTTGTCCTCTTACTGCACACCCTCGTAAAAGTACCTCTCCTGCTTTCTTGTAGGCCCACTTGCGTCTTACACCCCCGACAGTACCTTGTAGGTACTGGAAGGCTACTATAAGGTTTCCCTAAAGTATTCTCTTCTCCAGGATAAACAACCTCAACTCTCCCAGCCTGTCATCATAGGAGAGGCCTTCCATCCCTCTGATCATATTTGTGGCTATGTTCTGGACTTTGCTCCAGCAGGTCCATGTTTTTCCTGTGTTGAGGACTCCAGAGGCTGGACACAAAACTTTACGTGGTGTCTCATGAGATGAGAATACAGGAGGAGAGTCACTTGCTGGCCGTGCTTCTTCTGATGCAGCCAGGATTTGGTTGGCTTCAGAGGCTCTGAGTGCACATTGCCAGGTCTTGTGGAACTTCTCATCCACCAACACACTCAAGTCCTTTTCTTCAGGGCTGCTCTCAGTCTGTTCTTTGCCCAGCCTATATCTGTGTTTAGGATTGCCCCAACCCAGGTGTAGGACCTTACACACAGCCTTGTTGAACTCCATGAGGTTTGCCCTGGCCCACCTCTCAATCTCCTCACCATCTCCAAGTCCGTCTGGATGCCATCCCTTCCCTCCAGTGTGTCAACTGCCCCACACAGCCTGATGCTGTCAGTGAACTTGCTGAGGGTGCCCTTGATCCCTCTGTCCATGTCCCTGACAAAGATGTTACAGAGTGCCAGTCCCCGTACTGACCCCTGAGGAATGCCACTTGTCACTGGTCTCCACTTGGACACTGAGCTGTTCACAGCTGTTTGAATGTGACCATCCATCTAGTTCCTTATCCACCCAGTGGTCTGTCCATCAAATCCACGTCTCTCCTGTTTATAGACAAGGGAGTCATGTGGAACAGTGCCAAATGCTTTGCACAAGTCTAGGTAAATGACCTCAGTCTTGTCTGTTTCGCTGGCTAGCTCGGGAATGAGATCCCTACAGCTCAGCAACACGCCTGCGATCATGATTTGAGCCTGTCCGTGCTTGCTGCGATCTTCACTCCCTGGCAGCGTGCTCTGTAAGCGATGCAGCTACGTCCACAGGGGCTGCGGCTGGGACCTCCCTGGACCCCGAGAACAAAGGAAGGCGAGAGCGGAGACGCTGCGAGCAGCACAGGGGTTTATCCTTCTGTCCCAGGAGCAGTCCGTCTGGGCCGCCGTGCTGGCTTCTCCTAGGGAGCTGGGGAACGGGGCAGGAGCTTACAGCGACAGCCAATGGGAAGGGAAGGAACCCGGGGCCAGCACATAACCCTTGGCACTGCGGCGGGGTGGGGGGAAGGGAAACCGGGGTAAACCAATTCACATTTGTATAGGGGGAACATGGACCGAGGGGTTTTTCCAGGCGTGCTGTTGCGTCTCTCCGAGCCCTAGGTTGTCCTGACATGCCAGGACAACCCAAGACAGTCTCTCTTCCCTTCATCACCCACACTGTAATCCCACTGTAGAGGACCACCAGATTGGTCCAGCACAGTTTGCCCTTAGTGAAGGCACTTGTCTTTCACCAATGGCCTCCTTTTTTCCCATGTAACTCAGTATAGTTTTCAGGAGCATTTACTCCTTGATCTTATCAGGCATGGAGGTGAGAATGAACAGCTTGTAGTTTCCCCAGGCCTTCCTTATGTCTCTTTTTAAAAATGAAGGTTATGTTTTCCCTTCTCCAGTCACTGGTAACTTCACTCAACTGCCACAGCTTCTCAAATATAGTGGATAATAGCTCAGCCACTTCCTCCACCAGTTGTCTCACAACCTGTGGATGCATTATAGCAGGTGCTATAGACTGTGGGCACCTTCAAGTTCCTTAAAGGGTCTTGAATCTGATCTTTTAGAGCTGGTGATTTTACATTCTCCTAGTGCCTGCCTGTGCCGGTTTGGACGAATTTGGAGGAAAATATCCTCTGATAGAAGGCAAGTTACAACTACCCCTCCCCCACCAGGTTTGGGAAAATAGAAATTTTCCTTGGAGGAAAGTGAAAGATAAAAACTACTTATTTAACAAACACACAGGAAAGGAATAATAATGCTAAATAATAAAACCTCTTGCTGTGGAGAGAAACCTGGGAAGATTTCAGAGTCCTTCTGGAGGTGTGGTCTCTCTCTTCCTCCTCGGAGCTGGGTCGGTGTGGGCCCACCTCTAGGGCCTGGATGGAAAATTCTCCCGATGTGTTCTGATGTTGAAACAGTCCAGAAGAGAAGAAGGGAAAAACTAAAGTCTCAAGAAAACAAAGTTGAACTCTCTGTCTCCCTCCGGAGAAAAGGGGCCGAAAACTGGCTGAAAAAGCAAGAAGGGTGCTTCCTCCATGCTTGCTGCTGCAGAAGCAGAGGACTGTGTCTGTGTCCTTGAACAACTGTTTTGAAAAGTTCGCTCGGTTTTTTTTCCTCTCCCCCCTCTCAGGCTCAGTTAAAAGGCACAGAAAAGGCACAAAGTTAATTTCTGAGCATAGAGCAGCGATAGGGGCCACACATCATAAAGTCACCCCAAGACACTGCCTCTGCCTTTTGTAATTTGGGCAATGTGGCTGGAGCACTTGTCAGTGAAGAATGAGGGAAGGAAGTCACAGAGTACCTCAAACTTCTTCATGTTCCAGTAATCACGTCTCCCGTTTCCTTCCAGAGGGCCCACATTTTCCTTAGTCTTCTGTCACTGATGTACCTATAGAGCTTTTCTCGTTGCTGTTGACTTCCCTGGCCAGATTTAATTGTATCAGGGCTTTAGCCTTTTTAACCTGATCCCTGGCTGCTCAGACATTCTTTCTGTATTCCTCCCAGGCTACCAGTCCTTGCTTCCATCCTCTGCAGGTTTCCTTTTTTGTGTTTGAATTTGTCCAGGAGTTCCTTGTACATCCATGCAGGCCTTATGGCATTTCTGCCTGACTTCCTCTTTGTTGTGGTACATCATTCTGAGTGTGGACGAGTTGACCCTTGAATATAATCCAGCTCTCTTGGGCCCCTCTTTTGTCCAGTTTTTCATCCCAAGGTACTCTATGAAGCAGATTCCTGAAGAGACAAAAGCCTGCTCCTGAAGTCCTGAGCCATGAGCTGTCTGTGCACCCTCCTTGCTGCCCGAAGGATCGCAAACTCCACTCTTCCATGGTCACAGCAGCCCAGGCTGCCCCTGAGCTTCACATTCCTCAGCAGTCCCTCTTTGTTGGTGAGAATGATGTCCAGCATAGCACCTCTTCTCATTGACCCTTCTATTACTGGCAGAAGGAAATTATCATCAACACATTGCAGAAGCCTCTTGGATTGTTTCCTGCTGTGTGCTTGTGAGCTCTTGGTCAGCTCCTCATTTGTCCACAGGCAGAGCTCCATGCACTGCAAGGGGTTAGAGTGCATGGAGTGCAACTGGTTAGAGTCCAACTGACTTTGTAGGCAACATCCCCTCCTCATCTCCCCTGCTTGTCCTTTCGGAAGAACCTGTATCCTTCCATTCCAACCATCCAGTCATCGGAGGCATTTCACTACACCTCCGTGATGTCAAGAAGACCATAGCCTTGCAGGTGTCTGCACAGGTCTCTAATAACCTGTGGTTTATTTCCACACCTGTGGATGCTGTGTGCATTTGCACAGAGGAATTGAAGTTGAGTCTTGATGAAACTTATGTACTGCTTGAAGTGGCTGGAGTTCTTTTTGCTGCTATTCAGGTGCTCTCTTGCTGACCTGTGATCTCTCTTCAGGCTCTGGGCATCTCTTGCTGGCCCTGGTATCAGGCTGCTAGAAATGGGATGGATTGACGTTGCTCTTCACCCAAAACTTTTGTTTTCCTGCTAATGCAAGAAACTTCTATACGCATGTTGCGATAAAGGTGGTCTTAGAGGATTACCCCCTGTGTGGAGTCTTTCCTAGTCCAGATCTTTTAGACAGATTGAATGGACCAGAATCACCAACACAGGAAATTCGTATTGCGATCTTTTTAAAGGGCTTTGTAGTGGACAGTGAGGCTCATGATAGCAAAAAGTAGTTTTGTAGGTTTGCGAGGTCTGTGGGTATCTTTTATGAATTCTTTTCCTCAAAGTCTTACACTTTCTTTTACAGGCACAGTGCTCCAGCTTTGTTTGACACAGGCATGTATATGACGTTATTTGTAGGAAGTTACTGCCTTTATCTGCTGGTCAGATTGAAAACAGATTGTTTTGATACCTTTTTTCCAATTATCCATTTAGAAAAACAAACAAAACTCAAACTCATTTTTTACTTTTTCACTTGCAGCTACCAGAGTTATTGATCAGATCTTGCTGTTTTGATTGTATCTAATCTCCAAAGGTACGGGTATAGCCATAAGTAGCAGTTACATAGATCTCTGTTGCCCTTCTGAGAGAAAGATAATGTTCACGAGGCTTCGTCTGCCTTGAAATGTAGGTACAAACTAGGAGAATAACATGGTTAGCAGTTAGATGTCAAGTGCATTAAATAATCATGAGGACTTGAACAGAAATAGCAGAAGGGAACCAAGTATACCACTGATGACAGACTGTACCTTTCCAGTGAAGCCTGTGCTGACTTTCTGTTGCAAATAAATCATACAAAAATATAATAACTAACTGTAGTTCATGCTGGGACAAGTGTAAAGGGGTAATTTGCTAATTTGCTTTGCTTGCAGCCCTGGACGTTCTCCTGCCTGCTGTGACAATGAAATAATTATGATGAACCATGTCTACAAAGAAAGGTTCCCAAAGGTAATGAATTATATTCAAGATACCCGGTATCTAAATTGATAGGCAACATAGGTTCTAAGTAAGTGGTGCTTTTGTTATGGGAAGTAATGATCCGACCCTGTAATGGCTACCATAAAGCATCACCAAGCTCTTACTGTAATGATAAAATCACAATTAAGAAAGTTCTGGCTGAGAACTGGACATTCATTTGCCAAAGCTGCCAGACTGGTTTTGACATGAATCATGCTGGTAGTATACTCTGCTGATTGGAATCTGATGATACATTGGATTTCAATAGATGGTGTGTACTTGGGGCAAATGCATACTGAATTATTAAATCAAAACCAGTTTCCAGTGCTAGGTCTTGAGCAGCATCTGCTGTGATATAACAGCAGATCCCTTCATTTAGTGCCATTTCTTCATTTTCCCAAACACTTACTATATACTTTACATACATGTAGATGTATTCTATGCACTGATTTAATGGTGAAGATCAGTACACAGATGTGGGGTTTGACTGTGAGATAGGAGCACATTTTGCTCTCCTGTCCAGAGGTCTTGAGACTCAGGTGAGTTCCTAGGTGCAGGTGTGTGTGCACAGCTTGAAGCACTATGCTCTTGGTTGCTCCTAGGATTTTGGTTACCCTTGGAAAATAAAACAAAGTACTCTTCCTAAAAAGTGGGTAAAAAAGGGAGAAATTTCACTGCATTTCTTCATATAAATATGAAGAAAGATTTGTCAGGATTTGCAGAGCAATCAAGGAACAATATGAAGTGTGAAGAACTCAGTCATCTTAGTGTTTGAGATATGAACTAAGATGCGTGGGATTACTTTTTAATAATAAGAGTATCTTCAAGGGTTTTTTTAAGCATCTGCAGTTCTGTGAGAACCAGACAGGTGGTTCTGTAAAGGAAGTGCATCTCGTAACCTGCAGACACGTTTGGCAGGACCTGTGAGCCTGTGGTGCTTTTAATTAGTCAAATGAGCCTCATTCAAACTCTGCCCAGTGAACTATTTTTATGGAATAAACTTTGTGAAAGTAATGACTATATTCTGCTTTGTAGTATCTGCAGTTCTAGCAGAACAAAGCAGACCCCCATGAGTTCTCTTTTTTCTTTTTATTTATTTCCACTTTGGCTTTGACTTAAAAGCTTTTTAGGTCTATTTAGTGATTATCATAAGATTAGTGCACAGTTAATCACCAGTGGCAGACAAGGTGGGGGAGCTGTGTAGTAGCTGTTAAGGCTGTTACTTTTCTGTACTGGTAATGTGGGGAAATGTCATCTGTCACTTTGCCTTTGTGTACTTGCCTTTTGGCTTCAGTCATTTCATGCATTCCAGCTAGGTAAATTCTTAGGCAGTACAGAAATGCTCTAGAGTCAGAAAAAACTTTGAGGCTGTTAGTTTCATGTAGAGCTGACTTAATGTGTTGAACGACTACTTCTCTATAGGCCACAGCTCAGATGGAAGAGAGGCTTCAGGACATTATAACAAATCATTCTCCAGAGAACATCCTTCCTCTGGCAGATGGAGTGCTCAGTTTTACCCACCATCAGATCACAGAACTGGCTCGAGATTGTTTGGATAAATCTCACCAGGGCCTCATCACATCACGATACTTCCTTGAATTACAGCAGAAATTAGACAAATTGCTACAGGAGGTATGAGCCATGAGACTGTGTGTTTGCCTGAAAAATTGTTCAAATTTGTTTGCCTAAGAGTTGTCTTGAATGTTGTCTCAAATTATGACTGTTTACTCAAGTAATTGTCAAAGTGGTATTCATAAGATGCTTTAGTCTACATAATGACCCCTACAAAAACTGTAAACATATTGGTCTGGAATTGATGGGTTGTAAAGATTTCAGAAACGACAGCATTATGTCCTGCAGTGCAAGTTATAGATTGCTTACAGAAGTGTGTGCATAAGCCCCAGACAGGGCTGGCTATTCCATTTACTTTAAATAAATGAAGTAACATACGCACTTCCCTTTTATCAACCCAACTGTGCTGAGAAAGCAGACAGCAACCCTTAGCTTTCCATTAGTGACAGATTATTTATTATTTCTTTATTTGTAACATTCCTCTCATAGCTGAAATGTTTATTAACAGAAATAATGTCTTTTCTAAATGTGTCAGAAGTTTCATAGAATAATCAGATAAAATAATTACGAAGAACTTGAAACTTGACAAATAAACACGCTGTTACATAAGTCGCCGTAGTTTATTAATGTATAATTTTTAAAAGAATGCAACATGTAATGTGTTCATTTATTTGTGTGGTATTTGGTAGTACATTGTGAGTCAAAATTAAACGGATAGAGCAGCAGATCTGAAATTAATTTGAAATTTTTTCCAGCTGATACCTTAAGATGCCATGCGTGTCTTAATTTGTCTTCGGCTTTCTTTTGAATGTACAAGCAGTTTTGGTTGGTTTTTTTGGTTTTGTTTTGGTTTGGTTTTGCTATGCTGCTTTTTAGTTAATTTCTGTTCAGCAAATAGGATTTCTGACACTACTGTTTTTTGAACTTTTTCTCTTCATACAGCAGTGCAAAACTTAAGACATCAGTAAATTTACTATGGATTGTTGAAATCCTGTTTTTTAAACATAGAAAATACTTAGAGTTTCCTTACTGGTCAGGAGGAAGTTTTGAACCAGTAACCTTCTTATGAAATGATCATGATTCTACCATGCCAAAGTGCAGGCAGAATTGGCCAGCTGATAATGTCAAAATATAAGAAAACATGTCTGAGCCAGGATTCACTGAACCACAGTGAACTCTGTTAACAATATATACCTTAAAATAGCTATACATTAAGTAGAGTTTAGACTACGCGGTCACTAACACCTCTCCCAAAACCCACTAAAAAACCATGCCGGAAAATTATTCTTCAATCTTCATATAAAGCAATGCATTGTGTAAAAAATCACAACACTAATTTTGTCATGTTCTGTGATGCTAATTCTTTATTGTGAAAAAGATTCCTGTTCTGCAAAGACATTATACCTTAAAAAATTCAGACTTAAGTTTTGAGACCATTGCTTACTTCTTGTTAATAGCATGATGTGGCAGTATGAAAACATTTTCTTTGCACAACTCAGTTATGGGAACTTAGCTGTGTTTTGAATTCACGCAGTTCATTTGTTCTCTAATCCCAGCTGCAATCTTCAGTAGAAAGCTGCATTTCCTGCTGCTACTTGGCACTGTGCAGTTACTTTAACTAGGGGAAGACTCTCTTGAGGTTGAAGCTTGGTTCAGCCAAAATTTTTATAATTTTAAGGTCAAGTGGGCCTGAATGCTTTCCTGCTTCATCACCCTTAAATGTAATATGTATTGAATCTTTTGTTCACTTAGGCACCTGAGTGTTCACAAAACTCTACAAAGGTGTTTTAAATTCTGGTGGTGGTTAAAATAGGGAAGTGTTTTGTTTACGAAAGAGTTGTACTTGGGTTTAGTTGATAATGTTCAGAATTGTGCTTCTGTCCAGTTAAGGTTCTTCTGAAACCTGTTGCAGACTGCTAGATGATATTTATGCCTTTTTCTTTTTTTTCCTTTTTTAAACTCCACAAATTAATTCCTCTCATATATTTGGCGATTTTTAAAATGGTGGTGCTTATATTACGAGCAATATGCATAGTTTCCTATTTTCATAGAGTTTTTTTGCAAAAATATAACATATTATAGGAGAAGTCCTTATTTGTCCATACTAATAATTTTTTTAGTTTATTAATTTAATTTTGTGGTTTTGGATAAGCAAGAGATGATGAACCAACACATTGAGAAACTTAAGTCTGTGAGTTCTACTATTCAGAGCAAGGAAATGCTTTGATATTTGGGTGAAGGGCTATTAGTATATTTTAATCAGAATGAGAATTATACTGTTTCTTTGCATTCACTAACATCCTTAAATCACATAACTTGTTCTTAGAGGGGAACATTAAAAAGGAATTTGAAATACAGCTCAGACCGTTGTGCAGATGTTATCAAACCTTCTAGAAGTATTTTTTCTGTATGTATTCTTCTGTAGCATTTCCTCCTCTCTTTGTAATCTTTGTAGAACTCAATTTTTCATTATCTTCCTTTCTACATGTTCCTTTGTATGAGTCCTCTCTGTGAGTATAGGGATTTTATGTTTATGTCTATATATAAATTGTCATTTTACTATGGCTGACCAAAAGGCATCAGTATGAATTTGGGATGGATGTTGCTTGTATCTATTACTATTAATTACGTTAGTTTTCATTTCCTCCTAACATTATTAACAAATTGAGGAACAACCTGTATGTATAGATCTGTTGATAAGTTGTATCCTTTTGCAAAACTGATGCTAATAATACTGCGTAAGCTTAAGAAACAAGCAAAAAAAAAAAAAAAAGTAGGTACTTTTGTTGTTATAGTGTTAGAATTTTAAAACTGGAATTACTTGAATCACAAGTTAAAGTGTTGCTCAGATCTTTGTTATCTCTGCTGGCATCTTGAAATTGATGTGCCGTTTGTATTAAGTACATGCTTCAAACCCCAAAGGTGTCCTAAATATCATGCATACTTTCCTAAGCAGTGCATTGAATAGGATTTCATTTAATATGACTTTATCTTTTAGGCGCAAGAGCGGTCAGAAAGTGGAGAAATGGCATTTATTAAACAACTTGTTCGAAAAATCCTGATAGTTATTGCTCGTCCTGCTCGCTTACTGGAATGCCTGGTAAGGTCATGCTTACTCTGAGTAGTGCTTTTCACTTAGTTGTGTAGGAAATTCTCTGATTTAGTATTCAAGGCTCTTTACAATTGATTCTTGGAACATGTCAAACAGTGTGGTAGAGCTTCATTGTTAGTGGGATCCTTTCCACTTCTGGTATCGTATATTGTATACTGGCAGGACCCTCCTGCAGTTTTGTTTGGTTCCCTGCTGTTGCAGATACTATGGTATAGAATCCTTTCCATCAACTGAGGAAGCTGCTGTTTAAAACCAGTTGGCTTTTTCCGTTGTTTTGTTAGACTTTCCATTTCTTGGAAAGACTGTTCCAGAATTGTAATTGCTTGGTGGTTTTCTAATTTCTTAACAGTTTCATAATTTTGTTGCACTCAACAGCTGCCAGAACTGCAAACAGCTTGAGGTCAGCTCTGCAGTACCTGATCTGGCAATGGGAGCAGCAGAGGGGTTAGGCTGTCTGGCTACACGGGTAGTTGGCGTTATACTGGGGATCAGAAGGAGCAAAAGAGTTAATTCATTTATGCATGAGCATAGCCCAGTGTTGCCAGACTGGGTTAGTTTGTGTGAGCCGTGTGGGCGTGTTTCTGCTTTTCTTACCTGTGCTGTAGGAGCTGGGATGGCTCAGGTGCGGGAAGTTGCTCCTACACACAGAGCCAGTGTGCTTCAGTTGTTCAGTGGAACTAATAAGCGCTTGCAGAACACAGTGTACACAGGAGGATGGTGTAGACACCCAAATACCATGCCAGAGCCAGCCTGAGTCCAGAAGGCCTGGCAGGCAGCCTGAGCTGACTTTGAGCCACTCTGCTTGCCAGTACCAAGATTGGTGTTGATGCTGCATACAGCTATTTGAGGCTGGCAGGGCTTATGTGGGAGCCAGACTGCTGCTAGACTCAAGTTATGCCTGAAATTGTCACAACTGCATTTGCATGGCACTGAATCTGAGCTAGTAAGTCTTTCCAACCTGATTCTGGCTCTGTGCTGTGTCCCTTCATCTGTGGCACAGTTAATCCACACCCTGGCTCGTTCAGCCATGGACATTTTGAGAGCTGCCTCTATTTTGTTTTGGAAATACTGAGTCTCAGTGTTCCCAGTTGCTTTTTGTTCTTGATTTGCAGTTCAGAAGGAATCTAAAAATAAGATATGTGCTCTGAATCAACATGAAAGAGATGTTTAAAAAAAAAAACAAAACAAAACAAAAAGGAAGGCTGTAGAGAGAAGAGCACCTTAGCATGTCCTGCTTCTGCCATTGAATCCAAACTTGTTTTACTCCTTCTTGCCAAGAAGCTCATTCCATGTCTAGTGTGATGTTCCCTGCTCCTTTTACAGGGTTCATACAGTCTTTCTCCACATCATCCAGTTTCTCATATCCTTGTTTTTTCCCCTCTCTGTTTTGCATCCTTCTCTGTTATCACACATCCAAAAATGCCCTTAAGCAATCTTGTAGGCAGTCAGACCAAGACTTGTTAATGATACTTTATATCCTTCCCTCACAGGCTTGCTAGCTTGCTCCGACCAGCCCTTGCCCCCATCATCATCATTCTCTATTAGCTTTCTAATTGAGGTGCTGGAGTGTGTCCAGTGAAGGGCAACAAGACTCATGGAAGGTCTAGAAAATGTGCTAGGAGCAGCTGAGGTAGTTGGGTTTGTTTAGTCTCAAGAAGAGGAGGCTCAGGGGGGAACCTTATCTCTCTTACAGCTCCCTGAAAGGAAGGTGCCAGGGAGAGATTACATATTTGAAAAATTATTTTCACTGTTAGGGTGGTTGGGCATTGGAATAGGTTGCCCAGGGAGGTGGTAGAGTTACCTGGAGGTGTTTAAGAGGTGTTTGGGTCTCATGCTGGGTGATGGTTTAGTGGTTTAGGGGTTACAGTGGTGGTGCTGGATGGATGGTTGGACTGAATGATCTTAAAGGTCTCTTGGAACCATGATGATTCTGTGGTTCTAATTGAAGTTCTCTCCTGGTGGTCTATTTGCCCATTAGTTCATTCTCCCTAAGTGCTAAGTTTTAATGGGATCTAGTCCAAATCTCTGTTCACTTAGTTCCCACTTTCTGCCACTGGGATTTATCCAAGGCTGCTTGCTCTGCCTTATCCTTCAAGCAGAGTGATGTGCATCCTGCACCCCTCCTTTTGCTGGGCCTGCTGAAGTGAGTGGAAGAACAGTGGTGCAAAGGCCAGATGTGACTGTGTCTCAGTTGAGTTTCAGAGCAGCAGTGGCAGGGAGAGCCAGCATAGCTTGCTTCAAGTGTTCTCACTTCAGATAGGATCTTCAGGAGGTTTAAACTGGATTACAATAGTCCTGCATCGTATGTTTCCACAGATACAGGTAGCTTGGAACAAATTTAGGCATACGATCATAAAACAATACATTTTTCATGCAAGAAGGTGTTAAGCCTAGACCATAAACATAATTGTAAACTTACAGAAACAGTATTGTTTTTCTGTAGTATCCCTCTGGAAAATTTTTAATACTTCTGGCTGATATTTTAGAATATCTGTCTGAAATATATACTAGATCTGGAAAACTTCACCATCTGTAAGAAAGTTCATAAAATTGTAAATCAGCTTTGTGGTCATGAGACGTTTCAGATACCATGCAGTAAAGCTGTCAGTTATCTGATGGTAGCCTTGTCTCAGGTATTCACAGCACGTGAATTCCTATTTTAGTTTACTTGATAATCATATGAATAAAAGTTTCACAGTTTCATATGTGGTAAGAGCTACTGCCAGTTATTTAAAGATTTTTCTCCATTTGTACATGGAAAATGAAATGCAGAGTTGGAATTGAAGATCAGAAAATAAATTAATTGCTTTTCATAATTCACATCTGTGTATGCATGTGTGTGTGTTGAGATAGATGTACACACACACATTCATATGATTAAAATTACCTGTTTTGAAATTGCCTTGTCTTGCTAGTGAGTGGAGGAGAAGCTGTATATCTGCCACTGCAGCAGGTCAGGATATGATAATGTTTTCGTGACAAAAGTAGATAGAAATCATGGTACACAACATCATGCTGTTGAATTCTTTAGTACCAAGAAGTAACATGTAAGACATACTGCTGGGGATGGCATGTAAGAAGAGGAGAGTAAGACTGAAACAGCATGTACTGTTTAGTTATTGGTTCAGATTTTTGGGCAGGTTAGTAGGATCCTGAGACTTTGAGCTAAACTAAGACCGCTTGGACAGTTCATGGGTTTGTGGTAAGTCCTTCGCAGTAGGTTGTACATGATGCAAATTGTTTCATGACAAATGTAAAACTAAGATTGTTTCCATAAGACTGAAAATTCCAAAGATATTTTATTTCAGACATGCTGCAGCTCCTCCTGTTAGCTGCAGCAGTTTTGATGCTTTCAAAATGAAGCATGATACTGAATTTCTGAAGGTGCCTTCTGGGTTGGGATGTTGACTTTCCAAGCCGTGAGTAGCCTGAGGATCTAGGACAGGACCCTTGTAACTCAACATGTAGACTAAAACCCGGTGGAGTTATGTTGGGCTGCAAAACAGTCAGGAAATTAGCTAGCTCAGCAGTCTGCCTGGCTTCTACAGGTGTTTGTGACAGAGCTGACCTGCTCGAGGAAAAAGTATATTTTGTTGCATTAATGACTGATGGCGATCACTCTGTTAAGCATTGCACCTATAGGCACAAATGCCTTGGAGAATGCAGTAACCATGGACAGATGTTTCAGTATGAATTCATGCCAGTAGAGAGAGAAATTATATTAAAAAAAACCCCATGCATTGTTTTAATAATCTTCCTTTGCTTCTTTCAATGTATTTCTCTTTTTATGTCTATAAAGGTAGTAAAATAAATGTATTTCCAAGGGACTTGGGGATAGGTAGAGTTTCGAGTTTCTATTCTTTTTGTTCCTTTTTGTTCCTTGTTGAGGCTTGCCTTTTTGGTATGTTATAAATGATAGTTGCAATATAGTTAGTTCCCACAGGAGATTGTTTCATTTCTGGATTTGAAACAATTGGATCAATGAAGCACAAAATTTTTAAATCAAGTTTCAGTTTTATCATCATTCTAAAGTTAGTGATTTATTTAATTGTATTTTCCATAAAACAGTGCATATATATTGATTAGAAATACTTCAGAAGTAAAGATTGTAGTGCAATATATTTACATAGTTGTAGTGGATTTTTGTAATCAAGCACGTGCGGGGAGATAGTGTTCTCTATTTGAAATCTTTTTTTTTGCTGGGTATAGGTCATTTCACTCAATATCACATGAAGTTTTGAGGGCAAAGAACATACTATTCATATGAAGTAGTGCTCTGAAATAATGGCATGCAGTTCCATTGTTTACATCATGTTGCACTGTATAAGAATCAGAATACATTAATAGACTATTAGAATAAAGAGGTGTTGTTTTTAGTAGGAAAATGCCATATACGTGGAGTTAGAAGAAGCAAAGGAATTCTTTATGTTAGACCCTAAGGAACCAGTTTCAACAGAGAGAATGATGGTGGTTGTTTTTCCTCTAGGAATTTGATCCCGAAGAGTTTTACTATCTTTTGGAAGCAGCTGAAGGCCATGCTAAAGAGGGGCGAGGCATTAAAACAGACATCCCTCGATACATTATTAGCCAGCTGGGCTTAAATAAGGATCCTCTGGAAGGTAAGTAAATATCCTGGTATAGCTATAGGTTCCTTGGTTCTTCCTTCTCGATGTGTTTTATCATCCTGATAATCTGTGTGTACCTGAAAAGGGTCAAGGTAAAGGTGGTAGCAGAACAAGTGTTTGCTGACTCTCACAGTACTCTCACAAGCTCAAACACATTAAAAGGGCCATCTCTTGTGAATAGGATTTTTTTTGTTGCGAATATCATTCACAAATACACCATATCAATGATGCCACTCATCTTCTTTCATCCTGACAATGCAACTTCCTGATTTCATCTCTAAATGAAATTTCCTGGGATAATTTGATGGTAACGGTAATCTAAGCACAGTTATAAAGGAAACTTGATTGAGCTGTTGTTCGCCTTTCAGTGCCCCCCCAGGTTCCTGCATCTTGGAGTCTCTGAGAAGACTGTCTTCCAGCCCATTAATTTTTCTATGTAATTTGAGTCCATGTTGAGGACTTCTGTAGGGAGAACCTAGGTTCTAATGGAGGTATTGTCACTGCAGAAATTTTCTTTACTGTGAGAGTGTGAGGCACTGGAACATGTTTCCCAAAGAAGTGGTGGGTTCCATCCTTCGAAGTGTTTTAAGACCAGACGGAATGGGGCTCTGAACAACCTGGTCTAATGGAAGGTGACAAGGTAGCCCACCTAGCTGATCAAGGGAAGCCAGTTGATGTAATCTCTTTGGATTTTAGTAAAGCTTTCAATACTGTCTCTTGCATCATCATTCTGGACAAAATGTCCAGCCCACAGCTGGACAAACACATCATGTGATGGGTGAGCAACTGGCTCATGGGTCAGGCACAAAGGGTTACAGTGAATGGGGTGACATCAGACTGGGGACCTGTCACTGGAGGGGTTCCCCAGGGCTCCATCCTTGGCCCCGTGCTCTTCAACATCTTCATAAATGACTTGGGTGCCTGACTGGGAGGGATATGAAGCAAGTTTGCAGATGATACAAAACTGTGAGGAGCTGTTGACTCCCTCCAGGCCGGGAGGCCCTGCAGAGAGGCCTTGACAGATCAGAGGACTGGGCAATCACCAACCATGAGAAGTTCAACAGGGGAAAGTGCTGGGTTCTGCACCTGGGATGGGGCAAGCCTGGATGTACGGACAGACTGGGGAATGAGAAGCTGGAGAGCAGCAGCACCATGGAAAGGGACCTGGGAGTCCTGCTTGATGACAAGTTGAACATGAGTCAGCAGTGCCCTGGCAGCCAGGAGGGCCACCCTGGGCCTGGGGGGCATCAGGCACAGCATCGCCAGCCGGGCAAGGGAGGGGATTGTCCTGCTCTGCTCTGCTCTGCACTGGGGCAGCCTCACCTCGAGTGCTGGGGGCAGTTCTGGGTGCCACAGTATAAGAAAGACATTAAATTCTTAGACAGCATCCAAAGGAGGGTAACAAGGATGGTGAAGCTCCTTGAGGGGAAGCTGTATGAGGAGTGGCTGAGGTCACTTGGTCTGTTCAGCCTGGAGGAGACTGAGGGGAGACCTCATTGCAATCTACAATTTCCTCACAAGGGAAAGCAGAGAGAGGGGCAGACACTGTTCTCTTCTCTGTGGTGACCAGTGACAGGATCTGAAGGAGTTGGACTTTATGATCCTTTTTGGTCTGTTCCAACTCAGCATATTCTGTCATTCTATGTCCCAGCCCATGGCAGAAGGTTTAGAACAAGATGATCTTCAATGTCCTTTCTAACCCAAGGCATTCTGTGGTTCTTTTAAGGACATCTTGAAAAAACTAAAATTACTTCTCTGTCCTAGCCACATCATTTTCTTTGCCGCCCTGAGACGAGGTTCTGTCACTGGTGACAAAGAGAAATAGGTTCATTGTGTTCAGTGCTAGTTCTGCAGTTTGGAAGAAATCAGCACAAGTGCCATCATGGAAAAATGAATCTAGCTGACGCCAGTTAGCTTGTCTACTGTGTTATGAACCAGGACTAGGAGAGGGCTTGATAACACAAAATAATAGGAAAAAACTATGATAAACCTTTTTTTTTCATTATGAAAGATCACATGCCTTTAAATGAAAGAAGTAGTATATTGTGTATTAAAACCTTTCTGCTGAACTAAAGCAGTTTGTGAAGTTCAGCGCTGCCAGTTGTGTCAGGTATTGGGTTAGTTCTAATTGTAGCATTGTTACAGATGACGTTAATGTTATATTAATAGATCTAAAGAAAGTCAAGCCTATTATGTCCCCTTCCTATCTTCACAGAACTTCCTCATCGAAATTTAGTATTATTTTTTGTCAGAGATATAGATTAACAGCTTTGATGCTTTTTGTTTGTATTCGGAGTGCAGCAAGGAAGCCAGACAAATTGGGAAAATATACATAAATATTTTTTTCTCTTTGGTTTTGGAAAAGATCAAGAAGTATTGAAATTCTCTGCAAGATAAAGCATTGTCTTCTGGATTTGGTGAGCTGTTGGTCTATCCTAACCTGACAATTCGTCAGTTCTTCACTGAACAAGTATGCAAGATATAATTTGGAGTGTGGGTTGAGGGTTTTGTATCACTGACAAGTTGAACCATATGCCAGTTGAACCATATCTTTCTTATTGACTCTTCCCGGCCACTTGGATAAAAGTGTTCCTCAACAGGACTCAAGAATCTGTCAGTACCTAGGTTTAATAACACCTTTGAATTTTTTTGGAACAGTTTATTGTGAGAGAGGTCTAGAAACAAATGCCTATATACAAATAAGGAATACTGTTTTCTTTAACTAAATATTTGTTTTATGGGAGTGTACTTCATCTAGGATGCATCTTATTATATTTCATAAGCTGAATATTAATTAATATAACAAACTTTGAAGCATTCAAAGGATAATTGAAATGTTGGGTTTTGGTTTGTTTTTTTTTTTTCTGAAGTAGGAAATGGACTATGTGGTTTGTCAGTAAATACTGAGGGGTGTATGATATATGGATTACTGATTTTTGGTTCAGTTGGAGATCTGAGCAATTGATTATTTAGTGTTTTGTTTTAAAGATTTATGTGTATTTGTAATAGGTAATTTAGGCCATCTGATTTGTGTTAATGCTTTCCTCCCACACTCCAAAAAAAGTAATATTTATAAGCAGTATAAATCACTGTGCAATGACTTCTTAAGTGGTCTGGTTTTGATGTAAATTGGTGTCTCTGTATATAGGGATTCTTCTTGAGCAAAAATAAAAGACAGGCACTATGGGTATATGCCCTGGAATTAATGGTTTACAAAGAGAACTATTGGGGCCACTGTATTCATTATGATATAAATATTACGGGAAGATCATCCTCAAGAAGTTTAAAGCCCTTTTATGTAAAAACAGAAAAATCTTAAAAACCAGAACCAAGTTTTTCAAAACAAACAAAGTGCACCTCAGTAGCACTACTCATCCTGTAACACAGAATTGTATTTTCAGCCAAGATCTTAATTTATGTCTTCAGTGTTAATAAATGTTCGTGCAAAGGATTCTGTTTCATCTGCAGAGAAAAGCAACCTACTTTAGACCTTTCTCTACTTACCTCCTTTGGTGCCTAACTGTAGTGTCCTTTTTTTGAGTGAAATGACGCTTGCATTATTTGGAGATAATGCTAGATAAATTTACACTGTACTGAAAGCAATACCACATCAGTTAGCAGAGACTGGTGGCTGTATTTCTGAAGAGTTCCCTGGGGAGAAATTTTTCCCCATGTTTTTTAAATTACCATCTTTACCTTTTTGAATCATGAGTCTTCAGAAACGGTTTAAATCAATGAAAGAAAAAGGACAGATGTTTAATGGTACTTAGATGAGTTTCAAAAATCTCTTCAGGCATTGCAAAATGGTTCCATAGCTCACTGTTTTGAAAGCTGACTTTTGTTCCATCCCATTAGTACCTACTGGTTGCAAATAATATGGATTTCTCAGATAATGGTTATTTTGCAAAAGTTTTGTTGCAAAAAGGATTGTTTTAATTTGCTATTTGTGAAAGTAATTTCAGTTGAGAAGGCTGTCAAAGTATATTACTCCAGCTACCTTGGTTACAGTAAAGGTTTCATCAACACTTCTATTCTAAAACCTGCATGTTCACAAAACTGTGACTTTTGCCTGGAAAACCCACTTCAGGTTTAGCCTATATAATTTTCTTTTATTTAAGACTTTGTTTGTTCTCAATGGGGGTATTTTTCACTGTTTATTGACTCCATTTTTGGAATGCTTTTAGCTTCTTTAACTGGAAAGATCTCTTTGGCTTTTGAAGTGACATTCTGATTTCTTCTGTTTCTTACACCTTAACACATGGTTTGGTTTGCATAGTGGTTACAAATGAGAATTATTCCTTAACTCTTCAGCTGTTCCAACAGAAAATTAATGTATGTGGTTAATTTGCCTTTAAAAATTGCAGTAAGTCTTGTGCAGCATTTCACTTGTAATAATCACTTACTTTTATATAGAAAAATCCAGTTTAGATATTCTTTGTGAATATTCAGTTATATTTTGTAGTCATAAATTCAGTTAAGTCCTGAGATAAAAATGCATCTTGCAAGTTTTAGGTGGTCGTATTTCTGATTCCCAGCACATAATTGTGATAAGATTTGCATCTTTGGCTATGTAGAGTATATAATTAAATGTGTATATGATTGCTGGGGTCTTTTAGCTACTGGCTGTCCTGTTTAGCTTTTTTTACCCAGATGAATTCTTGGTTACTACACCTGCTGAAGAGCAGGCTGGGCTTACGAGCTCTGCAGTATAGGTTGACCCTGGCAGGGACAATCTGATCCAGCTGTAGTCTCCTAAAATCTTACTTTCCCAGAGCATTCATCTGTCTTAGTGACTCTGTATGTGGTAAGCATCTGCAGAAATGACTTTTAGCTTATTCTGCTAGGCTTATCAGCATTTCTGTGTAGAAGAAGCAAACTATTTGGAGTCCGTCTTAGGTTTAAACTAGAAACTTTTGCTGTAGCTGTGAAGGAGCCCAATAAGGATGTGGCCTACTGTTAATCCCTCAGGGGCTGAGATCCTCAGGAGTTTTAGCAGATTAGTGCTGTCGTTCCCCTAGTGCTCAGTTTGCACACAGCTCTTGGAATTCTCAGGTTTCAGCAGTGAAAACAGTATTGCTCTTCATTGCTTCATTGCTAATCTTCATTGCTTCAGTGGAAGATTATTACATAGGCACTGAATAGCAAGTCTTCATTTTCTGGGTGGATTTTTTCATATATGCTTGGAGATGCCCTGAAGGTTGCTTGTCAAGTGCTCCAGGTAGGACACCATTTTCTATTAAGTATTCCAGAAAGGTGTCACTTCTCATGTTTTCTGTGCTTCATTTAGTTTTGTATGTTCCATAGTTTAAAATGAAGTTCTTAATTTTTCTTTCCAGAAATAGCTCAGCTAGCTAATTGTGACAGTGGGACAGCGGAAACTCTGGAAGCAGATGAATCAATAAATGTAAGTTTTCCTGTTGTGTTGCTGCTTTTGCTGAATGTGAGCAAGGAAAATCTGGTGTGTTTCCCCCAACCCTGCCTGTTCTGTTTTCTCCTGGTATGTGTAAACAGATTGAATAAACATTGGTTAACACTCACAACACTAACTCTGTGAACCTCTGCAGGCAGAAGGCTTTCAAAAGGTATAACTAAGCTTTCTACCTATTTTCCTAGACATTTCAGTGTCTTCATCTTCCACAAACTTAGTGTTTACCATGTGGCAATAACTTTACCACAAAATCCACCACTACTATCTTTTTTTCTATTCAATGCATTTCTTTTTTTTTTAGAAGTATTGATAAGCTGTTTAATAAAACGAAGTATTTTAAAGAGATTTTAAAACAGTCCATTCACAGAAGCAGCTAATGATCAAATTGAGAGATTCTGAACAGATCCAGTGAAGAGAGAAGGAAGAAATGAGTAAGTTAGCAAATAGCCTGGATTCAGAAAGTTAGTTTGCAGTTTGAAAGATTGTGCATCATTCCTCGGAATCTGTGTTTGAAAATACGTGCCTACAGCAATGGGTATCTTATAGTAATATTTTGTGAGATGTTTGCTCAGGATGGAAAAAGAAAAGCAAGTTGGACACGATTAGGCTGAATATTGTGGGCTTAAATGCTCCTATTTTAAATTCTTGTTTTTAGAAGTTGGTTCTTACACCCTGGATTTCAGTCAACAGGGCAGATGAAGTTCTAACAATTTAGTCTTGATTTTCAGTGCAAGTGGCTGGCGAAAACAAGAGCAGTTTTAGGGAATGTCTAGGTAATTCAGTGGTACTTTACAAGTATTTACAAATGTTAGCAGGCATGGATTATCTGTTAGACTAGTTCTGATACATAACAGAAAAGACATCATTCTCTGGTACGTGTTGTGTTATATTGGGATATTTTCTAACATTTGGCGAAGTGCCACTTATGAAGGATTCTGTAACTGACAGAAAAGGTGTTTCTTATTCTTCTGCTTTCATTCTCTGCATTTAAAGTACTGTGTTAGACCTGAGCAGCATTTAGTGGAAGGATACTGACAAATTGGAGAAAAGACAGAATAACTGGAAGGCTTAAGGGAAGTGCCGAAGTACTTAACTGAATCTAAGGTGCAAACTGGCTTAGCATTAGCTAAGCAATTGAAACTGGGAAGTTATTTGTGTTGTGCAAATGCTGAAGAAATACAGAAAAGATAATGTAGGGTATAATAAAGAAATGTAAATAAGGGAGATGATGAAATCAGTAAAGAAAAATATGTAGGGAATATTTGGGAACATCTCAAAATGTAGCTGTGGAATAAACACACATGGGAAGTGACAGGAAGCATAACTTTCAAGTACAGGACTGCTCACAGTCATCATAAATAGCAGTTAGGAAGAATCCTGTACAGGCTGACAAGTGGGCTGAACAATTTAGTAAATCCTCTCTGTCAGCTCCTGTGTAGTTCACAATATTAACATTTTCAGTAGTCTTGCACTGAATTTTTTTTAGCAAGCATTTAATTGAAAATATTTCAACCAGGTTGACTTTCAAGTTTTAACTACTACCAAAGTGCCTGGATAGGGATCATGGAATTTCTTAGAGATTCGGAAGACGTTGGAAAAAGATCTTGTGGGTTTGGAATTCTGAATTTGGAGTCCTGCGCCTTCATCTTTTCTCCCTGAACCCCAATTCTAACTCACACATCTTTAAAATTAATTAAAAATTCAAACTAGAGAAAAGATTTTGCCATACTCGGGGCACCTTGCTTTTGAAAACGTTCTGACAAAGAAGTAGATAAAAGTGACCTCTCCAGAGGTAGAATGAATGCATTTTTATTTTCCATCTTTTTCTCTTTCATTTTGTCTCTTTTCACCATCCTCCCTGTTATATCACACTCTACCCTAACATTAGTTTGAAGTATGCCAAAGTTGATTTGAGTGAAGAAGGGCTCGTCAACAGTTTGTTATTACCAGGCCATAATACGAAAGTCAGATTTACTAAAATGGGAAGGCAGTGGGCAGTGAGTGCCGTGTGGAATTCACAGAAGTCCATGACTCCAGATAAGAGTTGCCAGTAACTACTTTACCAGAAGCCTTCGTGGCTGTAACCTGTGTGCGGAGAGAAGCGGATAGTTTGCTGCGGTGCAGCAGGTACCTGTTTGATGACAAAGCAGCTTTGTTTCAGGAGCCCCTTGGTCCCTCTCTGTGTTGACTGTGTGGCTGGCTGTCCAGAGCTTTTGCCTGGTTCATCAATGTGACAGCCTGGTGATAGTTGGGTTTTTGTTTGTTTGTTTGTTTGTTTGTTTTTTCCCCTGATTCTGAAAAAAAGTATTGTATGCACTTTGTTCATTCTCATCTCTTACTTTGAAGAGCTCTAATACCTCACTGAAGCTGCAGAGGAAACCTCGGGAAAGTGATTTTGAAACAATTAAACTGATTAGTAATGGAGCTTATGGGTGAGTAATCCTTGACTGTGACAGCTCTTTTGCATTTTATTTTTGCTTAATTTCCCATTATTTCTTACTTCAGGGGTCTTAATGTGACGGAGTAGTTTGCATCCTGCTTTTTTCATTTTGCATTCTTGTTTTGTTACTAATATTTTATGTTCACAGGGTTTTGGAAAGTTTGCTAGGCAATAATGAATTGCTCTGTCCTGCAGTAAATTAAAATACTGAATGTTACATCAGAAAGATTTTTCAGAAGCAGATAGCATGCCAGAGATGAAATCTGAATAAATCAGAGCGCAGATTTAAGCTCACCTTTATAATACTGCAAGAAGTCTGTGTTTATGCAGATGTGAGAGAGAATTGTATGTCATCTGTAGGGAGACAGATTGATAAAAATGAGTGCTTACTTGACCTAAAAGTATTGTTGCAATAGAAACAAATTTCCTGAAGTAGGGCAGCAGTGTTTTGTTACTTCGTGGGTGCTGTTCTGATTCTCAGATTTTAGCCAATTAGTTTTTAAGGAATTGCTATTTCTTGCTTTGTTTCTGGGTAATTGGAGAGTGCACAACTTACTGTCTAGTGATATGTAAGTCATCTGAAGATATCCTAGAAGACCAAGAGAAAATTTGGGTAAACTGAGCCTCTAAATGAGCAAAAAATGTTTTCTGGAAGTCCTGTGCAGTGATGGTGTCTGTCTTCAGTCCCCTCTTCTGATCCTGTACTATCTGTTAGACCCTTGTTTGGCTCCTCCTCTGCACTGAAATGTATCAAGACATGAAGTGTTGGTCTGTGTAACTTGCAGGAACAGGAGGGATGTAAAATGGCGCAAAAAAGAGAGGTTTCCATCTTGAGGTAAGGAGCCCACTGCCAAATGAGCCAACGTCACAGCCTGACAGAGGAGGGCAGTGCTTCTTTCCAGCATAGGCCTCATTAGACTTGACTCTGCTTGAGGCGGGAAGTGGCAGTGAGCTGATAGGACTGAGCACTCTGTGAGGGGGTCTTGGACACAGGAGAAAAAGCACCTGCAGTCTACCCACTGGAGTTTTGTATGCCTGCTGGATGGCTTGAGGCTGGTGGGCTCTCTCTGATGAAATTTAGTTACGGGTAGCTGTGAGTTCTGGAATAGGAGGCATTTAGTACTGCCTAGGACTGTTGGCCATGGTAGCTTGTGTGAAGGCTACTTGTGTCCAGACATTTTTTCGTAACGCATCAAAATCCCAAGCGAAATAGAATAATTTGCATTAGAGTTACATAAATATTCAAATACAATTTCTCACTAGTCAATCTCTGCTCAATTAATTTTCTCAGAATTTCTTCATAGACAAACTTGCTGCTTATCATATCTCACTGTCTTCCAGTTACCCCAGTACCTCAAAAGCCTGCCTCTCAGCAGTTAGCAGTAGATGCTGCTCCCCTCCCTGGCTGCACCCCCTTCTCCTTCTCCTGGCATATGTTAAGTCCCCTCCATTCCTCCTTTCACCTCTTTTTCTTACTGGAGGAGGATAAAGGGAACTGTGTGGGGTAGGCCCCTGTTGGAGAAAGGGGTGACCTTTCCCACTTCCAAGCAGTTTTCAGATGCTGAGGGATGGGGAGAGGAAGGAGCAGCAGCACGGCATACTACGGTCAGCAGAGTGAGGCCTGGCACCTGAAGTCAGAGGTTCGGTAGATCTATCTGTGCGTCTTGCTCCATAGGTGTTACAGCCAGAAGGAGCCTCAGAAAGCCATTGAGAAATACAGACTGGAGACAACTGTCCACCTGAAACCAGAGTCAAATAGGGATCTGCAAAGCTGGAAAGGAACGGATGAAAAGCCATGCCCTTCTATGGCACACACTATTTTTTTTTCCTCATGTTTGTGTCAGGGAAAATCAAGACTTACTTAATATCTTTTCAATGCCAGTAATACAAAAAATTGGCAATGTAATGCTGTAAAAATTGGATGAGACCCTGATGAATATGTGAAGAAATTAAGAGGTGCTAGAGAGTAACCAGCTTGGAGTATATCCAGATTCTTCATGAATCATTATTTTCTTTAGCAAGTGTATGAAAAGCTCGTCACTTCAGTAGAGTGATATTACTTCCATCCTTAAGGAAGTAATAACAAAGTAGATTTTGTTAGTTTGGATTTTTCTTTTAAATGGTTACTTCTTAGAAGAAAAATGAAAAATGAGAAAACAAACAGCCTGTGGTGGGTTGACTCTAGCTGCATTCCCAGCACTCACCAACACTATTCTATTGCTCCCCTCCACAACTGGATGGGGGAGAGAAAATACAGTGAAGGCTTCATGGGTTGAGATAAGGACTGGGAGAGATCAGTCATTGAATGCCATAACGGGCAAAACAGGCTTGAATTGAGGATATTAATTGAATGTATTGCTAACAAAATTGGAGCAGGATAATGAGAAGTAAAAGGAGACCTTAAAAAAAGCCTTCCCCCCACCACTCCATTCTTCCTGGCTCTGCCTCCTCTCCCCAGCGGTGCAGGGAGACAGGAAATGGGGGTTGTGGTCAGTTCATCACACCTTGTTCCTGCTGCTGCTCAGGGAGAAGAGTCCTTCTTCTGCCTCAGTGTGGGGTCCTTCCCATGGGACACGGTTCTCCATGAACTCCTCCAAAGTGAGTCCATCCCATGAGCAACAGCCCTCCCCAGAGGGCTGCAACCGTGGGTCACTCTTCCATGGGGTGCAGTTCTTCAGGCACAGCCTGTTCTGGTGTGAGCTCCCGCCAGGGCCACAAGTCCTGCCAGGAAACTTCCTCCAGTGTGGGCTCCTGTAGTCCTCCCACTACCAACACCTTGCTGTACAAACTCAGTACATGGAGAGGGAAAGGAACGTAGTGAAATGTGAGACAATAAACTTCTAAAAGTATTTACTCACTTTTAAAAGTGATTTTACCACCTATTCAATACTGTAAGTTGAGGAGGCTTGTGCTCCTAAATTCTCTAGGATATCACTTCTTCAAAACTGTCTGTGTGCTTGAAAATCTCTACTATGTCAGATAAGTGGGACAGACTGTAAAATCAACAGACCATTTTTCTAGTCTTTATTAAAGTGAGTTTTTCTTTTTTCTGTTGGCACCAATACAGTTGATCGTTGATTTACTCAAAAGTTATGTTCAAGTTTAAAGGGGAACACATCAAGATAACCTAAATGCTGTGTGGCCCATCTGTGAAATGGAGTGTAATAAACCAGTAATACCTATTTCTTGTGAATATAAAGCGAGAAACTATCCTGAAGGCATTTGTTGCAGTTTATTTACAAGTATAAGTAGCTGAAACAAAAGTTATTGTTGTTACGCTACAACGATTGCATTTTCCTTCCTATGTTTTTCCAGGCCATTAGTTTTTTTAAATAATCTAAGTATATGGGAATTCTGCCTGTGCTTTGTTGATTCGTTCTCTAAAATATGTCAGTGGGCGTATTTTGTGCTCTCATTTACTAAAGCTGCAGTATGCTGTTGTAGTATTTTACTTATTCTGAGGCTGTAATGGAGGTTTTAAATTTGAACTAATTAAAGAAAACCTTATAACATTCTTTTCCTTTGCTGTGGTGTTTTTGCCTTTATTGGTGAAATGGAAAGCTTTGATTACTTTACAGGGTAGTTGTTGGTCTTGGCATGCTGTAGCAGAGATTTGTCAGATATGTTAAATTTGATGAGTTTAAATATAAACTATTGGTTTTGTGTAGGTTTGAGTAAATATCTTAGCAGTTCTCTGCTTTTAATTGATTGGGTAAACTCATTTGTAGTGCAATTAAATTACTATAGTACATGAGGTGTAGATGAGTAGATGAGGCTTTTGGGAATGGCTAGGAATATACAAGAAGTTAAACAAGCTGTGAATCAGTTAACATGTAGGATTCTGGCCAAGTCATTAATGGTTTCACAGGCTGTCTATCTGACTTTTTTCAGCCAGACAAAACTTTTCGTATTTCCCAGATTTTAAATTTCTACTGCAGTCACAACATTTTTTCCATATTCCAGCTTGTGAGAGGTAGCAGGTAGTAGTCTTCAAATAAGCATCAGCCTGGTTTCCTGAAACAGTTCAACAAAATAAAAATTACATTTGATTTCAGAGAAGCAAGTGATGTTAGTTCAATATCTCTTCAGTGTAGAACTGTATCAGTTTAAAGCAAATACATGATACGACTTTTGCTCCTGCCTGGAATGCTTTTACTTTTTCAGGGATGGTAATGTCAGTATGTACATGACATACTGGCTAATGGTGTTGCTTGATAAATATAAAAACTCAGAAGCAGTGTGTTTTGAGGAGCTGCTGCATGTAACTTGCGAGTACTCGTTCTGTCCCATCTCCACTCTGTTGACAGTACTTGCTCATGTATAGTTGTATTTGGAACAGGATTAAGAAAGTTACCAGCTGTAGAATAAAACTCCATCAGTCAGGTTAATTCATCATCATCCAGTGGCCACTGATTCAGAAGTGGAAGGGAACAGGCAAAAGTGTGACTTTCTAGGTTAACTAAAGTAGCACAAGACGGTTTACCCATCAGAATTTTGGACTGCAGTTTCGTCACTTTGAATCTGTGTTTACTAGCTGCTGTAAAGATAGAAGGCATTGGTGCTGTTAGGTATGGAGAGGTGGTTTTATTATTCAAAATTGATGACATACTAGAAAAAGTAGGGCTAGTACCAGTTGTGAGAGAAGCATCAAAATCATCATGTTCTCTTTGTCATGTCGCCAGCTTCTTATTTCCTTCTAGGCACACTGGCATAAGTCTGAAATACTGCAGGGAGAAGGCTGGGTGCATTGTCCAGGGGCTGCAGTGCTTTAACCAAATAACTCTGATCTGGTCACAGGCATTGCCTTGTTAGGAGGTGGTGCAGTGCTACTTTTAAATTCTGATCTTAAATAACAATCTATAAACTTTACCAAATAATATAAACCACAGCCTCACAAGTAGCTTCTCTTCACTGGACGCAACATCAGACATAATTCCAGGGCAGAACAGAATTTAGCAGTCTCTTCTCAGGAAATTGCTTGTAAAAAGGAAACAAAGTTCCTGGTCAGCAGGTACAATTTTTAAGCAATGAGTACAATACCTGTGTCTCCACAAGGAGTTCAAGGTCCTTTGACAGATGAGAAAATCAGGTCAGCTATATTAGCCTTAAGCACTGAATGTAGACTAGATTGTAAAATGGCTCAAAAAGTTGGAGTTATTGGAGAGCTAAACTAGGCCTGAAACCAGTGTATCTGGATTTTTTTTGGTAATTAGAGATCTTTCAATTCAGAGAAAAAACAGGAATCATGACTGTAAGATTGAAGTGATAGATGGCATGATATTTAAGTTGGACTAATTCAGGAACCCAGTTAAATATTTTAGCATGCTTTTGTCATCTTATCGCTTTTGCAGTGTTTTATAATTGTGCCTAACTAGAGGTATTACAGAGATACCTTTTCAGACTGAGATTCATGTTGAAAGTGAAGTAAGGTAATGTTTGGACACTGCCAAATGAATGTTCTTTTTTTTTTATGAATGTTCTTACTTCTCTTGAAAAGTAAGCTTTTTTGCTGTGTTGAGCTACAGCATCAGTAAAATACAGAGCACTTGCATACCTGTTGAAATTTGCACAGTGAAATCAGAGGATGCTTTGGAAACTTCTGTTGCTGTGTTATGAAAACAGCTACGATAGGAGGATGCAACAGTACCACTCTGGTTGTGGCTTTGCAGAGTGACAGGGCATGCTATGGATCGGCAGGACAGACTGGGTTCTCTTCCTACACTGCTTTTGTGTCGCAGAATCCTTAACTTTGAAATTGTCTCTATAATATATTGAAGATCATGGGCAGCATTTGATGATCGACATGCTGCTGGCTGGGGTATAGTTTTCTTCATAAAGCGTAAATGTTGTTTGCTGGGGTTACTATGACCAGAGGATGTGAGGGATGTTAGACATTTTTGTACGTTGTAGATCAGTTGAAAGCACATTATATAGCATAAACAGTATATGCATTTGTAAGAGCAGGAGAGACTATTGTGTTGCAGTTGTCTTGTCAGTCTGGTACATTTCAACTGAACAGCTTTTTTTCTGAGAAATAACAGGATTCTAGTGGAAAGTTACCTGCTTGTGATTGTAGGACTGAAGATGCAGTTTCGACAGCTGGGAAAATAGAGCAGCGTGTCCCAGATATTTACTGGACTAGATAGTCCTTGGAACTTATTGTTTAATCATTTTCAAATATGTTAGTAATGATCTTACAGGTGTGTATGAGCTGAAAGGAGGATTTATTAATATGCTCTGGTTTCTGTTTGCCTTTTAAGAGTCCATCTCGGCACACTGTCGAATTTAAAACTCTAGAGAAATACTTGTTTGCCAAATCCTCAGTCAGTCTTTAGTTCATTCAAGTAACTAGTTTTTTTTTGAAGGATGGAGGCTTCAGGCTTTAATATTCTGCATGCCAGGAATGCAGAGAGAGACTTAAACAGGTAAAAGAAAAGATTTTACAGGAGATTATGAAACTGACAGGAGAAAGCAACAAATGAGAGAGGAAAACCAAAATGCAAGGGAAAGAAAAACAAGGGAAAGGGTTATAAGAGTAAGAGCTGGAGAGAGAAGTGACTATGAGGGGAGCAGGAGGAAGAGGTGCAGGACAAAAGGCCTGAAGTCAGCAGGGAGGAGTACTGGAGCTGAATAACTCAGTCTGTGTTCCAGCTTGGGAGGGGCAGAAGGGAGTGACTTAGTAGGAGGCACAGAGGGTGGGGTTTGTCATGGGTTTTGCCCCAAGGTAGTTTTTACCTACTTTCATAATTGTGTAATGTCTTTTACCTGCCCCATGCTCAGACAAGAATGAGGGATTAATGAAAGCTTTTGGAATCAGTAAGAGAAACTGTGCTGTCTAGAAGGATTTCCTCCACAAAGGAAAGGAGAAGTACTAATTTTTTTCAGTGCCTATAACTTTGGTAGCTGTGGGAAGATCTTTATAGAAAGAGTAAGGCAAGTGTTAATTTTTGTGTTTATATAAATAATTGTATGCTGATAGTTGGACCTCATAGGCCAGTTAATTGAATTTAAAAACTTCATAATTTAATCCCATCCCCCCCACCCACTTCTGTTTCTCC
>VZTI01001969.1:302391-341866 GCA_013397865.1 Struthidea cinerea
CCCCTTCTGTTTCTCCTTTAAGTGCTTTCTTTCCATAAACAGTGTGATAATTATATACTGGAGAAGGTATAAGCATTAAATGGTACAAAGCAGATTTCAAGCAAGGCAAAAATTTTCAGGATTTGCCTCAAGGGATTTTGAGAAATGCAGCAGTAAAGTCCTTGTCAGTGTTTCACAGCAGGGTAATTCCTTCTCCTTAGCCCTGGAAGAGAGAAGACTTGCCCAAGTGAGGTTTTCTTTTCCTTTGCTTCCCTCACTGCCTTGACTTTACTTAACCAAATTTACAGGAAACCTTGTACCCAGCATCCCAGTAGAAATTCTGCATGTCAAGATACACCACATGTCACGCACCACCACGTAGTCAATGCAGTGATCTTTGTTTCGGGTGACCTTCCTCTGATACAGATCAGTGCTGATGTCAGGGACTGAACAGGAATGGGAGATTTTGCACCTGGTCGTGAGAGAGCCACCCCTTTGAGCAACTTCTGAGCAACCTTCATACGAGACCTGGGATATGTTTTGAGATCCCCTGGACTGAGTCTGAGTCATAATTTCCTTACAACACACCTACAGAATAAGCATTTGTCGCAATGATTTGTAACACTGTGCCATAGCTGGATTTTGTATGTAATCCTTTGTTGGTGGGGATGCCTGAAATCTGCCTGGGCTGAAAGCATTTGCTGTTATATCTGTTGTTTGATTGGGAGGGAGGGAGAGGGAAGGGCAGGAGAGTTGTTCGTTTTAGTACTAATTTATGTTGACTGAGATTCATCCTGGTTTTTAAACAAAATGAGATTTGTAACCATTCTTTAATGTGAAAGACGACATTGAATTGAAAACAAGTCTTTTGTATAACATATATACAGTTTAAAAAAAATGCATTTTTAGCAGTTAATCAGACTTCTTTCTTTTTCTCTCCCATTTGAACTTTTCAGTGCGGTTTATTTTGTGAGACACAAAGAAACCAGACAAAGATTTGCCATGAAGAAAATTAATAAACAGAATCTCATCCTCCGAAACCAGATCCAACAGGCCTTTGTTGAGCGTGATATCCTGACATTTGCAGAAAATCCATTTGTTGTCAGCATGTATTGCTCCTTTGAAACAAGACGTCATTTATGCATGGTCATGGAATATGTAGAAGGTAAAGTTGCTCTTCTGTTTTACAGAGGAAGAAGAGAATTTCCTTACACCACAAAAGAAAAATAACCCATATGGTGCTTGAATTAGAAGGGGCCCCCTGTGTGTCCTCCATGCTCTGGCAATTCAGATTTAGGAACCAGATCCCAACAGCAAGGTGGTTCTTTTTTTCCACCAGTCGTTATCTTCCAGTAAACAGCTTGTAAAACATTTATGTTCCAGCCATAATGGGAAATAACTGCTCTTAGAGTAAGTTCCTTACAGATTGTAATCGAAAGTGTGCTAGCATTCGAAGTTCATGTGGAAATGTTTGCTTTTTTCTGGAGCTGAAATTTTCATTAGCAAGTGTTGGGGGATTTGTAGTAGTTATTTTTTCAAAGAAAGGGGAAAGAGGAGACAGTTTTCAAAAGGTGCTGATGCTGAAGGAGAGCAGTGGACAGAAGCAGTACTGAAGAGCTACCAAGTTATGGTTCTGTGGGCTTCCACCGCCCCCTAGTCCCCCAATTTATTTTATTGTTTGTTTGTTTTCTCCTTAGGTAGCAGTACATACTTTATTGGTTTTCAGTTGAATCCTTGTAGTGCTCTCGCCCTGCTTTACACTACTTCCAGTATAGTAGTTGAGGGGGTTACATGTTCAGTTGAATCATCTGACTAGAAAATAAAAATTTATGAGTGCAGTTTGTGTCCCTTTCTGCATCATATATGGATTATACTGATACACCTCACAATTTATGGAGTCATCTGTAACATTTGTCCTGTTTCCACAGGTGGTGACTGTGCTACTTTGATGAAGAATATGGGTCCCTTACCTGTAGACATGGCAAGGATGTACTTTGCAGAGACTGTTCTGGCCTTGGAATACCTTCATAATTACGGAATTGTACACAGGGATTTGAAACCTGACAAGTATGTATATAGAATATAACTGAAAGAGGAGTTTGAAATTTTTAGATAAAGTATGGAAGGTTTAAACTTGCTTTGAATTCTTTTTTTTGTAAACGTTACACAGATTCACAATTCCTTCACTGTATTTGAATTTTCATTACTTGCAGTTACAGAAAATGCATTTTTTTTTCCCAAAAGAGCTGTAAAAAATTTTGTGTTTAAGATGGAAGAGGCTATCAGAGTAGCTAAAAAGGAAAAAGTATTTACTCTTCTGGTTAGAATGAAAGGAAACCCATTTTAGTCATTAAGGAAAAGTTTTTTCAAAAGTTTTTTTTGCAGTGTATATGTAAGTGGTTTACATACTTAAACCACTGTTTAATACAAAATATCATCAACTTGCAGATAATTGCATGTTTGAAGACAAGACTGACCAGATGCGGAAATATCTCCTGTTGCATGATTTTTGGGGGTTATTTTGTTTTTTGAGGGGGTCAGGGTTTTTAATTTCAATATTTAAAAATACAGTGTTGCTCCTATGTAAGTAAATCAACATTACAGCAAGTAGCTGAACTACAAAGTATGGCTGTTGCAACTCCATTCATCTTCTTCCTGTTTCACAATAAGAAAAAAGAAGAAGAATTTAAGTAATGGGTGTTAATTGACATTACCTTCATAGCATGATACCTTAGGACAGTATAGTATTAGTTACTAACTTAATACCCTGAGATTTTTTCCAAATGCATGACTGACCCAGCTTGTTACAGACTGAAAATGCTCACCTCACTTCAAAAATGATATGTATTCTATTTTAGGTCTTTCAGATGATAATTGTTTCTTCAAAGCTCCAAGTGCTCAGCTCTCAAGACTTGTATAGTTCTATGAGATGTTGTACAGTTTCACATAAGTTTGTTTACTTCTGATAATAATAGTAACAAATGTAGGACGCAGATTTTTAACCTGTTTATTCTGTACCAGTTAAATTACTTTTTAAGTTGTATTTATAATTTTACAGTGCTAATGAAACGTTTTCCTCTAAATATTATAGTTTTAATAGTAATAACAATGATAAGCACATAATGTTGGATTATATCACAATGACTTAAAAATCTTTCTGTTTTTCAGTCTGTTGGTAACATCCATGGGCCATATAAAGCTTACAGACTTCGGCCTGTCAAAAGTGGGGCTAATGAGTTTGACTACCAATCTGTACGAGGGTCACATTGAGAAGGATGCTAGAGAATTCCTCGACAAACAAGTAAGAAACAGCCTTTTTCATTTCTACGCTGAGTGTTCACATGAAGTAATGTTTTGCCAGAAGAACATACTATAATACTGAATAAACCATAGTTATTTCTGCATTGGTGTTCCAATGGAGTATGTCAAGTACTTTTACTGCCCTGAAGATTATTCTGGGCTTTTTCCTTTCTACATTAGGATCCATTAGTAAGATGACCAACTTAATTGTGTACAAGTGAATCTGTGAGAGAGACAAATGGAAAACTGTTTTACAAAGAATTCAGAAATCTCAGCAGAGTACTTGTGGAGCTCATTATGTGTTGCACAACCAAGGGTGCTAAAATCTGTGCTATGGCCCATTTCCCTTTAAGCATGCCTCATTACCGTTGCTCACAATCTGTTCACTGTAAAAGTTACTTAAGTTAAAACCATCACAACTTTCATATAAAGATAACGATACGTTTTAAGTGAAATAAAATACTTGCCATGCTGGACTCCCGTGTACAAAGCACAAACTGTCCTTTGCATGAGAGATACCCAAATGTTTATTACGATGCCTCTTAATGTAGGTAGGTTGTTCTAAAAATATTAGTTGTTATGCGAACTCAGCAGATTAAACCCAACTGAATTCCATTTTTTTCCATGTTTTCACATTAATTTACATTTCAGGAATTATAAATAATGTGATATAGCTCGGTTAAGACTTGTTTTGCCATTGTGCTTGTTTTCTTTCTTTCAGGTCTGTGGTACACCTGAATACATAGCTCCTGAAGTGATACTGAGACAGGGTTATGGAAAACCAGTGGATTGGTGGGCTATGGGAATTATTCTGTATGAATTTCTTGTTGGATGTGTGCCATTCTTTGGAGATACACCGGAAGAGCTCTTTGGACAAGTAATCAGTGGTGAGGATCATCACTAAAAAAAAAAAGTAGATTCTATTTCTGTTTATAGTAAATATATTACAACTTTACTGATAGACCACACAATTTGCTATCAAAGCAGTAACAATAAATTTAGATTAAAAACTGAACTTACTGTATATTGTTGCTAAGTACAGAAATTCATTGATACAGAGTACAGGAGTTAAGCTGCACTGTTTGGAAGAGAGAAGCCATGTTACTAAAAAAGTAGTGCCACTATGCAATAGTGTTTTCTGTCTTTGGTAAAGAAATTATACCAGAGAAGAAACAGTTAAAAAAATTTGCGTAAATGGGAAAATGCCTCATGGCACAATAAAGAAATTACAAAGATGTAATAAAACTCTAAAACAAATGTCTCCCAAATAATAAATAATGAGAAAAAGAAGGAAACGAATTCAGTTCACAGATTGTTAATGATTTCATTGGTGATTGTTGGAGTGTAATGTTATTTCTGTAGCAGCTGTTCTTCTTCCATTTAAAATTCAATAACCTTTTAGATCTTAACCTGCAAACTGACCCTAAGTATTGTTATGCGTCTTGTGACAAAATTGAATGATAATTAAACAGAATTGTTTACTATCCTACCTGCTGTTTCCATAAATTTCCCAAGTGCATAGATGTAGAGGGTCTCTATTTATGACACAAGGTTAACAGAATGGCACCTCTGTTACTAAGTATTTCCCAGTCTGTTTTATGGTCTGCTTAAAAGGTCCAGTAGCTAAGAATGCACCTCTGGTTCCTCATTCTCTGAGAATGCAAGAAATCAGAGACACTCTGTCGTCATCTGTCTCTGAAGCTGAAAGCCAGACTTATTTGTAAACTGTATTAAAATGCATGTGATATTCTGTGTGTTCATGGATTTATAACCATGGTGTTTTCTGATGTGATACTGAGGCCTGAGTGGCAAGAAGAATCAACTGTTTAATTAACACAAGCAGCAAATGCTGTCTGTTTTCTGGGTGCCTCACGGCTGCAATGCATATTCATGCTTTATTTTCCAAATCAGATTTAAACTGCAGTGGAAGCTGTAGGCAGGCAAACATGGAAATAACTCATGTTTTTATTGCATTTCCAGACACATGCACCTGTGTTTTTATCCTTATACTCTCTGACTGGGAGAAGGGGAGGGAATAGTCTTAATGAAAAAATTTGTACTTTAGGCTTTATTTTGCATGTGGTATTAAGTTTACCTTTTGTAAAACTTATGTCTTGAGTTACAATCTAGCTGATACTGTTGTAATTATCTTTAGCTGTTTGAATGTGTCAATTTATCTGACAGAAATTATTTGTAGAAGTCTATTTGTAAACCTGATCTATTCCCACTCACCCTTCAAGACTGTTGGTCAGCTCAGTTTCATGTTTTGATGTTGATTTGTCAGTTGCTTCTCTTCTATTTTAAATATCCTTACTTACTGAAATAATTCTTAGTATCTCTAGAAGAACTCTAGTTGGATGTTTTCTATGCTAAAATAAATGATCCCCTTGTATTTGACTGTAAAAGCCATGTTAAAGAACCAAACTGTAGCCTAGATTTTTCTTCCAGTTTCCGTGGGCAGAATCTACATTCTCCTTAAAATTTTACTTTAAAATCTTGCTGCCTCCTTCTTCATTGTAGGTTGCCTTTCCTGCCCTCAAGTTGTGCAAGGACAGCTGTGAGAGGCCTCAGTGTAAACTTAGATACCTAAAGGGATAAGAATTTTAAATACTGCTCCAGAAACAGGTTACACTTCATCTCTGTTTATATCAAAACAGATATAAACATCAAATAAATAAATATCAAAACAGATATATTAAACTCTGAAATAGAAAGGTTAAAACTGTGTGAAGCTTCTGATGATTAATTCTCCAGTTATGTTTATTTTATTGGAGAAGTCTAGATCATAAAATGACAACAAAATCCTTAACAGTTTTCTGTATTTCCGGAGCTCCAAGTGGTCTTCTTCTCTGATGCCCAAATCCTTGTACCTCCCAAGAAACTTTGGCAGAGTTTTGTCTAAACCTGCACTATATTAAATTTGTGGAGGCAGCTTCCACTAAAAATCAGGCAGAACTTGCTTTGTGTAGGCTGTTAGAAAGTTCATGTTCATAATGCAGCGTATCCTGTCTTGATTGCATGGTTTAGGTCCAGCTTGCCATGAAGTACAAAAGCTGTAGTAGCTTAGGAGTCAGTAGAGTGAGGCAGTATGGAAGTACGAGACTCTTGGAGAAAAGCTCCATTGTCGTGTATGTCTCCAGAGCACAGTCTGACACCTTGACCCTTGGTCATGGGAATAATGACTTCAGGGAGTCTGCTGGCATTAGAGTAGGAACACAGATGTGAGCAGCACCTGCCGGGTCAGGTCAACAGTGTCCATCTTAGCAATAGTTTCCATGGAGCATAACTACAATTTAAACCATGATTTGGTGGGGAAAGAAAGAAGAGAGAGCATCGAAGTTGTGCTAGTATTTTGAAAGTTTTCCATGAGCCAAGCATTCTGTATTCCACTGCTAAGCACGGTTTTGTGTTAATGAATACTTCAGAAGGAAATGGCAACATAGTGTGTTTATGTAGTCTGTATAGAGAGTATAAAGATTGGAAGTAATTGGTATGCAGAAGAGTAAGCTGAAAAAGTTGCTTTAACTCTGCTTTGCTGGTAGGTCACTGTGAGAGCATTCATTGCGCTGGGATCAGACTTCAGCAATATCAGACAAGTTTCTTTTTTTTTTCAGATGAAATCAACTGGCCTGAGAAGGATGAAGCACCACCTCCAGATGCCCAGGATCTGATTACTCTGCTACTTAGGCAGAATCCTTTGGAAAGACTGGGAACAGGTTAGGAGGCACTAATGTTAAATGTTCTGGAAATAGCTTCTGTATTCAGCATTGGGAGCTTTTGTTCACCTATTTGTTTTGCTTGGGAAACATCTGTCATGACACACAGTATGACAACATGCCATGACAATTTATAGATTCAGACCAGCAATATGAACTTAATATGATGATGTCTGTCCTGGTTTTTTGTGGGACTTACATGTGCTCATTTGCATTTACTTTTCTCCTAATTTGATAAATATAACAGAAATCTCTCAAATACCCTGTTAGCCAGTAAATGGGGTTTCTCATGAATGCAGTATTAAATGACTAAATACAGAAATCTAGAAGGGGAATCTAGACACAACTTTGTTTTTCAGAAGTATCTTAGCCTGGCAGATAATTTCCTCCAGGTGTTAGGGTGGGTGATGAGTACTCAAACTGCTTGTTCAGAAATGACTGTCTGACGTGTGGTGAAAAGTCTAGTCATTCTCATTCATCAAGCACTACTGCCTTGTATGATGAAGAATGAGAACTGTGAATGTTAAGGACGTATTAAGACTAGTGAGCCTGCATAGGCTAATGAAAGTACTGTGCATTTATGTAGTAGAGTATATTTGTTGATTGATGGACTGGGATTTATTTGGGAGTTTCTGTGAGACGCGGTAATGAAGAATATTGTACATGATTTTTAAGTGTTAATGTATGGGAACTCTAGTCACTGACTGCTATCCCTTTAGGCAAAGCACTAGGTAAACAGAGCTAAAAAAAGCCTCTTACATAAAAGAGCCCAAATACAAAGGTATAGTCTTATTTACAGTGAACATTGTATGCCATGGACAGAAACACATTTGGGATGCTAAGGAAACCAAGTGGCAGGTTGAGTCAGCATGAGAGTATTTGGAAAATTGCTCACAAAACTGAGTCAAATTGTGCTGCATATTTTTAGGTCTAATTAAAAGAGGCTTTAGGAATCAGTTCATAACTGGCCTTATCACAGCTGCTAAGGGAAAATGTGCTTATAACCCAGACCCTGAGTACTATTGACATGGTCCCAAATGACGTGTCTTCCCTCAGCTTCCTTCGAGGCATGATGATGTGACTGATATTAATGAACTGTATGTGCCTCACAGCCTGAATATCTGGGAATATCTAAAGGTGAATAACCCTTAGACTTCGGTGTAACTGATGGTCTGGACTAAGTGGCAGCCAGCAAAGTTTATTGCTGTGCCTTGCTCCATGTTGAACAAGTTAGGAGTGAGGAAGGTGTCATGCCCAGTAGCTTCTCCACTTGCTGCCTGCTTCATCCACTGCAGAGGGCACCACTCCTGAAGACAAAATGAAAATCCGCAACTAGTTTTATTCGCTTAAGTACACTCTTTCCAGGCATTGTTGTTTCATTGCCAGGATGCTTTTTCCTGGTAAAACAGAGTGTTAATTCAAGACTGTTGCCCTGTGAGAGGCTGGATCAGAAGTGGGTTGCAAATTCTGTGTCTGTTGCTCTACAGTTGGTGGAGAAAGTGAATTGGCTGAGATGAGGCTGGCTTAACTACTGAATGGTCAGTGCCGTGACGTGAAGCACCTGTGGTGCTCATTTAAGAACTGACATCTCTAAAGCCTCTGGTCTCTTTAAGAGTTGGCAGTCTGAAGAAGGAAATAAGACATTTAATTCTTTGAAGCAGGAGGTTCAGAAACCGCAACAAAGTTGTAGGATCTTTAAGATCGGCACACAGAAATGGAGGCTGCAGTGTGACAGGTCCCACATGGGCACTGAAAGATATCACGGTTTATCCCAGGCTGCACCATGCATTTCAAGTGACAGTCCTAGCTGTTTAATACATATTAGCAAACTGCATAACACTTCATGAAAATCATAATTGTTTATTTGCTCAGGAGACCTGAGTGGCAAAGGCAAGTGGCAAGAAGAGGGATGGGTACTATACTTACTTTGAAGAAGGAAAACAGCAGTAAAAAGAGTTTATTTGGTTTGAAGTGTCTGATACCAATCAAGAATTATACAATTCTGATGTAATATCCCATTACTGTGCTCAGAGAAATATTCACTGCTTAGCTAGTGACTTACAATGAGATGTGATTTTGGTCTCCTTTGGGAAAATTTGGCTTCTTTGAATTTTTCCCTGGTGCAGTATGAAAAGCAAAGAACCCAGTCTAGAAATCTTAACACCAGCTTAGAAACCAGTCCTGGAGATTTCATTTTTTCTCTCCATAGCCTTGACACAGAGAACTATACATGCTATATCAAAGTGCTGAGTTGGTCTTGGCTGACCTCTAGGTACCTGTCAAATGCTCTGTACCTCCCTCCTCAGCTGGATGGAGGCGAAAATACGCCAAAGGCTCTTGGGTTGAGATAAGGACAGGGAGTTGCCATCGTGGCAAAGCATACTAAACTCAGGGAAGTTAATTTAATTTATTACCAATTAACACTACTGCTTTACTTCCTCCTTCCAAGCAGCATGGGAAGACGGGAAATGGGGTTTGTCGTCAGTGCATCATATGCTGCCCCTGCCAATCCTTCTTCCCCAAGCTCTTCCCCTGGTCCAGTGTGGGTCCCTTCGATGGGGTGCAGTCTTCAGGAACAGTGCTCCAGCATGGGTCCCCCATGGAATCACAAGTTCTGCCAGCAAACCTTCTTCAGCTTGGGCTCCTCTCTGCACCGGGCCACAGGTCCTGCCAGGGGCCTGCTCCAGCACAGGCTTTTGCATGGGACCACAGTCTCCTTCAGGCATCCACCTGCTCCACCATGGGGTCCTTCGTGGGCTGCAGGTGGATCCCTGCTCCATCATGGTCCTCCATGGGCTCAGGGACACAGCTGCCTCACCATGGTCTACACCACGGGCTGCAGGGGAACCTCAGCTCCAGTGCCTGGAGCTCCTTCTGCACTGACTTTGATGTCGGCAGAATTGTTCTTCTCACCTGTTCTCAATCCTCTCTTCTGGCTGCTGTTGAGCAGCAATCTTTCCCCTTCTTAAATGCATTATCCCAGATAATGCTGATGGGTTGACAGTGGGTCCATCTTGGAGCCAGCTGGCATTGGCTCTTTTGGATATAGAGGAACCTTCTGGCAGCTTCTCACAGAAGCCACCCCTGTAGCCTCCCTGCTGCCAAAACTATGCCACATAAACCCAATACAACCAAGCTGGCAGCAGGTCTTGCTGCTTCAGGTTACTTGTTCAGGTTTTAGAATTAGATGCATGTTTATTAATGACATCATCTTCCACCTTTCCAGGACAAAATTTCCAGTGTTTCATTTTGTTCTTATAATTGTTTTTTAACTTGAAACTAGTGAAATCATTTAACGCACATTAAACAAGCAGGCAGTAATAAATAAGATAAATGATAGGGTATTTCCTATAGAATTTTGTATTACTGCCATAAAACACTGAAAGGATCTCTTAAGTCAGCAGTAGGATTTATATTGAGGAACTATTAAGAATCATTCTGCATTACTTCATAACTTGTACTTACCTAGTGCACATATTTATATTTTATAACTACATGTGATGATTCTGACTAATGTGTAGCTAACAGATTATAATTAGTACATCCAGAAAAACAGAAATCTTGCAAGAGGGAGATGATAAAGCAGTAAACTGTTAAAAGAAATGGCCACAACAAAACAGGGGCAGGGAGCATCTGTGACAGGTTTAGGATATTCTAATGGGAATGGGTAGTAGATGTTCATGTGTACAGCGATGACTATGCCTTTCCATGATTATTTGCATTATTGGCTCGGGGTTTAGTTCATTTAATGTCAGAGGATTTGATACTGTTTGCCAGTGTTTTTCTCTGGCTCCTCCAGGTGGTGCCTATGAAGTAAAGCAGCATCAGTTCTTCAGGAGCCTTGACTGGAATAGTCTGCTGAGGCAGAAAGCAGAATTTATTCCACAGTTGGAGTCTGAAGATGACACAAGTTATTTTGACAGTAGGTGTTTTATGGTATAAAAAAAACGTGATGAACACCTTGTTTAAATAATCACTGTCTTTGACTCTTGCTTACTGCTTTTAAAATCTCCTTTATTAGAATCGCTGGCGGCTTGCAGTTACACTGGTGAATTGACATTTCAGCAGAAATAATCTTAAGAATAAAACTAGATTTTTATTTAATGTTAAAGCTTGGTATCCATTCTTCCTGATAAATTCAGATATTTTATTTCCCTTGTCTGTAGCTCGTTCTGAGAAATACCACCATATGGAAACTGAGGAAGAAGATGATACCAATGATGAAGATTTTAATTTAGAGATAAGACAGTTTTCCTCATGTTCACACAGATTTTCAAAAGTAAGTAAAAATTTCTGTAATCTTAGTATGTATTGTTCTACTTCTGCAAATTTTGGAAGTGTTAAATATAGAAGAGATATATAGGGCCTTGTGTTCTCAAGAAACTATGAAGTTAACTGAAATTGAGCAAGAATACAATGAATACCATTAAATCAAAATATGGGAAGATTGTGTAGAAAAGTTACTTCTTGAATCTTTAATATAGTAATGGAAAATTACATAAATATGATGTTATTTTCAGTAGAAGACCCATGATAGCATAACAGAAAGTGTCAGGGAAGTGTTCTGTGAAATGCTAATACAGGTTCTTTAAATTAGTTTCCTTATACATGGTTTTCATGTTGCTCCAGTTGTGTCCTGGGTATCTTGCAGGTGATAGCATAACAAAGATTCTTGTACTACCATGTGCTAGCTATTAATTTAATGACATTAGACCAAAGGAAAAAGCAAGGTAATGGTTAGCATGTGTTCCAGTAATGGAGAAATGTAGATCTGAGGGAGTGATCTGAATGCTCTGAATTGAACGTAAAACTGCCCAAAAGGTGGTATACTCTAGTAGTTGAGATGAGAGCTAATTATTGCTGATCAGAGAGCTGTAGTAGGAGCAGAGTGGACGTACTCAGGAAATACAGTGGAGGATGAATTGGCAGGAAATAATGGAAGAGAACACCCAGGGCTGTTGGTTTAGTTTTTACTGTCTTGGTTCACACTGTGAAATGAGGAGAAAACTGATACATTCATAATGAGAAGAGGCCGTATTTGTGTACCCATACATGAAGAACCAAGAAATCATTTTAAGAGCACAAACTACTGGAAATTTGAAAAGGTTCAAGAAGTTTGAAGTTTGCAATCTGAAATACTATATAAGCATTTAGAATCATAGAACTGTAGATCCTGCATATCTTATTTTTATATCAAATGTGTCAGTGATGACTCAATTTTTTTGTGGGGGGTTTTTTCTATAATAGGTTTTTAGTAGTGTAGATCGAGTCACTCAGATTCAAGGTGAAGAAAAGGAAGATGCAGGAGACAAAACAAAAACTGTAACATTGCGTTCTGTGGAATCTTTAAGCTGGAGTTCAGAATATTCTGAAATGTAAGTAGAAGGATGTACTGGAAGTCATCTACATCGTGCTTGCCAGATAGCAGGCCTCCTCATTTCAGTAACTGCGTGAGGTTTGCTTATTTTTCATGCAGACAACAAATATCTACATCCATCTCGTCTGAGACTGAGAGTAGCCGGCAGCAACGCAGTTCTGGTTTGCTTCCAAAATTGTCCGTGTCAGCTGAAGGAGAACAGGATGATTCCACCAGCTCAGGGGGACCCCGGGAGGAACAGGAAAAGTCTGCATTTGTGAGCGATGAAATAGTGCAAGACGAACCTGAAGTAACCACTCCAGCAAGTACAATCAGCAGCTCCACACTATCAGGTAATTTGCAGGGGGTGTCTTGACTGATAATACTACAAACAGTTGCAGACCACCTTCTTTTGGCAGTAGCATTCATAGATTTAGAAGACATGTATTTCAGAACTGGTTTTAAAAACAGCTGTCACAACAGGGATCTGGTTTGGGATCAGGCTTAAGCTAATAAAATTCCATGAAAATATGGGAAAGTGTCAACGTCTTTGGAAACACCATGATTTGGTGTCGCCCCACTGACTCTAGAGGGTTGCTAGGCACGTGAATGAAATGGTTGACCAGGTTTTGCAGGATTTTCCTGTGAAGAAAGGAAGTCTTAGATCCCTTGAGCACCTGAAGCATTATTTTTGCATCTTTCCTCACTGAGGTTTGTGATGTTTGATCATCATCGATTCTGTTGTTTTCTAACACTCTGTACTAAGCATTGTGTGTTTTTAATTGAGACACTATGATGTACACCTTTCAGAGTTGAGAGGGTTTTCTTTGACTTGTGGAAGTCACTTTGGTCATTACAAATCTAGGAGGAAGTGTTGCAAACCATTCTCTACTTAATTAATTTATTTGCTTTATGCATCGTCTCCCTGCTGAAGTACGTATTGCATTTCAGTAGGCTCCAGGGCCTTAGTGTCTTATCTACACATCTACCAGTCTTCAGCTTATTTCTCTTTTGTACCTCACTGAGATTTTTCAAGATACACCCTTCTATTCCCAAACCCTTGATTTCCTATGTAGTCTACATTTTCCTCCCCCTCCCTCCTTTCTGTTTCTGGAGAGAAGAAATTTTCCTCAGGGTCATCCATCTCCTTCCCTTGTCTAAAACCTTGACACTGATTGTGCTGTATCCCAAGTCTTGCTTACTATCCCCTAGGCCCCATGTAGGGGTGTTGGCATTAACACAGCAGTTGCAGTGATAACTCAGACCATGTGATCCTCTTATTACAGTTAACCAGTTACACTTAAGAGTAATTTATTTTTTCTGTGGTCTGTTACCAAAAGGGTACTCAGTTTTCCCTCAATGTCTTTATCCCTTCTTCTTTGTACAGTTGGCAGTTTCTCAGAACACTTGGATCAAATAAATGGAAGAAGTGAGAGTGTGGACAGTACAGATAACTCCTCAAAGCCAGCTGGTGAAGTTGCATCTCATGTGGCTCGACAGCGACTGGAAAGTGCAGAGAAAAAGAAGATCTCTGGAAAAGTCACGAAGTCCCTTTCTGCAAGTGCTTTGTCCCTCATGATCCCAGGAGGTAGAGATAAATACTTTCAGTTGAAATGTTAATGATTTATGCAATGTTATGAAGGCTTATGATGCAAATGCAAGATTTAGTATACTCCAGAATGTCTTCTGTGTCACTCTTTTTTGTTTCGCTTGTTGTTCACTTGCATGACTAGATGGTGCAATCTTGTCAGCGAGTTATAGTGCTCACACTACAGCTGAGGGCCCTTCTCTGACAGGCAAAAATGTAATATAGTGGTAACTACTTTGTTTGACCTTGTGCATACACAGCAGGATAGGACTTCAGTCCATGGTCCGTCTGACTGTAGGGTGGCAGATAATGTTTTAACCAGCTCACAAAAACAGATGTTTGTTAAAGCAGCACATGGCTAGTTCTCTCTCATCCCCCATAAGAAAAGCTGATAAACAGGACAGCAGTGCCACAAAATAGAAATAGTATGTAGGCTCCTGCTTGTACTACATTGACTTAGATGCTAAGTGCTCAAAATTTGGAGCTAGAAATAATGCTGTAAGTAAGTGGATGTGTAACAGTCATACTGAGCGTTTTCACATGAAGGATTGGTACTGTGCTTTCTCGTCATTCGATACTGAAGTCCAAACTGCTGCAATTGTATTCACATTTGCACAACCATGAGGACATAGTGCATTCAAAACAATAAAAGAAAATGAAGTTGGAATTGGTATTGTTGCAAGAAACTCTTGTGGTCTTACGTGATGTAGCAGATTGTAGCAGTGGAGCCTTGGTACAAACATTGAGTTACTGCCCTAGGTACCAAGTAGATACTGTGGTTTAATTGCAGTAGTCTTTATCTTTTTCTGTGTATAACTGAAACCAAGAAAACAGCTAGCAATTTATTAAGCACTGCTGTATTACTTGGGGAATGATTTTGGGTGTACTCATAATAACATCTGCTACCCTACTCTGATTTTCTTTTCATCAGTGTTTGTTAGGTAAAGGCTGATAATTGTTCTTGAAAAGTTAGCAATGAGTGTGTTTCCTGTGCAAAAGGAAAAGCAGTTTATTTCTAACAAATTAGCCCTTGCATTAAACAATACAGTTTACACTCCAGGGAAAAGAATTAAGTTCTAATATCTGGTTGTTGAACTTCTTATTCACAAATATGCACACCAGGGGAGGAGGAGAGGTTGTTTATACAAAGACAATGACACATTTTAGCACAAAGGTATCATTAAGCTAAACAAAATTTGTGTGTGCTCAGAATGTACTCTAATAGGCAGATTTTTTTTCCAGATGTGTTTGGTGTCTCTCCTTTGGGAAGTCCTATGTCTCCTCATTCCCTATCATCTGACCTATCATCATCCCGAGATTCATCTCCCAGCCGTGATTCGTCAATTGCTGCTGCAAGTCCTCATCAGCCGATTGTAATTCACAGTTCAGGAAAAAAGTACGGCTTCACCATCCGAGCAATCAGGGTTTACGTGGGTGACAGCGATATCTACACTGTGCACCACATTGTTTGGGTAAGATAGTACATATTTTCTTGCTGATACATGGTCACAGAATACTGTAATGATGGATTTGCTTTTTTGTACCTGTGGTATCTCTTTGTTGACAGTTACTGTGTAAATTGCAATGATATGCCAAGCAGTTTCTCTTAGAATGAAATTCTGCCTGTACACAAGAGCAGTGTTGCCTGTAGGGATGACAACAAGCCATCTTTGGTAGAAGCATTACCTACATGTCATGTTGAACTTCTGCAACTTCACTTTGACTTTTGGCAAGTTTGTCAGTTTTGAAAAATAGTATCTTGAGTTCAGAGTACTGTGGCTTAGAAAACCAAAGGGTTGGTGCAGACCTTCTTTTATTGGGGTCAGGATCTGCAAATCTCGGAGACTGTAAACAGAAATTGTTGAAAAATAGGTGGAGTTTATTGAACTGCATCAATTAAGGGATTCAGAAAGTCAGCAGTATTTTACTAGACACAAGTAAGCTGATCTCAGGTACTGACTTTCTGTTGTGTAGAAATGTGCAGGTCATTTGGAATTGTGAATACCTTTGAAGTTTGCATGGCACAGGAAAAAGATTGACTGTCTTGAATAAATCATGTATTTTTCGTCCTCTCTTCAATACCCAGTGGGATAGAGGCTAAAGGAAAAGACAGCAGCTTTTGCATTTCTTTGGTCGTCAGCCTCCTTAATTGTAAAATAATTACATACTTGCGTACATATATATGCATTTATTTCGTAATTTATGTTAGTAAAAAGTTATGATTTTATATATTTTATAAATTACGCATACATAAATAGTGTGCATATATAAATTATTTCAACTACCCTAAAAAATTATTACAAATTTATCAAAAGACTTTAAGTTTTGGACACTACTTTAAATATGTATTGTAGATTCTGAAGTAGCAGTGCTGATGTAGTGTATTACTCATTTTATATTCCTATCGTTTACCTTTTAGACCTATTAATCCATCAAGGGCATTGAATCTGGAAAATTGGGTAGATTTGGCGGGTAATGGAATAAATTTTAAAAAAAAGATGTCTTGCCACTGGTGTAACATCACACCAGTGAAAAGAAGGGAAAAAATGCTACCTTGCAGTAAAAATTAAACCTTGGGGTTTTTTTCCAAGTATTGTAAGTTTGTTGTTTAGCTCTGTTAGCAATGTAGGGTTCAGTAGTGTCTGCATGACTTAAAAACCTCATTTAAAAATATATAAAATTATTTAAGTCACCTTCAAAATACTTTTCAGTTCAGTTTGTTTTGGTCCTTGTTCACTTTTGTGCTGCACCAACCCCTCTAATGGGAAGCCTGGTGAATTTGAGCCAAACGAAAACAATCCTTAACCATATGGTAGAGTTAATTTTTATTGTGATTAGAGTCCTGCATGTGACCATTGCCTTAATTACATTAGTGTTTCTCATTGTCAGATGCTAAAAATCTTCACTCAGTTCTGAAGTTTTGCAATGGGTAGTGAACCAACCACTCCTTATCATGCATGAAAACTCCGTTATACAGAGATTACTTAATACCAATAGCAACCAGCAGTGTTTCAGTGAGCTTTGAAACCATTCCAGGCCCCACTTAAATATAAAGTTTAAGTGAGTAGGGGATGGTGAAAGAGCTGGATGTATTTTGCTTCTTTCCTTCCTTTACATAACTTAGTATCTGTAAGTTTCTTCATTGCCAACTGATTTGGAGTTCATTTTGTGTATATTCTCTTCCTCTGTCTTTTTCAGAATGTGGAAGAAGGAGGTGCAGCTTACCAAGCAGGTTTAAAAGCTGGAGACCTGATTACTCATATCAATGGAGAGCCAGTGCATGGTCTTGTTCATACAGAAGTCATTGAATTGTTGTTAAAGGTAACTCTTGGACAGTTGGGATACAAAAGTGATTGCTATTTTCACCAGTGGTATTGGGGTTAGATTTGTTTTCTTGAGATTAGTTACTAGATTTTATTGTTGTTAGAAGTACAATATTGCCACAGATATGGAGAAAGGCCAATGACTTTCATATAACCTGCTATGATTTTAGTTTCTCTGCCACAAACTGGCACTCATGCAGAGATAGCTGAAGTAGATTCAAGGCAATGACACAAAGAGATGTGTCTGTCTCTCAAAAAAATTGACCTTTTCAAGCACCTTCTCTAATGCCTACATCTTCATCAGATAATTCTGGCTTTTGACGATGATGATACTTCTCATTTTTCTTCATTAAAAGTGAAATCAGTGAGGAAAAGTAAAAAAGAATCTGAAATATTTCTTTGCCTACTGTACAGGAGCTTGCCTTTCATATTAGGGCCCAAAAGGTTTTTGTCTCATGTATAGCCAGGCATGCCTGACAGAGCTTCTTTGATTAATGAAATTCTCATCCTGCAGCTGGACTTTTATGAATAATCTGTCACATGTTTCTCTTGTGGAGTTTTCTGAAGTCTGTCGTATTAGAAAATTAATGTTTTTCCTTGAAAACAAACCAAAAAACCCCAACTTTTATTTTCTCGGTAGCTCATGATATGTCATTTTTCATGTAAGCTAATGTAGGTCAGAATTACTTTAGAGAGCAGTATATTTACTTCCTATATTATTAACAATTTATGGTATTACATGCAGAGCTCTACTTGTCAAAGTGAGTAGTCAGTTATGAAAGAAATCAAAAAAAAGCACTGGCAAGCAGTGAGGTAATTGGGAAATATAAAAAACATTTCTTTCTTAAGCATATAAAAGCTTAAGAAAGACACAAAATATACTTTTTCTTAAGTCTTTATTTTCTTTCTCTGAAACCAGGAGGAACTTCCTAGTTTTCCAGTTTTTCAAGAAACATGTAAGAGAAAATTCTGTGACTTAAGGCAGTCAGCTGTGCACTCATTTTCTAGGTCAGATACAGAAAAAGACAAACATGACAACCCTGCTCACTACTTACAAGAGTAAACTCAAAACAAGAGATCATTGTTTATCCAATAGCTTAATTTGTTGGGCTGTATCATAAATTAATTTGGGCTATTGCAATTTCTTTGAAAGGAATTTTACTGTAGTGGTATACAGTGCTGAGCAGGAGGTACATATTTTTATTGAGTCATCTGTTTGTGCAATCAGTGCTAAAGAACTTAGGTTAATTATACATGTTAACCCTTTTGAACAAGATAAAAAGATGTTTTGGGATTGACAGTGAAGATTCCATTTTTCTCCTGTGTTTCATCATTGTAACAGTTGGTGTCCTGAGATGTGAATGGACCACTGTGCAGTTACAGCTGTTCTTTGAGGGAAAATCAGGTGTTTCTGTAGAAGCTTTTATCCTGAAATTTGCTGTCTTGGTTAATCCTTGGTGTCCTCCTGCCTAGCTACAATTATTGGAATTACTCCTTGTCCTGGAGCTTGAATGGAGGAAGTCAGGAAATAAGGCAGAATTTGAGAACTTCCCAGTCCTTATTTACTTACCATGCCTGGGAATGTCTGCATAGGGTTCCCTGCAGATATGCCTCTTATTCTGGAGTTCTTTCTCATTGCATTTGCTTTTATGGTGTAGATTCAGTTTAAGTCGTCTTGTATTACTCGCATTACTCACACTTGATGCATCTTCCTTCCTTTTGGCAGAGTGGCAACAAAGTCTCAGTAATGACAACTCCTTTTGAAAACACTTCCATCAAGACAGGACCTGCCAGGCGAAACAGCTACAGGAGCCGAATGGTTAGGCGCAGTAAGAAGACCAAGAAGAAGGAGAGTTTAGAGAGGTGAATAATCCTTTGCTTTCGTAGTTAAGGCATTTCCTTGTCTCTGTGTGTGTGTGTATACATAACAATAAATTTAAAATATGAAGTTTAATACAGTTTTCTCACATCTTCTGTATTTCTACCTTCTTTTCTGGGATTCTGTGGCCTTCCAAATCTTGTTTTGCCTAAACTAGATCTGCTAAAATAACCTCTAAAAATAGTGCATAACTGAGGTTCACCTTAATTTGGCTTAACTATATCTTTTTGCACTTGTTAATTAAACTTTCTAGTGCTTATGCTTATGAGCACTTTTAATTTGATAAGTTCATGTGTATTTTGTAAATATGTTGCTAGTACTTTATAGCTATTTCTTCAGTTTTGATGGGTTGCTAAATTAAGAAAGTAAAGATTTATACTCATAAGGAGGTAATTGTTCTTCTGAAATACAGTGAGTAAATTTTAGTGTGAATAAAATTAGTTACAGTGTCTATCATGCCTACTAACAAATCAGGATGTTTTCTAAACTTCATGATCTGCAGTGTGGTTTGCTTTCATGAAAAGATTGATTTACCAGTCTCATAATGTCAGCTTGCAAGAGTTTTGCCTGTGGTAATAGTATCTTCTGTGCATCTTAACTTATGATTAATGCTGTGCTTTTCTGACCCAAGGAGAAGATCTCTCTTTAAAAAGCTGGCAAAGCAACCCTCGCCTCTTCTTCATACAAGCAGAAGTTTTTCGTGCCTGAACCGATCACTTTCTTCAGGGGAAAGCTTGCCTGGGTCTCCAACCCACAGCTTATCTCCTAGATCTCCTACCCCAAGCTACCGTTCCACTCCTGATTTTCCATCAGGTGAGTGTGAAGCAGTGGAGTCAGGAGAAAAGGACTTGAAGGGTATTGTACTTTTTGTGAGCCTGCACAGATCTGATACACTTTGCTAAGAACAGTCAGCTCTGAAAAGCATAATCACAGAACAGCTGTTTGCTGTCTGGAAAAGGGAAGCAGATTCCTGATGCAAAACAGAAAGTGTTTTTATGATACAGAAGTACCTAAAAAGCAGTTGTTGGTAAAGTTTGTCCTAGTGTTTAAATCTCAGTCCAGTGGCTGTAAGTTGAGTAATAAACAGTCCCAATTTGCAGCAAAAGAGAGAATTTTGCCTAGAAGACGCCACAGGATAAAAGAGTGAAACTGAGGTAAAAGTTGCTACATAATAGAACTAGCATGGCACTCAGGAATGCAGATTTACTGCTGAAAAGATTAGCCAAGTGCTGAAATACGCATCTTTCTGACTCCTAAAAGCCTGCCCCTTTTTTCTCTTTTACTTCTGTCACAATTGTAGCGTGTACTAGACTTGACTGCTGTTGTACAATCCTGTGGCAAAGGTAAATTATCTGGAAAGCCTTGATTGTTGCTTTGAAGTGTCAGAAAGCATTAGTAAGTAGAAGCAAGAGATAAATTCTTCTTAAATGAAGAGAGAGAAAGGAAGAAACAGCAAATGTAATTGGAATGATGCAGGTTTTGCAGCCTAAAACCTTTTGCACTTAAAACCTTCCAGATCTTGGAACATTGTGGTGGGAGACAGCATAGGGCTTTTGTTCTGTTTCTCACTGAACTTTAAGACAATATTAAAAAAGTCTTGCTAATCTCACGTTTGTTTGCTTGGTTTTTTTGTTCTTTTTGTAGGTACTAACTCTTCCCAGAGTAGCTCCCCTAGTTCAAGTGCTCCCAATTCTCCAGCTGGTTCAGGACACATAAGACCCAGCACTCTTCATGGCTTGGGTCCAAAGCTTGGTGGGCAAAGATACAGATCAGGAAGACGCAAATCAGCTGGCAGCATTCCGCTCTCTCCTCTAGCACGGACACCTTCTCCGACACCCCAGCCAACATCTCCTCAGCGGTCTCCATCACCATTGCTGGGACATTCAATTGGAAATACAAAAATAGCTCAGTCTTTTCCTAGCAAAATGCACTCGCCTCCAACTATTGTAAGGCATATTGTCAGGCCAAAGAGTGCCGAGCCACCAAGATCTCCACTGTTAAAGAGAGTCCAGTCTGAAGAGAAACTTGCACCCTCTTATGGCAGTGATAAAAAACACTTATGTTCACGAAAACACAGTCTGGAAGTGACCCAGGAAGAAGTGAATAGAGATTTGTCTCAAAGAGAAGTAACTCTTCAGAGCTTGGAGGAGAATGTATGTGATGTGCCATCGCTCACACGAGTCAGGCCTGCAGAGCAGGGCTGCTTGAAACGACCCATCTCCCGAAAATTAGGTAGACAAGAATCCATTGATGAGCTAGACAGAGAGAAGCTGAAGGTCAAGGTAGTTATGAAAAAGCAAGATTTTGCTGAAAAAGCGAATGCTGCTATACATGAACCTAGCAGTGAACCAGAGAATCCCAGTACCTTAAGACTGGAAGAAAGAGACAAAAAAGCATTCCAGAAGGTACTAGAAAGATCAAACCAGTATGAAACGAAAATTGTTACTGTGGAGACCCAGTCAGCTGGTGGCATACTCAAAGACACCTTTCAAAAGAATGCAAACTTGAGATCAAATGATGGTGTTGCTTTAGATGCACAGATGTTGTGTCATGGGCCTCCCCCTACTGAACTCAGTCATATTTCTTATGACTTCAAAAGAGTTTCCCCTTCATGTACCCTGCAAGATGTGCTACCTCAGTCCTCTGACAGGATGCTAAATGGAAAGGGAGAAAACACAGATAAAATTGTACCAACAAAAGAATTTGTCAAATTTGAAAGATTAGATGGTAAACTTGCAAATATTGATTATCTCAGAAAGAAAATGTCTATTGACGAAAAAGACGACAGTGTCTGTCCAGTGCTAAAACCTAAGATGACATCTAATGTTCATGAATGTCTTCAACTTAGTGCAGGCAGACCTGTAAACATACAGCAGGACTCCACTGCAGCTGCAGATAGTAGAGCATTTCTTGGCAATGCACATGCTGCTCAGATTAACTCGGTTTCTTTTGTTCCTCTCAAGACCTTGAGTGGCCGAGCGGACATGAGTGTGGAAAAATCAGCCCTTAGTTCCACTGAGGCTCCTGTCAGAAAAAGTCCATCAGAATATAAACTTGATGGGAGGTCTGTTTCCTGTCTGAAGCCTATAGAAGGCACGCTAGACATTGCGTTACTTTCTGGGCCACAGGCTTCGAAGACTGAACTGCCTTTGTGTGTGCTGCCAGAAGGACAGAGCACCAGCAGTGATGGGGGATCTCCCCCAGTGCCACAAGGGAGTGGTGGGAAGGCAGAAATGGTCTCTCAGAAAGAGCAGTTGTTAAGCTACCCAAAATCTGGCAAAGTCAACATGGCAGAGCCTCAGGTTCTACAAGTAGGCAAGAGTTCTCCAAATCCACCACTTATCCCTGTGGCTGCAGAAGCAGTGACAGAGAAAAAGGTTTCTAGTCCAGCTACCAAAGGCACTATTTCTGTTACTGAAGCTGTTCAGAAGAAAGATACTTCCCCTTCAAAACAAAAGGACATTTCAGTGGAGGCGAAGTCTTGTGTTACTCAGAGTGTTAAAACTACTCAGACATATTCCAAACCTTCTGTTGGCCAAAGCACTCCTGAAAAAGCTGTAGGAAAAGAGAAACAAATACAAAAAGAGTTGCCTGTCAAACAGCCAGTAGCCCAGAAAGGTTGTGAGCCTATTCCTGCAAAGGTGGAAGTGATCAGGGAGTCATCTCTGAAGGTATCTGTCTCAGATGTCCTGATAACAGCCTGCTCCAAGAGCAGTGAAAAAAATTGTGCTGATTTTGCCATTCCACCTCAGATGCAAGGAAAAGTGCAGTCAGCTGGCCCCAAGGCACAACCTAAGGATGGTAGGGAATCACTGAAACAGCTAGGCAAAGATGACAGCGGTGTTTCTAAAACTTTTGTGGAAAGGGACATAACCAAGCAGAAAGCTGAGTCTAAGAAAATTATCACAGAGGCAAAGAGTGAAGCTCTTCCATCCAAATGGCCAGTGCAATCCTCAAGAGACTGTGATCATAAAACTGAGAAGTCTGCACCAGTTTCCTCTGTGCAGAAGGACAGTGCTAAAGATACGGGAAAGAAAGATCAGAAATCATTCACTGATCCAAAACTTCAAACTACTGAGAGAGAGCAGTCGAGCCAAGTTCCTCGGCAGCAGCCTAATGCTTCAGGCTCCCCTGCTGTGAAAGACGCAGTAAGCAGACACAGCACTATAGAAGTTCATGTGGGGGTTCAAGAACATGTGAAGCCTGCTGCCACCTGTGTGGAAAGCATCAGTAATAGACCTAGGCCAGCCTCTGATACAAGTTCCTCCAAGGCTAAGTCCTTGGATAAACAGACATTGTCACAAAAACCATGTACTCCAACCGTAAAAGAAAAAGAAACTGCTACTCAGTTGTCTACCAGCTCCCGGAAGGACGGAAAGCATGCCAGTAAAAGTGTCCTAGATCACCTTTCTCCTGTTCCAGGCTCTTCAAGAAGAACAAATAATGAACATGTGCAGGCTGAAAGGCCTGTGAATTTGGATCATGGCTCAGTCACCACCCTCCAGATGAGCAGCACAGCCCCTGACACTAAACTCAAATCCTCTGCTGTGGGCCCACTACCAGTAGGCTCAGAGAGTTCTAAACAAATGCAGAGGCAAGACACAGCAGGCTTGGGGGATTCTACTGATCAAAAGCAACTTCGCTTCAGTGAAAAACAAACCACTGCTCCAAAGTTTTCCACTGTGAAAGACTGTCTCTTGCTGAACAAAGAAGCAGACAGAAGTCCTAGTAATGAGATGATCTCTGCAGACAAAAGACCTGAAGGAAAAATATGCACTGACGCACTTTACGTTCAGCTTGACAGTGGGAAAGTGGAGCCTACCCTTTGTCTCACAAACTGTGATGTCAGAGGGAAGGGAGCAGAAAAACCAACCGCAAGTAGCAAAAGCTCTCAAGATACAAAAGGGAAGGGACAAGTTAATCAGAAACAGCCAGAGGATGCAAACAAGCAGACTGCAATAAAACATCTGCCGACTGCCAGTGGGCAAAGTTCTTGTCGTGTGGCTGCAACACCAGGAAAGCCACTGACTTGTTCATCTACTTTCTCTGAATGTAGACAGGAAGTATCTGTTTTGTCTTCAGCCAAAAGTGATGCATCTTCAGCAAAGGTTAAACCAGGCTCATCAGAGCTTCCTGCAACTTGCAAGGAACTAAATAAGAAAAGCAGCTCTTCCACAGGGAGCAGTAAGGCAGAAATGACTAAGAGTGTTTCACTGATGGCCTTGCACAGTGCCACTATTGTAGCAGAAGCCCACCACCCTGCTTCAAACCTTGGGGGGAAACCTGGAAATCAAGAAAAGCCTCTTCTCGTTAACACTGTGGATGTAAAGGGAAAAGATGCTGTTCTGGCTCAGCAGTCTGCTTCAAGGAAACAGAATGTAGGTAAAGATTTATCTAGGTCAGCAGCCACACCTGACCGCCCTAACGCACTTTCAGACGACAAAGACTCAGCTCGGCAGCGTCGAGGAAAGGAAGTTTCACGGAGCAGTGCTCACAAAAAAACGTGTTAACTCTAAGACCTGGCACGTGTGAATTCAACACTAGCTGAAACGATTTCAAAATGTTGTACTGCCTTTAAACCAGCACTGTGTCGTGTCTTTGTGCGGCAAAGCTTTCATGTCACTGAAGAAACAATACAAGGGGATATGTAAAGAGAGGACTTTTTTTCAAAATGCCTTTCCAATTGTAACCGGTAAAACTGTTACCATATAGTATTTGTACAAAAGTACCTTACAGCCAAGAGCTGTTGAAAATATTTCTTCTGTAAATACTTAGCAATGTGTTTGGGGTTTGAATGTAGCATATATACTTTGCTGCTGGTTGCATTGTTTACTCTTTCCCTTTTTAAGATAGTTGCTTTGCCACGTATTTGCCATACTCGAATATGAAACCAAATTATTAAAATTCAGGCTTGGCATGGACATGCACAAGCACTGGTCTGACTGGAAAAAAAAAAACAGAAACAGGCCACATTTTTACTTACTAAAAATCCTAGATAGAGGCTAAAAAAATACTAGTACAAAATAATACGGTGACCTATTGTGAGTTTTTACATGTATTTTTAATAATCTGATTTTGATAGTACTGTACTTGGCTGACTGCTTCACCAGATCTAACACAAGACATAACTGCATCTCCCTACTGCACAAAGTCTGATTAGAGTAGATGTCCTTAAAGCTATGGGAAGACCACTTAATTATCAGGGCATCCCAGCAAGAGCCATGTTCTCTGGTGAAATGATGGTTCTTGTGTTGTCTCTTGGGAGTGCATTCTGTGATTTTCACCTCAGACAAGGCTGAAATTCTGAAGCACATGCCATGTGCTTTAGTTTTTGCTGCAATCCTCTCAAGTTCCTTGAGCTTTTTTAAATTCAGGCCCTTACAGTGTGAGGCACAAGTATAAGCACATGACTTGTAGTACTAGTATGTTCATCCCTCTTCTTAATACATTTAGAGAATACATATAATGGCATATAGGTCTGTTTAACTAGTGTCATACAGCTGGTAGCTCTTTTCTACTTTATGACAAGTAAGGTAAAAAGGAAAAAAACACGTCAGTATCATACCTTCAAAAAAGTTTAGGCTATCTGACACATTTGTATACATAGCTGGGGCCTTATGTTGTAGACTTAACTTGCTGTTTTTAGCAAGTAATCCTGGGTTTCATATTCATTTTGAAATGCATTGAGTAGCTCCATACATTTCATAACATAATCTTTTTATTTGTATGCAAAAAAAAAGTTCAATACTGTAATTACAAAGGAAGCATTTTTTTAACAAAGGAACTTGTTGGAGCTATTTGGTGCTAGAATGTTACTGTCTTTTTACTTTTGCTAAGCCTTATTTAAATTTTGTATACTGTGGAACATGTAGACTTTGATCATTTTCGTGTGGAGTATTTAGCTTGTTTTGAGGGCTGAAAGGTAAAATTTGAAACATGTACAGAAGCACTACGAAATACCCTTGCAGATGCATGGGTTTTAATAATTGGGGATCAATAGAATGGTCGTTTTTCTTATTTCTGTTTTCTGTAACCACAGTAGAGCTAGGCCCCTACCTTTTTCACCAATGCTTATGGTTTGTCTTTCTGTCTCAAAAGCTAGAAATTTTTTCATAAAAGCACAGTGTAATCTTGACTTGGAGACTTGTGTGACAACAGACAGTGTGCAGAATTCATTTCCCTCTGCTGAAAACTTTATTATACTGATTAATTGAGTTGGATTACAGCAAACCTGGAAGGAAAAGCCAGTATCACAAACAACTCCTGATTTTTCATGTGGCACTAGAACATTCATACTGTCTTTGATGCATTCAGAAAGGAGCTAGTAAGCAGTGGATAATAATTTTTGAGAAGTTTCTTTTAAAAAATGGTCTCAACATTTACAGTTCATCTGTGCTTTGGCAGTTAATACAAATGAATGCTAATGCACTTCAGAATAACATTTCTGTCTGAGAGATACTTCCTAGTCTCTGCATTTTTTCAGCTATCCTCTTGTTTTCTTTAAAACACATCTAGCTTTTGTTTACAATATACCTTTATGAATATTTTGTATTATCACTTCTGACAAATAAGTTCTTTGCATTTTGGAAGTGTAACAGTGCATAAGCTTGTGTTTATGTAGTACCTGTTTGTTGGTGTTTACCTTATCAGTGAGCTGTTAGAGATCCTCCTGCCTGTGTTCTTCTTGGTCAGTCTTAATGTGATTGTAGATCTGAGTGTTCTTTTGTAGACTTCCTGCAGTAGATTTCTCAGCTTACAAAAAAAAATTTTAAAAGTTAAAAAAAAAAAATATTGTTAGGGTCTGTGCAATAAAGTGTTTGCAGTCTTATTTTCTCTGAGAAACTCCTTATGGATGTCATAATTGTTATATATTGAACACGATTATTTATACTTATGCAGTTGCATAACATTGAAATAAAAATTCAGCATGAAACTGTTGTGTTAGCATTTTTCTTTGGGCTGCTTTCAGTGCTGTAATGTAAGGCACATCTCTGCTGTACTCAGAGGCTGGCAGTTTTGGGGTTTTTTGGGGCCAGCTCAGTGTACCCCTTAAGGCATGTGCTGGTGGAGGGTTTTGCATGAGGAAATGCAGTTTGGTCTGGGGACAGAGGAGAGGTGTGCATGGCTGAGCATCTCAGGCTATGTCTGGAACCTCTGCTTTGTGTTGGATAGCTGGGTGTGGTGTGGTTGGTGGATGACACAGCCTGACTGCTGGTTTCTATGGGCAGTAGCCTCTAATGTGACATTTAAATACTTTCTGCAAAACATGTATCATCATGCAGTACTATAGGAGCAGGATACATTGAAGTACACACCTCGTTACTGTTCTGCTGCTCATAGCTCTGCAGAGCTGCCCAGCAGGTGGGAATTTGTGTTCACCTTTTATTATTACATTGTTTTCTCTACATTTTTCCTCTGTACAGAACTAAGTGCAGCAGTGTTACAGCATCACTTTTGCTGCTTTTCTCTCCGTTTGAAACATACAGGGGAGGGGAAGCTGCAGTTCACCCCCAAATTTTCCAGTTTGCTGCAGCCCACCAGAAGGCAGATAGTCTTCCAAATCTGGCGTGCTGATGAGGGGTGATGTGTTGAGGAGAGAAGAGCAGGATCCAGCAGCTGAGGGAAAGGAAATTGCAAGAGTTGAGGGTTGACTGAGTCTCATGCCTGTCCTGCTGTGCTATCCCTGGCTGTGGACAGCACAGTCGCCTCTGCCAGTGGAGGCATAGAAACCTGCATGGTCAGAGTGAACTTCCAGAGTGTTGTGGGCCAGAGGAGAGGAGAGGGGTGGTGTGTGGAGTTTGTGTTCAGGAGGAAGTTGGGAGAGATGTGTTATTATGTAGAAATTGGCCCATTTAACCATCTTGTTCAGGGTAAAATCCTCCTCCAAAAATTGACTTGGATCTTACGGAGAGACCTTGTTTAAGCACAGTTAAGGAAAGAAGAACTTGGCTCTGAGTTCTTTTTTGTCCTGGTGAAATAAAGCTAAGTGCTTACCAATCTGTGAAATAATGAAGATATGCTCAAGTTCCTGCTCTCTGTAAACACTGCTAAATTCTGTGTTGTGGTGTTGAGCTGTACCGTGACTTCAGGGACGCGTAGTCCAGGAGCTAGGGTGGTGGTGAGCTGAATCTTGTTAGGCACCATTCACCTCAGGCAACTGGTATTTGCATGCGTTCCAGCAGGAGCACTTACTGCTTCTACACTGTCGAAGGTAGCAGGGGCAAATACCAACATCATCCCGAAAATCACCGTTTTATTCAGGGGCGGGGAAAAGGCGGGATTAGGGAACGGGGACCAATGGGGAAGCTTTAGGGGACCAACAAGGGGTAGAGGCCAACAGCCAACCGGGGAATTCAAACTGGGATAGGTGAACCTAACAGAACAATGCATCCTGGGAGAAGCCTTTCTGGTCACCCCAACATAATGTATGTTCACCAGCCACCACAGATAGCATTTCAGACACTAGTGGTGGTTAAATCCTGTGGTGTTCTCTCCAAATAAAAGGGCATTTCAGAATACCTTTCAGCCCAACTTGCATTTTTCTCCCCAGTCACTACTGGGGAGAAAATAGGTGGATCTATTACTACCTGATACTTGCAGCAATTTTTTTTTGGTGCCTGTGGAGTGTGTTATGCTCCCTTTTGATGTCAATATTTGTGTAACACCGTCCTGAACCCACAATTTCATGAGTGAAATGATGGAAGAAGCAAGTCTTTCTTAGGTGGTACACACACTGGCAATCATCCTGGATTGTTAAGATACTGGAGGTTGCTCATTTAACCAATTGGATTTGCAGAGTGAGAGGAAAATGCACCTTGAACCTTGGGCTGAGTTCAGGAACGTCCCTGCCTTCCTCCCAAGGACAAGTGAGGGTGTGCTCAGCTTGGGCAGTGTGGTTTGCTCGGGGACAGTTCTCTCCTGTAGCCGAGCCCTTGCAGAAGGGCAGGCAGCCCATGCAGCTTCAGCGTTGGGCAGCTGGAGCACAGCGCCTGCCGATGGTGTCGGGAGGAGTCTTCAGCAGCCACAGGATCAGGGAACACGGACCAGCAATACAGAGAGGAAACACTGTAGGGTGCCAGATCTGGGAGTGTTTGTGGGCAGCTGCAGGAGGAACGTCAAACATCTCTCCCTGCGTGCCCTCGGGCAGCACATGGCTACAAAGGCGGGAGGAGGAGAAGCTGGGGGGTAGGGCACTGACGTATGTGATGTAAAGGCAGATGAAAGCTGCAAAAATACACATTGCATGAGTCTGATCTGTAACAGATGGTAAAAGGGGCTTCCCAAATGAGAGGTATTTCTTAGTGGAGAAGATCAATCAGGGGTTCTTGTCAGCAGTATCATCAGAAATGAGCAAAAACTTTCTGATCCAGTTGGAATCTTTGAAAGTTTAGCTAGTCAGCATGTTAGAGAGGAAAATGTTGAGGAAATGCCTTTGGACAGGAGCTGAAGCTGAATGTGGAGTCCTGCGTGGGAAGCGTTGAGAGAGAGTTGGCCTTCCGCATCTCGGAGAGCAACCGCAGCTCCAGCCTGACACGGCAGGGAGCGGTACTGAGTGAGCTTCCCTGTGGTGCATGCCCCAGGAGACAGGAGAGTTGTGTCTATCCATCAGGGTAAGCCTGTTATTAAAGCGCTAAATAAACATGAATTACTTTATGGTGATCCAGGGCAGATGAGTAGGCCCGACAAACTCCCATTAGATCCTTGGTCTAGTGCACATACTCTGCCTTGCTCTGGGTTTATTCACGTGTGACGGCAGAGAAGACAATTTGGTGTTATATAAATAATAAGCCTTTATTCCTGCCTACCGTTGCATATCCAATTGAAGCAGGGGTCATCGTCTCTGATTTTACTCCAGGGATGCCCACCAGAAGCAACGTGAAGTACCTGTTGACACCAGGAGCACGTGTGGGATGAGGTTGTCCACTCTGCTGCTGCCTTTGCAGCCTCTGGTTTTCTCGCCTGGGCTGTGGCTGAAAGGAGCAGGCCACTCCAGGCTGCCAAAGGAATGGCTCATATCTGTCAGCACTGAGGGTTTTGCCCTATGCAAGCAAGCAGAGTATTGCACCCACAGATTCTTGACCAAATCTACAATTTTATGGTTAAAGAGGATACTGTCTTTACTTACTGTGGAGTCTAGAAAATAGCACAGGAGCAGGGCCTGCCCCAGGGTGAAAGATGGATAGAATTTCAATGGCCAGAAATTCTCAAAGGATCAAAAGTATTTTAAAGAAATATTTTTTTAAAAATCACAGAGGTGATACATGCTGTTTCTTATGTGACTGTAAATTGTCTGTTCTTCACAGGTAGTTTCTTTCTCTTTAGCAGAGTGGGGTACACTACTGCCAGCTCTTAAAAAACATTGCTTTTCAAAGGTATTTGATAGAGGGTGGAATTTGGTTGGGGGTCTTCACTGTTTTTTTTTTGTTTGATTGAATTTTTGTTGGGTTGTTTGGTTGGTTTTTTTTTGATTTTTTCCTATTTAGAAGTGCTGCTGGTTAGCTTTTTTTAAAGAGAAGGAAGTTTGTATTTTGGCTGTTGGATTTTCCCTTTAGAAGTGCATTAGCCATAGTACTGGTATAACACGGCTACCCTTGAGTTGAATTGGGATTTCTCTGTAAGTTATTCGAATATTTTCAAGATTCAGGTCATAGTTTTTTTCAACTCTAATTTTTTCATTATTTCTCTAAAAGTTTTAATACAGGTAGAGAGGATATTACAAAAGTTAAGAAAATACTTGTCACAAATAAAAACAGTGAGGTATCTTTCAACTTAATGCAGTTGCTATAGGTATTTCCTGTGTTCCCATCCTAGACTTACAGTCATTGGTAATTTTGCTTGAAATAGCGAGCACCCCAAACGAAGATGGTACTACAGGATAAACCAGCCAGGACAATGGCAATGATTCCTGATGTGTTCATCCCACGGGAGAGTGAGAAGGTGGCCGACTGAACCCAGCTAGCAATTTGGGTTCAGAGCACCTTGTTCCTTCAGGGTCTTCAATTTTATCCAGATTTTGCTTGTACCAGGTGATGAAACCAATATTGGAGCAGGTGCAGTCCAGAAGGCTGTAGCGTAAATTGATTATGCACTGGCCATGTGGGGGCACTACCTGGTCACCTGGTACAACGTGGATTTGCCCATGTTATGGGCACAATTGAGATAGATGCTCTTGAGATTTGAAAATGCATCTGTGTTGAATGCAGTAAGTTTGTTGTAACTCGGATCAACATGCCGTAACTTCCTGAGGTTGTGAAATACTTGGTTACCTATTGCTGTCAGTTCACAGAATGATAATATTAGCACCTCTAAATTGGATAGGGAACAGTTTGTCCTTTGGCATGATTCCCAACTCAAAGTTATTTTGACTGAGGTCCAAGAACATGAGGTTTTTCAAACCTTGAAAGAGATGCTGAATGCTAGTATTAATGTAGGAGGAGGAAAGATTCATCACTTGCAAGAGATGCAGATTTTGCAAAGGGCTGTGTGAAGTGTTGATATAGAGAGGACTGAAGGGTAAGTTCAGCAGCTCTAGGCTAGCACTGTCCCAAATGAGCATGTCCTGGAGATGGAGGTGTGTGTTGTGTCTCAGATACAGGTAACAAAGTCTGCCCAAAGCTCTCAGTGCTTTGCTACAGCAGTCAGAGCTTTCAGTGTGACTCTGACTTAAATCAAGATGTTGGAGCTTTGCCAGTTTCTCCAAAGAGCCAGAGCCCAGCTGCAGAACCTGTGGGTTACCCTTGATGTGGAGGCAGGTGAGGGAGGGGAAGGCAGCAGAGCTGGTGTTGCAGAGGTGCTCAAAGCAGTTTGCATTGAGAACCATCTCCTCTAGCAAGCTCATGCCACTGATGCCAGGGGGCAGTGCATGGATGTGGGTTTGGGTTAGGTCCAGCTTTTGGAGCCTGGTTAAGCACTGAAATGTGTCAGCATTTAGATTTCTGAAGTGCTGTAACTGCAGATAGAGATCCTTGACAGAGATGCTACAGAGGCCTTGTGAAACATCTGGGCTTATGTAGGGCTCCTTTTCCACACCATAAAATGTTCCCAGCCAAAGGGTCTGGGCTGCAAAGTTCTGTATCCCCACCAGGACCCTGGGGATGTCAGCACAGCCCACCAAGTCCAAACTGTAGGAATGGGACTGAAAAGATCCAGGCTCAATGTATGCAATATCATTGCCTTTAAGGATGAGAGTTACATTGCTGGTCTTCTGCAGAGCTTGGACATCTTCTGCTGTGATTGCTCGTATGTTGTTAAATTGAAAATCGAGGCCTTCGAGGTTTTGAGTGGGAGAGCTGTGGGGAAGCTGCAGTGAAGAGATATGGTTGCCCAGGATGAGGATATCTAAGCTATCAAGATTTGTCACTGGAATGAAGGATGTACTTGTTATTCCTGTCTGTGTTGAGATGCTCCAGTGAACGTCGGCCAGCAAACGCTGCGTCAGACAGAAACATGAGCAGGTTTCCCATCAGCATGACTGTCTTCTGCTGCCTTTTGCTGTGAAAGGCACCATCATACACCCAGCTGATATGACACCTTGAAAACAATAGAAAACAGCATCAGTGGCCTGTCTCACAAACTCTCCTGGTAATGTGATTACTCAAACTGCACCTGATATCCGTAAAAACCCATGATCTGTTGCCTTCACCAAGGTGAAGTGTCTGTCTTTTTCAATGATGCTTGCCTGGTGCTTTTAAGTTCACATTTAATTACAGGGTTCTCCTGAGCAGAAAAACCTGTCCTGAAATGATGGGTGTGACGAGGCATTTGTGGGAGTCAGGAGATATGAGGTATTTAATGTTTAACTTAGCAGGAAAATCTCTTTTCCTATAAAAAAAGCTGGCCATTTCCAAGGGCCAAACATGTCTTTCTCCAGTTTTTAGGGAACAATACTGAAAAATTAATAACAATCTGCTGTAGTGACTTTGCTGTCACTACTGTCTTAGAGGCGGTAATATCTGGAAAATGCGTATTTCACCCACTGTGCTGTAAATGACTGTCCTTAGAGGGGAAGCCTAGATGTTGCCCAAGTGGATCAATCTCTGCTTAGCAAAAAAATTCACCAGCTGTCTGAAGGTGCTGGTAGTGGTTTCCCTGTGAAGCCACAAAGATGCTGCTGTGGTGTGCTCCAGAAGTCTCTGTCTCTGACAGGGGCAGGGGGTTTCACCCCTGTGAATGTGATGAGCAGAAGTGAGGATGCTCCTTCCATACCTTGTTAATTCCAAATAGAGAAGAGAATTCAGATCAGAGAAGGTTGGATTCTGGAGGGAGGGGAGCACATTGAAGCTGAAATCAAAGATTTCTGTTGTGACAGGTAGCCACAGTAATCTCAGTCCTAAACCTTCCCAGCTGTAGATTTTATTTTCTGTAATCTGTGGAAAGTACACAGTGAAGCTGAAAGAGTTATGTACTGTGAATAGAAATAGGAAAACATGGCACTTGGAAAATCCCCCCCCAAACTAACACAACCCACAAAATAACCCAAAGAGAATTTTGAATTATTTAAAATGCAGCAGCCAGAACCCTAGGCAGCCTCAGCACAGGCTTGCACTGCATAGCTCTGGGGTTTGGGGGAGTGTGTTTTTAAAACTAATGCCTTGAATCTCTCTTGTATTAATTTGAAGTGTCTCATCTGCAGTACTTTCTTGTCAAAGTTAGCACATATGAGGATTGTTTACTCTTCTGGATGAATTATTAATCCTTAAAAAAGGATCCCCACAAGGTAGTTTTAAATTGTGAATGTCATGAGTCTTGTAACAAAACTTACTCTAAGAGAAGTCTTAAGTAAACCTTACAGAGAGGAAGTAAAAAAGAGCAGGTCTGGAAAAGGTTCCTAGGAGGAATGTGGCCAAATTAATTGGATATGAACTTCAGTTACACACTGCAGGAATGTTTAGTTCAGACTAGACAAAGATCATGCCTGATATGCTAAGTCTTAAAAATGTCTAAAAGGCTTTTCAGTTTTAAATGAAAATAAATCCATCTGTTACACAGAGAAGTCAACTTTGTGGATACCAGGGAAATTTTTGGAGTATGCCTGACCTGCCTTTGCCTGCTGGCTACATGAAAGTCAACCAGACCTGGGTTACGGGCACCCCGAAATAGCCTGCCATGCTGTCGAGGTGTGGGAATGCTCGGAGCATTGCACTCGTCCCAGCTGCCAGCTGCAATGGAGAGCACCAGCCTCCTCCACACCCACCTCCTCTCCCAAAGGACAGAGGAATGGCCTGTCCTGGGTTGTCCCAGGGCCAGCCTAGGAGAGGTGGGGTACCCGGGACTGTGTGAGAGCTGCAGCTCTGGCAATTCCCTGCCCAGTAGCCTTGCAGAGGTTCAGCTTGTGGGGAAGTAAACACAAGTACGGCACCGTTGGCCAACATGAGCTCTTTAATTTGACTCAAAGCTATTGTGCTACTGGAAGAAAGCAGGCACGGGCAGCAGCTGTGTGTCCATAGAGGAATGCCCCGGAGCCCATGACAGGTAGAGGACAGTGCAGGTGTGTGCCCTCTGAGTGGGAGCACGGGGTCTGTCAGGGTTTGTTGAGGTGCACGTGTTGGGCCCTGGGGAGCTGTGCACGGGGCTCAGGTCTTTCTGCTGGCACAGCCGTGAGTATTTGAGCCTAAACCATGTCTCTGCCTGTCTCTGGCTTAGAAGAGGCAGGTGGGCTATGTCTGCACTCAGTAGCCTCAGGAGAAGGGGAAGAGCAGTAGTGTTTGTTGCAAACCACAGGCTGGGTTTGGTGAACACTTTTCCTGCTTTCCTTGAAGCACAAATCCTCTAACTGAAGGGTGCCAGGGAGTATCAGGGAAGCAACGTGGGCCTCCACTGCTGCGGATAGGCGTGCAGGGGCAGAGGGATGTCGGCAGCAGCGTGGTGGAGTGGGAGGAAGTGGAGAGGGGCTGTCGTTGCAAAATTCCCCATCTGGGTGGGGAGCGCAGCTCCTCCACTGTCCACCTCCCTCTGGCATGCTGGGTCCCAGCTGGAGGTCAGTGCCAGCACCCAGGGACAGCGTCAGCAGGGAGGGATGAACCAGTGCTGCCCATGGCTGCTTGCAGGTGCTTGGCATGACCTGGGGGCAGAAAGCCAGCCCAGTACCTGCTGTGGTAACACTTGTGATAGCACAGGAGTCAGGTGCAGCGTAGAAGCACTGATACAGTGTTAGTATCTACAAAAATAACAGAATACTGACTGAGAAAATCTGATTCTTTCAATACTGGTAAGAAAAGGAGAACCTGTGGAACTAAATGCTGCCATGTGTAGGTTAGACAGATAAAAATAATTCAACTGTCACTGCAAATGAGAAAAGCCTATGTTTTGCCATTCAAATAAAACCGTAAGTAAGCTCTCTCCATATGCTTCAGGGCATGGAGTGGCTTTCACAGTGAACTGAGGAGAAACTATCCCAAGGGGGATCCTGTTGTGCAGCTCTGAGTGCTCAGAGATCTGTTGATTTAATTCAATGAGGAATTTGCTATTGGCCCCAGGTGTGCACTGCATAGGACTGCTTTTCCGTTGTGCTTCTTCCCTGAACCAAAAACCTCGCCTTTTTTTCTGTTGTCTCCAACTTGGAATAGAGGGAAAAAAAAGATAAAAGAAAAGAAAAAAAGAGAAGAAAAGCAAAGATAAAAGAAAATATTAAGTAAAAGGAAAAGCCTATTGGGTCAGTCTTTTCTCCTGCCCCTGGAAAAGCCCTGGTACTTTCTTCCTATTCTCATGTGGTATTGCACACCAACCAAATAGCAAATAGAGACATCATCATACTGTGTACAAATTCCTGTATGAAGAGCACAGTACAAGAGGGAAAATCCTTATACCTCTCCTCTGTCTAGCTCTCATACCTGTTAAACACCCCTGGGAAACTTTATCATCCTTCAAGCTCTCTGTGGGATGAAGCACAGTGCTGGTTTGATGGGCCCCCAAAGTCCCCATCAGTGGTAGGACAGGGTGTGAGGGTGCGCAGATGCACAGATGCGAGGAGGAGGAGGAGGGACAGTGGCTGATGTCCCTAAGCATATATCGAGACACCTGTCTTATTTCTGTGATAAAGACCTTCAGATTGCCCTAAAATAAATCCCGTGGGAACCAGAAACATTCAGACATTAGCAGGCAAGTGTTTACCCGAGATGCCTGCAGCTCCTGCCCATCGAGAGGGATGGTGGCTGTCACTCCCCTCCACGTACATCGTCTCTGCGGTGCTGGGTGCTCTACAGCTGGCACAGGCAAGTGCTGTGGAAACCAGAAGGTATGAATCACAGGCCATTATGGAGAGAGGCAGGCTGCTGCAGTGGGTGATCTTGCGCTGTCTTCCCTGAATGAAAGTGAGACTGAGCACAGGTCAGACAAACTGGAGGAGTTGGCTGCAAGGCAGGTTGCAAGGAAAAGGTTGCAACTGAACTCAGTGTGAGCAACACAGGAGTTTCAGAGTGAAAGAGGAACTTGCCTGCTTTAAATATAGTCAGGTTACTGTGCACTGATGCTTTTTTTGAGGCAGAACAAATTTTTAAAAAGTGGAAACTGAGGAAAATTGGTCTTCATGCTCATGTGGACTGAAATGTCTCTGCTAAATACAGGATAGTGCAGATGAGACTGTAGCACCCTACCAAAGAGGAATTTAATGCAATGGGAAGTTTGAGTTGAACAAAATTTGATACGTCACTTAGGAAAGGCCCAAAATCTTGCAAACCAGCTGAAAGAGCTCTGCTTTGGGGGCTGGTGGCAGTGGTGGACTTGGCGGTGTTAGTTTTACAGTGGACTCAATCTTACAGATCTTTTCCAGCTTAAACCATTCTACAACTCTAAGATCTCAGCCTACACTTTTGCAAAAAGGATTGTGTGGCTGATGCATGACTATTGCAACAGAAACAGTAAAGCTAGAAAGCCGTACTTCAGTCTGAAATGTAACACTCTTCCTCTTGTATTTAGATTACAAAGAATGATCACTGTTTGGGAGGGGGACAATATTTCTAACCATCTCTAAGACGAGTGTGTGTGGGGCAGCTGCCGGCAGGAGGGGATCTTGTGCCAGCCAGCCAGGTTCTGACTGCCCAGGGCGGAGCTGAGCACTGACTCTAGCCAAACAGCTCAACCTGTCTTTTTCTTTCCGTTCTTAAATGACTGAGTTATTAGCTTGACAACGTTGTTGCCTTAAGTGGCACTCTTTCTTCACCACCTAGGAGAAAAAGGCATGATGAAACTTTGCTGGGCTCAGCAAATGTGTCTCAGCCCGATGGAGCCAATCCAGACCCTGTACTCAGTCGGGGAAGCTTCAAGCAATCAAGATGCCATTTGGAGTGCATGAAGGTCAGCACCCAGAAAGGAGAAGACACCTGAACTTCTCTGGTGCTAAGGACACACACAAAATCAGTGGCTTCGGCTCTGAAACAGGGAATGAAGGCCACAGCTGTGCTGGTAGCTGGAGCTGATTTCAGGGTTCACCTGAGCTGTGCTGTGCTCATTCCTGCAGGCAGGTGGGGAGAGGGGAGGAGTCAACAAGGCAGGAGGAAAGCTGCCAGAAGTGCAGAGTTCACTCCGTTTGGCATGCTTGCCTAAACCTGTTGGATGGACTGGTGGGGCTGGCAGGCACCAAGAGGCCTTAGAACCAGTGCCCTGCTGCTGAATTTGTCTGCTCCTAGGATGCTTCTGTGCTGACCTGATTGGCTGGTTTTTTTTCCTCCTCTTTAATTTATAGTGCACAAAAGAAAATAACTTCTCTCACTACAAGCTGAAAAACTGACTCCACATTCCAGTAACAGCTCTGCCTCTTCTGCAGCCAGTTCTGTGTTTGCTGGAAACCCTGCTTGCCCTGCAGCTGGTCATAAAAAGGTCTGAGGAATTTGATTGGTATGTTTGCTCCTTGTTTATGTGCCATTTTCCATGTTAACACTCAAAAGCTAAGGCTTGGTGTGCTCCTGTGTATTGGATTTGCATGGCCTGGTTTTGGTAGTGGGAGTGCGACATGGGTGGCTTCTGTGAGAAGCTGCCAGAAGCTTTCTCCATGCCCAGCAGATCCAGGGCAGGCTCCAGGACAGATGTGCTGCTGGCCAAAGCTGAGCCAATTAGAAAGGGTGGTACCACCTCTGTGATAACAGGTTTAAGAAGGAAAAAAAATTACTGTTCAAATGTAATTGCAGCCAGAGAAGAGCTGGGTGATAATATGTGACAGGAACAGCCCTGCAGACACAAGGATTGGTGCAGAAGGAGGAACAGGATGTTCTCCAGGCACCAGAGCTGAGGTTCCCCTGCAGCCCGTGGTGCAGACCATGGTGAGGCAGCTGTGCCCCCGAGCCCATGGAGATCCACAGGGATGCAGAGATTCACCTGCATTCCCTGAAGGAGACCCACACTGGAGCAGGTGGATGCCTGGGAGGAGGCTGTGACCCCGTGGGAGGCCTGTGCTGGAGCAGGGTCCTGGCAGGGATCTGCAGACCCACGGAGAGAGGAGCCCATGCTGGACCAGGTTTCCTGGTAGGACTTGTGACCCCATGGGGGACCCACACTGGAGCTGGCTGTGCCTGAAGGACTGCTCCCCATGGAAGAGTAACCCATGTTGCAGCAGTTCATGGAGAACTGTGTCTGTGGGTTGCACTTACTTTGGAGAAGGTCATGGAGAACTGCCTCCTGTGGGAGGAATCCCATGCTGGAGCAGGAGAAGGACTCCTCTCCCTGAGCAGCTGCAAGAACAATCTGTGCTGAACTGACCATAACCCCCACTCCCTGCACCACTGAGGGGGAGGAAGTAGAGTCTGAGAAGGAGGGAGTGGTGGGGGGAAGATGTTTTTAAGATTTATTTTACTTCTTATTATACCATTCTGATTTAGTTGGTAATAAATTTAGTTAATATCCCCATGCTCCGTCTGTTTAGGCCATAATGGTATTTGTTGAGTGATCTCTCTCTGTCCTTATCTCAGCTCATGAGCATTTGTCATATTTTCTCTCCCCTGTCCAGCTGTGGAAGGGAGTGATAGAGGGAGTGACGGGTGCCTGGAATCCCGCCAGGGTCAAACCTCTGTGTCCTGTGATCCCTGCTGTGCTCTCCTGGAGTGCAACAGCTTGGACTCACACTGGCACCCATGACTTAATTTTTTGCGGACTGTGAGCCCTGGTGGCACAGATACTTCCTCAAACCACCCATACCAAAATCCTCCAATTTAAAATGAATGAGGTATTTTGTAGGAAAAGTCCTCTGAATCAAGAGGGGCATCAGCCAAAGCTAATCCTGTCTCATTCCGCAGTGCAGTGAAGCCTGTTATGCATCATGGAACTTATGTGTCATATAAAAAAGCAGGAATAACTCCAGAGATGTTTTTTGTTTTAGTTAGTTTTGGTTTGTTTTTTTTTTTTTTT
>VZTI01001969.1:341919-363241 GCA_013397865.1 Struthidea cinerea
GGCTTGTTGAGAAAATGGGAGGATTTATTATATGACTTCTGGGGCCTAACTCAATTTCATAGAATCAGAGAATAACCTCAGTGGAAAGTGATGCAAAAGGATCTTAAAGCCCAACTCTTGGCCATGCACAGGACACCCCAAGAGTCACACCATGTGCCTGACAGTGTTGTCCAAATGCTTCCGGAGCTCTCTCAGGCTTGGTGACCACTTCCCTGGGGAGCCTCTTCCAGTGCCCCACCACCCTCTGGGTGAAGAAACTTTTCCTGATACTCAACCTAAACCTCCCCTGACCCAAGTTCAGGCCATTCCCTCAGTCCTGTCACTGCTCACCAGAGAGCAGAGATCAGTGTTTGCCCCTCCTCTTCCCCTCACAAGGAAGTGGTAACTGCAATGAGGTCTCCCCTCAGTCTCCTCCAGGCTGAACAGACCAAGTGACCTCAGCTGCTCCTCATAAGGCTTCCCCTCAAGGCCCTTCACCATTTTTGTTGCCCTCCTTTGTACACTCTCTAGTAGCTTTACGTCTTATGTTGAGGCTCCCAAAACTGCACACTTTGGGTAATGAAAAAATGTCTATGAAATTAGTATTGGGTAGCTGAAGTTCCTCTTCTTGGTCATGTGCTCAAGTAATTGTTGAGCTTAGTAAAACTGACTAATGACTAGGGATATTTTAATTATTCATTATGTGTGCTTATCAGATTAATTTAGATCTTTGTGCTTTTAAAGCAAAATGGGGAGGGGTAAGAATTTATGGTAGTAGTTAGTGGGAGTGGGTTTTGGTGTTGGCAGGGGGCTTTGCTATGGATACCCACCATGGTCTCAGACAGGTTGCAGACCCTCTGTGACAGCCACAGCCAGGGCTGTTTCAGGCTGATTCACTTCCCATGCTCAGTACTGCTCCTCTTCTGCATGCTGGTGTTTGCTGTTCCAAAGTGCTGGGTAGATTTTTTTTCTCCATCACTGCATTCAGGGTGGCTGTCAGACCACAGGGGTTGCTGGGACGGTCCCTTCAAAAGTAAGTTGCTACTCCTAGTTTAACTTCCTCTGTGCTTGGTTGAAACTCTTCCCACTATTGATGATGGGGAAAATTTAAGAGTGTGCAAACACCAGCAGCAATAATTGACCTCAGTACTTGCCAATGAATGCTCGTGAGACGCTGCATGCTGCAGAGCACACTGCTCCCTCCACACTGCCTCTCCAGTTCTGTGCCACCCCAGTCGGTCTGCCCTACCGTCAGAGAGTCCCCCAGAGAGGGCGGCACACCCCAGGGTTCCCTATTCTAAACTGATATCCTGAACTGGACAGGAGGAACAGCTCCCGAAAGTCACCAAAATGCAGTGAGTCACACAGAGTGTCTGCCCACAGGTGATGGATCTCCCCCTGCCTGACCACCGTCAGGGATACAGTGTCCCTCCGAGCAGGGACTGTGGCAGTGGAGCGCTGGGATGTCCCTCAGCTCAGCCCGGGGCACAGACCCACAGACCCGGGCATCGCGTGGGCTGCGGGCACAGTGTGGGAGGCACGGTGTGCCAATTCCCACCCCCAGCTCAGACAGGTGGGTCCTCTTTCTGGTGGGTTCCTGGGTCCTGCAGAAGTCTCTCCACCTGAGTAGGAGGATGGCTGGCGGGGTTGACGGGAAATCCTGTGTGAAGTCAAATCCACCTGGCTAACCCTCTGCTTGGCCTGGCCCTTATGTCAGGAAGGGCTCCCAGATCGCTAAGTGCCATACCTCCAAAAAACCTGGGCACCAAGGGATGCTGCAAGTGGAATGAACCTGAAAAAGATGTGTAATGGCTGTAGGAATAAGTGAGAATCAATCTAAGACATTAAAAAAAAAAAAAAAAAAGCGCATTANTGGGTGTAGGAAAAAGAGAAAAACAATCTAAAACATTAAAAAAAAAAAAAAAAAAAGTGCATTGAATTGTATATATATATTAAAAAGACTTTAGTACATTCAGAATCCCTAGGAGATGTTAATTCTCTCTCTTTAAAAAAAGATAAATTATGTTGATCTCTGGGCCTTCCATAGCTCTGAAGAGAAAGGGATTGGCAACCCAATACAGCAAGGCTTCCAAAATACCTGTAAATCTTATACAGGATCAAAGGATTAAAACAGTTTTCAGCTATTTCCTTCAAGTATGGATTTCAAGATTTTCCTCATTTGTTGTTTTCTTTGGTATTGCAAATGAGATAAGAATCCAAATGATTGAATGCTGGATGTTAAGAACTCAGGCTTTGCCTTGGAACTGTGGGATTTGGGCTGTGACTACTGCCCTGCTGTGGCTGCGTGGTACCACAAAAGGGTGAAATAAGGCAGCTGGGGAGGACCAGAACCAGCTGCCCTAACTCAAATCTGCATTTCCCAGCAGGAAAACCTGCATGGGCTCTGCTGCCAGTGCAGCAGGAAAACCTGCAGGCTCAGGCTGCAGGCTGCACTCTAAGGAAAAGCCTAAAACAAAGTGATGAAGCATGAGCATAAACCACTGTCAAGAAGAAACAGTTGCTGTAAAACATGTCAGACTTTACCAGACTTTATGTGAAACTCCTTTGCTTCATGCTGCAGCAATTGATCTTTCTGAAATCCTAAGCAAGGGAAGAAGATAGCAGCCAGATGTGCTCTCCAGCCCCCTCTCTGGGCACATGAGCAATGTCCCTTTGCCTGCCCTTGGGGGTGGTAGGGACACAAGTGGGACAAGAGCTGCAGGACTTCACCAGTGATGCCCTCCCAGCTGGGCGTCAGCTTGCCTGGTGGTTCTTTCAGGCAGCCAGGGACCAAGCTGCAGCATGCCCCTTCACAGGGATTCCTCTTCCTCTGGTTGCCACCACTCCTTGGTGGACGACCAAACCACCAGCTTCTTTCTCTGGCACTGGCGGTTGAGGTTAGTGCTGAGGACACGCCACAGCTTCAATCCAAAGTTTCCATGACCTTCCATGGTTTTCTTAACCATTTGCACAGATAGTGACCTGGATGCCCCTTGGAAGAAAAGGGACGGTGTGACCAGGGACACGATGTGAGCACTGTGTGTAGAAATATTCCAAGCAAATAGAGTGAGCACTCCTCGGGTTGCCTCTCCATTGAAGGACTGTTCTCTAGTGGATTTTACCTGTGGTCACTTTCAAAAGGATTGATGGTGCAGGCGCTTAGCCAGGGTGCTACTGCAGAGCCATGCCCTGAACCCCTGGCTCCGAGGGGGCAGCAGGGCTGTTCTTTTAGCAGACAGGATCACCATCCATCCTTTTGAAAGTGACCACAAGGTGTCTTGATGATCTCAGTGCTGGAGTTCCCTGTGAAACAGTTGTAAGACTTTTCTCTGTCTCAAAAATTCAGCCTCTGTTCCTTGCTAAGCAAGCAAAACATTGTTCTTGGTCCCCATGGGAGTAAGTACTTTATAGTACCGTATAAGCACTATAAAGCCAAGATAAAATGCAGATTTCAATGATGAGTAACAAGCCATTATTCTTCTCTCCAAACAATACAGAATCTGACAAACTGGGCTGCCCAAGTCTTAAATCCTAGATTTTAAACAAACAATAGATAAATCTATTAATTGCAACAGTTCTGACTTGACTAGCAAGCAAAAAATCAGAATTAAAGTCCTTATAAGCTTTCCTTTTCCTCATTGGGCTCTCTTGGGTGTTGCTTGATGTGGCTTTGGGGGAAGGGAAGTTCTTAGCCCTTGCACAGTGAGGCTGGACTGATCACTGGAAGTTGCATTTTTGTTGGATTTGGTTTGGCTGGACACAGATACTAACCTTGCAATGGAAGGAAACCAGGCAGAGATAAATGAAAAGAGCCAAGCTGAGGAAGCTGGTGTGAGTTCAGACTATTTAAAGAACTTCTGGCATGGAGGCTTTGAAATGACAAAAGAGCATCTTAAAAGGAAGCCCTGTTGCTAAGCAACGTGAATTGTTGTATATAGAGCTCCAGGAAGAGAAGAGAGAAAGACCTCTGCTGCTTTCAAGGAAGAAATGCTGGTGAGGAGCCATAGCTGCATCCAAAGTGTTTTTAAAGTGTTCCAGCCACATCCTGTCTGTGAGAGGGTTTCCATGACCCTTCAGTACAGAGTGGCCACTGGTGAGACTGTGTGGGCAGGTGAGAGCCACCTCTCCTCCTCTGCCTGCTGAAATGCAGGAGCATTGTGCCTCTGCTCAGGGGGTGGTGAGAATAATGGGAGAGACCTGATACTGCAACAATAAGGCAAAAAAACCACAGGTCATGCTCAGCCAGATGTTTTGGGAATGTGAAATGATGTTTCAGCAGAGTTTTGATTGCTTCAATTAATTTTTCAAGTTTCCCTCCTCTTTCTCTCCCATTCATATTAACAAATTCTTATCTTTCACACTGATGGTCCTTGCCTGGTGTTCATCCATCCAACTGCCAGGTAACTACTGGTTACAGCATGTAATTTAACAATGTAAAATGCATGCTCCATTCGGGAGTATGTCAAAATAAATATATTTTGCCACAGCATGACATTTTTTCCTTTGTCCTCTCCATGCTGCAGAGATGGGGCTCACAGTGGTCTTGCCTTTGTTGCCAAGTGTGAATCCTTGACCGATCTGATTGGCTGGTGGGAGAACAAACCAACCTCTCTGCTAAAATTCAGGGTTTTGTTCTTCATGCAGCTGCTGGGAGTTGAGGCTGCAGTTGGGTGCTGCTGATGAGCTGTTTCTATTAGATGGTTTTGAAAGGGTAAATTCTTGTAACTCACCCAGACTAGAGATGGGGATATGGGAAGAGTGGTTCCATGTGTGCAGAGATATTCAGCCGTGTCCCCTCTGCCCACTGGCCTCAGCGGTAACCAATGACCTGGGCCACAGGTCATTTCTCCCATCAGATACTCACTCCCGAAATCCTGTCTGCTCTAATGTCAGCTTTCGTGTGGGTTTATTTTGTATGTACACCAAATACGTAGTCCCTGTTTCCAAAACTATGTGCAAGGAGAAGAATTTGCCAAGTGTTTCGACTTGCTGAGTTTGTCAGGTGCTGGTCTGCTCCTCAGCCCCCTGAAAGATCTCGGGATGAATGTCCTACAGTATTGTCAGGGGTAACAGTATGCAGGCTGGTCATTAGTCTTTTAAAAGGGTTTCACTTGGCAACTCAGTCTTTGGCAAGGTTTTATTTCCATCAGAGAAAGCACATCAGAGCTTCACATTGCAGCTTGTCTGGGTGTTAGTTCTTTGCATATTGCCATCTCTCCAAAATACCAATTTCATTCAAAGGAACACCAGATTTTTTGCAGTAACTTTAAAAAAAGGAGTGAAATTCTTGAGACACAGTACCCCAGCTCTCTGTGCTCTCCGGGGGTGGCTGGGAGCAGCTGAACACCCAGGCCCATAGCAGGGAAGGCCTGGGATGGCTAATCTCCCGAGCCCAAAAGGAAGGGAGCAGTGGCAGGGCTCCATCCCCCCACGGGCGATGATGACGACGAAGTCTTGCTGGGATGGTGTTGGCCGATAGTCAGCGCTTCCTCTGTCTCTGGGGCCTGTTGCTCGATCACACTTGCTGTCAATTACAGGCTTTTTCCTCTTGGTGTAGCTATATTTTCCTTGTTCTAATTTAACTTGTTGCTTATTTTGCTGTCAACAGCTGAGGACAATTGACCCTTTCCCTCACCTAACATCGTCTGCAGCATCTGAAGGCTCTCAGCACTGCAGCCGCCATCCCCTCTCCTGCATTGCTTCTCTGCCTGCTCAGAGCCGTCACCTCCTGCTTGTGGGGACAAAACCATGTTTAAAGAAATGTTCCCAGAAGGTGTGTGAATTGTAGTTTGTCATGCTGCTGTGCTGATCCGAGCTGCACTGCCTGGGGCAGACACGTGTCTCTGTCAGTCTGCACTGAACCATCGGACGTGTATTTTCCTTAGGTCACAGAAGAGTGGGTCTTAAAGAAACACTAGGGGTTGGGCACTGGCACCCCATTTTAATGAAAAAAGAGGAAGTTTCAGATGTTTTGTTGGTGTGATAAAAACAGCAGTGTCTTTCAATGTGCTGCTGTTTGTGAGTAGTAAGCCTGTCCTGGACAGGGTTTGCCTGGTTTGATTAAATGACAAAAGCTGGGTGTGGGCAATAGGACTGTACAAATGGACTGTTTTACACACAAGTGGAAATAACTCTAGAAGAGGACAGTGGGGTGAACAATAGCAGAAAGAAAAAACTCCTATAATCTTGATGAAATTTACAAAACTTGCCTCCCATATTATCCTTTTATTTAGTTTTACCTTGTTTCCTTCTCTCTTTCAGATTCCTAAGCAACACAAGCAGCAATTGCTATGGATCCAATCTTGCAGGAATCATACCCAGGATCGTGGAGCTGGAGTTTGCGACAGATTTAGTTGTCTGCCTGCTGCCAGAGGAAAATCTAGCCGGTTACTTGAGACACAACCATGACTTTGTCTAGATTTTCAGTTAACAGCATTTTCCATGGCCTTCCTTTTTGGGGTCCCATTTCTAAAGTGCTGTCAGCCTGGACCTCGTCATGGCCAGCTGTACGGGATCCCTGCTGTGCATGCTGCTGTGCCTGTCTGCAGCTCCAGCTTTCATGCCCATGCGCTGAATGGGCACTGTTTGCTGAGGCACTGTGCAACACCCGGAGCATGAGAAGACAATGAAGAGTTCTCTTCAGGGTAATCCATCTTCTTAGCCTTATTCAAGTGTTTGTGCACCTTGCAGGTGAGTGCAGTTTCACGTGAGGAGGTTGTTGTGTCTATGTTCAGTGATCTGTGCTGGTGACTTGTTGATGTCCTCTGTAGTTTATGGGATGTTTGCTAGACCTCCTAGGCCTAAAAGATTTTGTCATCGCTTAGATGATTCTAAGTGGTGGTAACAGTGCAAAACCAAAAGGGCATATACTTCATGCTGAAATTCACTTCTTGTCCTTCAGGATATAGATTAAACAGACTTTAAAAGAAAAGTTTTAAGTGAACTTTGTTATCTGAGGGTAAAACTCAGAGTCTGGATAAACATGAGAATAAATCCAACAGTACATTAGGAAAGAGGGAGTAATTATTATTTTAAAATGTAACCTCATGAATTTCTTATCTAAACTGGAAAGTCCTTAAAGACAGAAATGTGATTGAGCTCTGCAGTACAGGTGTTCCCTCCATTTTACAAGTGCATGCACAGGGGTACAGGCAGAAGGAAACTAGATGGCAGAGATGAGAAAAAAATGCTGAGGTGCAGATTCAGCTGTAAATTAATCGATGGAAGCAGGGAGTGATGGGGGACAGGGAGTCCCTCTGGGAGATGGTCTGAAGTGGAGCTCTGGGTGACAGAGGCTGAAGCCACCACATAACCCCAAACTTTCCCTGAGCTCTGAGCATGATCTTACAGTAACTGTGTAAATATTACAGTTATATGTTAAAAATCCAATAAAATATGCCAGGTATGCTGGATTTGCAAATACATATTTTTTTTATTTTTTTTAAACCCACAGCTCAGGCTGAAATTCTGGGAGGAATGGGGCTAGGAAAACCCCTATGGATAGGAACCAAAGCCACTGCTGGCACACATGGCCAAAGAACAAGCTGCCAACATTTTCCTACAGTTTTCTTCCAATCATTGTTTGCTCCCACTGCTGCTAGTGATTTCCACGAGATGGAGCTATTCTAACGTAGATTTGACTTGGGAGCAAGTGTGCTACAGCTTCTTTTTCTTTATTTATCTTTTTTCTTTTTTCTTTTTTCTTTTTTCTTTTTCTTTTTCTTTTTCTTTTCCTTTTCCTTTTCCTTTTCCTTTTCCTTTTCCTTTTCCTTTTCCTTTTTCTTTTTCTTTTTCTTTTTCTTTTTCTTTTTCTTTTTCTTTTTCTTTTTCTTTTTCTTTTTCTTTTTCTTTTTCTTTTTCTCCATAACAGTATTTCTGAAGTGGGCAGAATTTTATGAAAAATCATCATTCAAAAAAAAGTAAATCCCAAAAGCAACAGCTGGAGCTCAGTGCACATTTGGATAGTCTGTGTCATCAAAAGAGCTCTTGCAAAAATTGCTCCCGGGGGATGGAGGTAAATACAGAGCAGCTTTGCCCCACACTGGGGCAGCTGGTGGGGTGTGCACCCAGCCTCACCTTCTGGAGGGTCTGTTTTGCCATGGCCAAGGAAACTTCCATTGCCCCATGTCCTGAGCACATGCTGGGTGGCTCTTTGACACCCATCAGACCATGCCTATGGCCCCAGTACGCAAACCTCAGCCCTCTGGGACAGCAGACTACCTTAGCTGAATCGTGATGATCCTCTCCTGTGACATTTCTGTACTTTTTAATCAATTTTTAAAAATCTAGTTATGTCTGTTTCCATGTGCCATCTTCTCCCACTGCAGCATCTGCTTGTTCCCTCTCTGCTGTGCCCCCACCAGCCCCATTCCCCACCAAGTCACGATGCAGACAAAAATTCATGTAAATGCTGTTGCTTTATGATAGATGTCTGAAAACTTCACGGCATGCCTGTATTTTGATCAAGTCATGCCCACAGAGCCAAACTCCTCCTGCCCTTGTTGCTGGGGCATACTTTCACACTGCGGCCCCTATAAACAGCAGCAGCCCAGGGAGAGGCATTTATCTGGGGATTTTCAGTAGGAGCTGTCAAAGTTAGGGCCAGGTTTATATGCAGTGTTTGTAATGCTTGGAAGCGGGTAATCATGAGAGCTCCTTGCTCGCAGCTTGTGTTGCAAGTTGTTTAGGGCAGTGCTGGCACTGCTGTGAGAAGTTGGTGTTCTCTGTTGGCCCACAGGAGATAAGTGCTGTCTCTATGATGAGGTGTTGCTGGCAACCAGTGCCTGCCCTGAGTCCATGGCCACCCAGGGAGGCAGTGGGCAGAGGTTTCCTTCCCAAGCAAGTGCCCAGTGCTGGAGGCTGACTGCTCCCCTCGCCTGCCACGGCAGAGAGCCGTTCTGCTGCTTGTCAGCCCCACGGGATCTGAAATCCTCACTGCTGCGGGTCCCGGCTAAGTGGAAACCACAGCAAGACAAACAAGGGTCAGCTATATAGGCAAGGGGCTGCCGTTGCCAGATCTGGTAACACTGCACCTGTCAAAATTCCCATGTGAAATCTTAATTCACAAAGACTGGAGCATAAATGTGTTTGACAATTGTTGGTTGGGCTTTTTTTCCAGCATGGTTTAACATCCATCCTTTCCTGCCCCCAAACCTGTGCTTTACAGTGGAGGGAGTTTTGGGGGAAATATAAAAGGCTCTTGTGAACTCCCAAGCAGAGGATTGTCCTCTTTGCAGGCACCCCTGGGGCAGACCAAAACCTTTGGTACACTCTTAGCACACAGGCACTTAGCAAGCACTGTCTCTTGCTTTGCAAGACCAAAACAGAGACAGAATCAGCGTGTCTGGGAGGTCCCAGAGAGCAGGTAGCCTTCATCCATCCCCACTTTCAAGGAGCACCTTGCTGTGTGTCCTACAGATGAAGTTTGCTCCTCTTCCTCCCACTCTCCAGTCTCCAACATGAATGGCTTTGAAGTGATTTTGCTTGAGCCGCTTCACTGCCGCTATGCCACTTGTCCTTTCGCAGAGTCATCAGAGTCCTCTAATACGGGTTATTTAAACATAGCTTTAAAGGCATAATTTTCATAGAAGTGTGTGTCTGTTTGTGCATGCCTAGCATGCAGTTCCTGCTCTCCACATGTGTGCCCTGACTGCCCTTGCTGGCCTGCCTGGCTCAGGCTTGCACACACCCAGCTGGCTGTGTGGGTGCCCAGGCGGGATTTGCCATCGGCCATGGAAACCTGCAGTGTGCAATTGCCTGAGGATGTTTGGGGCATCATTCTTGGGGATGACAAACTGTCCGTAGCTCCTTATGGATTGCACTGCTGTGCAAATTCCCTGAGACCAATCGGTCCAGATCCCAAAGCTCCTGAAGCTGTGGCCCTGGAAGATTCACCCAGATGGAGGGAGACAGCAAAGGAGGGAGCAGGCTGATGGCAGTGTGTGGGAGCATGGCACAGGCGACACTGCTTCCAGGAGTAAAAATTTGTGAGCTATAGTACACTATTCTGCTTGCATGCAGGTCTCTGCTTTGGTCAGGTAGCCAAGCTGGAGGACAGCAGAGAGGGAACATCTTGCTTGCCAGCTCCCCTGCAGGCCCACCATCCAGAGTCAGGGAGAGCTGAAATCAACCAGTGAGGGGTGCCTGCCCATGGACACCAGCTGCTCACAGAGCAATAAATGATTGTGTTTCTTCACCAGAAAGAAGATGAGGCATGTGATATCTCCTGCCAACACTGGTGCCATGGGTATTTACTCCTTTTATGTGAGAAGAAAAAAAAAGCCAGAAGAACCTAATAAATCACAGTATAAATGCTACTATTTCAAAGATCTGGGTTAGAAATTACTTGAACTTTCATGAGTTTCACATGTCAGGGGTGTGGGCGATTTAGGCTAGTGATTATTCAAGACAGGGTGTGATTGGACTTTTAGGATTTGGAAGGATTACACATGCTTGTCAAGTGGGTGTTTAATCTCTCCTCAGTTATAACTTCAGTTTGTAAATGTTGAAACTATAAATCATCACACCCTTGGTCCATGGCATAGGACAAACTGTGCTGATTTCCTCCCACCTCATCTTAGATTAACTGCTTCTCTCCAGTACTCTTAATGCCCTCCAAATTCTGACTTTTCCTTTTTTAGCCCACACTGTTGTGTGCACACACACATGCAGGCAGGCATGTGTTTCATAACAGGTTTTTGTGCTTGTGACTCAGAGCTGAACTATTAAACCATAACACATGGCTGACATCTGGAATTCTCTCAGACATTTTTGTCATTTNTGTGTTTCATAACAGGTTTTTGTGCTTGTGACTCAGAGCTGAACTATTAAACCATAACACATGGCTGACATCTGGAATTCTCTCAGACATTTTTGTCATTTCAATATTGGTAGCCATGGTTTGCTATTCTCCTCCAAAAAGTAACTTTCTTTATTCTCAGCTCATAAAAACAGAGCTAGAAGATTTTACTGAGCCTGTTGGTGTCATTTTATCAATATATATAAAATATTTTGTCCAAGCCTGCTTTAAAAGCACATGTGTTCAGAGAATTTGGCAGAAAGATCTTACTAAAGAAAGCCTCTGCTTCATCTTTAAGTTTAAAATGATTGCATATCATGAAAATATTCAGAAAAATCATAGCAAGGCCTTTTTTTTGCTCAGCAAGGGTCTGTGGTTGCTAAGAGTCACAAGCAGTCACCTGCTAGCTAGCAAAATGAGGTAAGATTTGCAAACGGATTGGCTTGGTGCTTGAATATAATTATTTACATTAATTCCTCCAAATGAATGCTACTCATTTGGCTGGTTTTAGAGGAAGATTAAAATATGCTGGTATTCACTGTAATGTGGAACAGTTTGTCTTACCTGTGTCTCACAGGGTGTTTTGTGCTATTCCCAGGGCTGTTTGCCATGAGCTAGTATGGTCCTGCAGAGACTAGGATTTTGCATTCTTCTTTAAATATTGTGGGGTTGCCACTCAGAGTGCTGTAATTAAGGATGAGTTAAATTTTACATTGATACCAAGGATGTAATGAAAACTTCTGTCTATCTGCCACTGTGATAAGTGTCAAGCAAAAGGGGTGAGCTGGGGAAATTGTTCCTGGCTTTGACTCAGAAAATCATCTACTCGTATTTTTCAATCCAGCCCTACAAGCACATTTTTAAATTCGAGGATTGTCTGGTTTTCCACTGACATTGAGAAGGATGTAACAGTGCTTCACTGCTGCTTCAGGAAGAGAGGAGGAGCATTGTCTGAAGCCTATGCAGTCCCCTCTCAGAGTAAATATAGGATGTCTTCAAGGCACTTTCTTTGTCTGGTGAGCATCTACAAAAGAGGGGTGACTGCCAAAAGTTGAAGAAGGTGATCACGGAGGTTTCTGAGAGCTGGTTTGTTGCAGAGGCTTTCTAATCCTTGGCTATCAGCAAAAAGTGGCAGTGGTGGTGCAGCACTGTGATGCCTTTGAAGGCATGCATGTTGTAGCAGTGAATTAAGGTAATTTGGTGCAGGTTTTTTGTGTGGTTCACTGTAAGGCCTCTCAGATTCAGCAGGGAAGGCTTCACCTGCAGCACTTGGTCTACAGCACAGAACTGACATGTATAGCTGACTCTGGTGGTCACTTGTCTGTGTGCCTGAGCCGCCAGCTTTCCACACATGTATTTTTTCAAAATCTTTTTTTAGCTGTTGTGTTTCAGACCTGGTCATATTTGTTCTGCTTATGGTGGCTGAATAAAATTCTCATGTCAGTGGTTCAATTTGTGCTCTGGCTCAAACAGTCAGGTCTCTGAGTGTTACTGCTTTTTAGAAATAACACCATGCCAAGGGAGTCTCCTTGTGACAGGCTGTGACCCTTAAACACATGATAGCTGGAAGAGCATTCTTCCCAGGGTCTTTCATCCTCACAGCTGCACTTCCCCACTGACTGGACAAGTGAGTACCTTGTTGTACTCACCTGTCATGATTAAAGTGGAGTCCTTTGAACTCCTACAGACTGGTTTCTTCATCAAAAGCCTCTGGTGCTTATGTGGCCCTGAACCGTATGTATCCTTGCAACAAGGTTTTTCAGTGCACATGAATACATACGCACAGATTCACTAAAGGTGAGTCATATTTGACAGGCCTGATTGCCTTCTACGATGAAACAACTACCTGGATGGATGAGGGGAGAGCAGTGGATATTTTCTGCCTCAACTTCAGCCAAGGCCTTGGCAGTTTCTCTCACAACATCCTCATAGACAAATTCAGGGATGTGGGCTGGATGAGTGGACAGTGAGGAGGATTGAGAACTGGCTGAACAACAGATCCCAGAGGGTCAAAATCAGTGGCACAGGGTCTGGTTGGAGGCCTGTCCCTAGTGGTGTCTCCCAGGGTTCAATAGTTAACCGTTTAACTTGTTCATCCATGACTTGGATGAAGGGCAGATTCACAGAGAACACAAAGCTGGGAGGAATGGCCAACACCCCAGAGTGCTGTGCAGCCCTTCAGAAGGAGTTGACAGGTTAGAGAGATGGGAACCTGGAATGCTGTGTCCAATTCTGGGCTCCTCAGGACAAGAGAGACATGGAGCTCCTGAAGCAGGTCCAGCAGAGGCTACAGATATTATGAGGGGTCTGGAGCATCTCTTATGAGGAAAGGCAGAGGGAGCTGGGCCTGTTCAGCTTCAAGAAGAGATGACTGAGAGGGGACCCCATAAATATTTACAAGTATCTGAAGGGAAATTGCCAAAAGGATGGACCAGGCTCTTCTTGGTGGTGCTGAGCAATGGTACAAGAGGCAAGGGGCAGAAGCTGATGCACAGGAAGTTCTACCTGAACATGAGGAAGAGCTTCTTCACTGTGCAGGTGACCGTGCCCTGCAACAGACTGACCAGAGAGGTTGTAGATTCTCCCTCACTGGAAATATTCAAGAACTGCCTGGACGCAATCCTGTGTCATGTTCTCTCAGATCATCTGGCTTGAGCAGGGAGGTTGGACAAGATGAGATCCCTTCCAACCTGACCCATTCTGTGATTCTATATGTTAAAGTGACCCTGGTGGCTGTGCTGACTTTAATGAATGACTTTAATGAAAGCAGAGGTGGCCCTCAGTAGGGGTGGCCACAGCCAGAGCAGTACCAGCCCATCTGCAGCCCAGAGCAGGCAAGACCACCCAGTCCATCTCCTCGAGCTGGTATGCAAATATAGCTGTATTTTAGCTGCTGACAGCTCTGCTAATGGATTATGTGGGTACACAAAAGTGATGTGCTATAAACAGCAATTAAAACTGTGTTGTCAAAGTGTCAGAATCAATCTCAATTTTTGATATGGCCAGACATGCTACTTATTTATTCATTATAAGGGTTAGAGCTTGTTGTTATGGTTATCAGGTGCTTCTGATTGTCAAATTCTGACAAAGTGTAAGACCCTGAGTTGAGCACTTCCTCACCAGATCTCTGAGTCAAGCTGATTTTGCTGGAAAACTTCAGTGAAAACACTTGGGTTTTTTTTGAGCACAAATCCTGTGCACATAAATCCTGGTGGATACCCTCTCCTGGGGTGACCCAAGTTTGCTTCATCCCTTGGAGTGGCTCAGTGGGGCCACATGCCCTGGGACTTGCACCAGCCCATGTCAATGCCTCTGCTACCAGCCAAAGTATGTGCTGACCCCGGAGCCCAGCACTGTGCTTCAGCTTGGCGTGAGTGGTTTATGCTTCTCCAGTCTGGGGTGGGATAGCAGGGACTGTCTTTGCATCTGGCCCCCACTGAGGACCACAGTTTCAGCTTGCTTCTTGTAAAGTGAAAATTATTGCTTCCCACACCTCCTTGCCCCTTGTCCATCTCCCCAGGCTGCCTTGAAAATGAACATGTTGTTTCTGAAGCACTCACGTATTGTAGTGGCATGGGAGAAAACAGGCAGAAATTAATTAGTCTGTTTTCAGAGCGGGGTTTTGGGAATTATAGAAAATAAGCCTCTTAATCATTATGGAGAAGGTAGAATGCTCTGAACTGGGTCCTCACTCACCCTGGGTACTTAATGACATGTTTTCACTAGAAAAAAATGGTAAGATCACGTTAATTAAAGGCTGTGCCAGAATGCATATGTACAAGGGGGGTAATTGAAGAATGCTGAATGTCTGCCAGTTTGACATTACCTAACTAGCTTGATTTTTCAACCATAGTAATATTCTCATATTTATGTATTTTTTGGGACGCCATATGAAAGAAAAATATTTAAGCAAAATAGCATACTGAGCAGAGTAAATTACGACAGCAGGGTTCCTTGTTACTCTGTGCCTGATGGAGAAAATGAAAAAGGATAGTAAAGGGAGCAGGGAAGCAATGGTTTGTGTGTCATACATAAAAAGGTACTGTAACAGTAGTGATCTGTCTGCCATAGTAATGAAGTCAAGCATTTGGAATAATATGATTTCACAGCAAGACAGGATACTAGAGCTCTGTTGAGCTGAATCTGTATTAGATGGTGTGAGTTATCTACATGAAACTACATAAAAGGTTAAATTGTAATTTTATTAAATAGTGGGTCACAGCAGACAGGGTCACTATCTACAAGATCAGATAGGTTTTCTAAGTTCTTAGCTTTCCTTCTAGCTTGTTATTCATTAGAGCTCTGCACAGCTCTGTGGGCTCCATGCAGCACTGGGCTTGCAAATGCATGGTGCTAGCCCTCTTCCCCAGGCTCCTTACTCTTGTACTGTGCTGTCAAATGCAATAGTCAAAGACATCACTCTCTTTAATATCTCTGGTTTCTCTGTATTTATCCCTGGTAGAAAAAAAAAGACAATTCTGCCATCCTGCAACTAAGAAGACCTGATACAAGAGTTGCTTTTTCAACAAAACGTCATTGGGTTTGTATCTCCAGAACTCCAAGTATCTTAGACCACCAGCTCCTAATCTGATCTCTGTGACTTTGCTCCCCTCATTCCTTGGGCTGGCACCTTATGGCTCATATCTTCACACCTCCCTTGAATTTCCCTGTGCTGTTTTCAGACTTACGTTTCTGAACTAAGTCAAAATCTTTGGGCTTTTACAGGTAGTTTCCAGTCAGAATTACGTCTGCTGGGACACCTCTGAAGAAAAAGAAAAATCTGATTAAAAATAGGAAAATCAAACCACACACAGTGTGATTATACCTGAATCTGTTGGAAGGTCAGCTGATTATTCAGATGATTTAAAACCATTAAATTGAGCAAGGGCAGATATGCATCATTACTTGATCTTATCTTCATTGCCCTGCACGCCTTTGATCTCCATTTGTCCTTCCCCTGTTTGCTTATGCTCTTTCATGCCTTTCTTCAAAGTAGACTGTAAAGCCTTTGGGACAAAGATCAGTGGTGTGTCGGTAAATGGGAAGGACAGACTGACTGCCTCATCTTGCCCAGACTTAACTGTGGGAAATAGGGGAATGCTGCAGTGCTGACAGCAAGATTGGGTAAATCTGCCCTTGGAGTACTGAAATTTACCTGTGGCCACACTATGGGTGGGGACTTAGTTTGCCTGAGCAGCTTATCTGGATTGCTTGGTGGCCAGGGGAGTAGCTGCTTGGGGCACCTGTGCAGCATTCAAGAGCCAGCCTGATCAGCACTGTAACCTGTTATTGACCAGAAGCCTTGGCCAGGGGACACCAAAAATCTGCTATTACAAAAAGCAAATTAATCATAGAAACATCACGTTATGTTTTGTATAGTTTTCACTCCAAGGGGATGTTCATAAAGAGTTTCAATAACTATTGCAGAAGCAATGATCTTCAAGACAATCTCAAATAACTAATTATTGTCAGATTTTACACAAGCAAAAAGAATATTATGAGGAAGAGCTAGAGATAAGACAACAAATGGAGCAATATCAGAAGATTACCCTCGACATGTGCATTGATCTTTTTAGTGTTTTTAACTCTATGTAGTGCTTCAGGGAATCATCTATGTGAAGCAGTTGTTGTAATGCTAAATTAGAGAGGAATAGTTGTGAGAGAGGCAGATCTTAAACACCTGGCACAATGCAAAAGCCCAAACTGAACCAGAAATGCTACTTACAATGCAAATATTAAACAACAGTAGCTGTTTTCCCTAAAGACTATTCTCTAGACTTTGTTACAGTGTTTAGGGGATATCTTAAATCTTCTGGTTATTTTACTTTCCCCTTGCTTGGTTTTTGGCTCTGTCCCTTGCTGTGGGGAAGAACAGTGTGAGTACCATAGTGCTTGTGTCCACAGAATTATTAAAGATGGAATGTGCTAAAATCCTGAAGGAAAGTGGAAGGATTTTAGTGGCTACTAAAGCATTTAAGTGGGAGATTTCTTCATTTGGGTTGGTAGCTCCTTGGGCACAGGTTTTTGCAGTTATCTCATATTAGGCATGATGACCTACGTTTGAGAAAATCTCATCCCTCTTTAGTGACGTCTTTATTTCTATCCCACCAGAGGTGGATAGGAAAGACTGGACTGTGTTTTTATAATCAGAGGGGAAGTGTAGGTGAATACATTATCAAGAAAACTGCCCTACTCAACAGGGAAGCCGAGAAACTGGTAAATCAAAACTGAAGATGGTTGTGAGAGGTTTGTCTGAGTTTTGTTTTTGTCCATCACAACTCAACATTTTAATGTAGTAAAGACTGTATTAAATTTGCAGATAACACCAAGGTTATAGCGCTATGATCATATCTCAGAAAGGTTTTGAATTGTAAAGGATGTCAGTGAATTAAAGATATGGGCTGATAAAGGATGGTGTAAATAAAGACAGTCCAAAGCTCTGCCTTCTCAGAAGCGATGAGATCAATGGGCACAGGTAGGGAAGTGCTAAATGGGCAGGAGTTTGGAGGAAAGGTATTCTGGGGCATGTAGTTAGTTTCAAAAGTGAACATGAGGCACCAGTATCCTTCAGTTGCAGAGGGATGTGGAAAAATCGCCAGTAAGGATGGCAGTGTGAGCTCTAGGAGGAGGCACCAAGCCTGTGACAAAGCAGCTCAGGAGCTGTGTCACCAGCAGAGAAGTTGGCCACCAACTGGAAAAAGTCCACAAAGAAACAAAATGGGATGCAGCAAATAATGTCTGATGGTGAAAGACTGAGGGTTTTCCAGCCCAAAGAATGGGAGAATGAGGATGGAAGAAAGAAATGTTTTGCTGCTGCAGAACTGCTGAGGAGTAAGGGAATGGCAGTTTGTAAATAGCAGTGAAGAAGTTTCTGGTTTTAAAATAGGAAATGCTTTCTGATGGTAGTGATGGTGAACTGCGGGAATAGGATGCCAATTTTTAAAAACCATTGGGAGACACATATCCCAGAAGTGACACTGGAACAGCTGATTCTGCCTTAAAGCAATGGTAAGAAGTTAATAGCTTTTCAAATTCTTTTCAGCTGTATCCTTCTATGAGTCTACAACACTAACATTTCAAAGCATTTTGCGCTGAACAAACTGAAAGAGAGGAAAACCTGGCTTCAGACTTTTCTTGGTATGTCAGGTGGTATGGCTTTTCTTTCCACAATGATAGGTGTCCTGGCTCATTTTCAAGGTTGGTGGGGCAGAATGAAAGAAAAATATAAGAAATTGTATTCGGGGAAGGAGTTTCTTCTGCAGTTAATTGTGGCTGCACTCTGACATGGGATGAATGTTTGGAATCTCACCACTTCTAATGTGGCTTTGTCACGAGCTCTAAATGTCACTGCTCCCTGTTGGCTCTCATTTTTGTGTGTGTGTTGATGAACATAATACTAGACTTTGTAGCGTGTAGCTTGAACAAAGGTAGCTACCAAATGCAGCTTGTTGAGAACCTGGTTCAAGCTGCAGCTAGATTTGGCAAGTAAGTTTCTGTGAGTCTGTTTCGTGGTAACATGAACTGTACGATTCCTACAGGGGAAACAAAAAGCTAAGAATAGTGCTACTGAGAATGTGGCTTTGGTGGTTTTTCTTAGTAAAGAGGTAGATGAGCAAGATGTAGCCTGTAAAAGGGAAGAAAAGGTGCGTTGGTGGGTATACGGGAGAAATTGAAAATTCCAGGTGAGTTCTAGTGGTTTGGGCATATAGAGAGGTAGACTGGATTGGCTAACTCTTACTCCTCAAAGAAAACTTTGTACTTTAGCTGCAGCAGGAATTGCTGTCTCAGATAACATTTTTTTGAGCTGCTTCTCTTATGTATGTACTATAACTAAATTCTAAGAAGTTATCAAGGACTATGTCAAATGCATTAAACAAGCATCTGAAATATGATGCTTCCAGCTTCCAATCTTAGTGCAATTACTCTGGAGTTTTATTACAAAGTGTTTCAGACACTTTTTGTAGGACATAGAAACGTCCAACTGGAGAAAGAAATTTCAAGCATTTCCACTAAAATTGAAGAGTCCTGTGAAATCCGGTTGATTTTCCTGGAATTTCACAAAGAAGATGAACAGTAGAATAGTTTAACATTTTTCTGATAAGATACTTTAATTATTTTAAAACACTTCAGCAAACTCCTCAACCTTCCTCCAGCTGAGCACTGAATATTGCAGTAAAATACGTAACATTGGGATGTTTTGATTTTATTGATTCCAGAATGTTCATATGACTGGAAAACAGATGATGCTGCAGAACCACTTATTCAAGAAGTGGTAACCTGAGCAGCATGCTGCAGCCTGATGGGAGGGAGACAGGTCTTACACAGCTCTACTTGAAAGCTTCCTCACTTTGTGGCTTTTCCCCAAGAAGATCAAAGGAGACAACCAAATTTGCCCTAACAAGCCAGATTTTTAACCAGATAGTTAGAAACTAAGCCAAATGGTGTGAAGCTTCCCAAGTCCTCCACCAAACAGCTTCATCCAAAGAATGAGATTCCACCTCCAGCTGCCCTTTTGTTCCTCTGGCACTGCTCTGGCTTATCCCCACTGCCTGCAATTGCCCACTGAATGTGATCAATAGGGGACTACAACATGGCTCCCAAAAATATTTCATTTTACACAGCATGGACCTCTGTTCTCACACGTCTGTTCCTGAAGTGGCAGAATCTGTGTGACTTCTCTGCTGCGTGCAGAGCTTAACGCGGAAGAGCTGTGAGCTGTTTCTGCCGCTGGTGTTACTCAGCAGGTTGCCACGCTCTGCTCAAAGAGCACTTCCCCAAAGAAGTGATGGGATTAGTGTGGGCTGCCAAACATGAAACAAAGAATCCCATAATAGAACAGGATTAGTTGACAGCTGTGGCATGTCATTTCCACCTCTTCTTCATCAGTACTAACTGAACTGTTTATTTGCAACCCCAAGCTCCTCCCTGAGAAGAATTTACAGAAGAGCTGGTACAGGAAAGCACTACTTAGTTGATTCACTAGTTACACAGAATCAGCTCCAGCCCACAGAACGCCATAAGAGAGGGACTGTGGGGAGCTGATGCAATTACTGTTTCATCATATCATGCATTTAAAGTCTAGAAGAAAATTACATAATTCTCCTGCACCACTTTCCTTCTTTGGGGATTGCAGCTTCCATTTGCTGAAAAATGATCACTGAAGACATTTAGTGAGACAAAACAGGTCCCCTGTTTGCCTCCAAGCAGTGAGGTCAAAATTTAGGTTGTACTGTTGTTTTACATCTGCTGTGTTCCACTAAGCTTGCAGTTCTGTCAATCAAGCAACTGCAGTGGCCTGATCAATTACTTCTTCATAAGCTTGTGCTGTCTGTTATCCAAAGTTTAATACTGTTAATATCTTCCAATTTATTCCTCTCCAGATAAAGCAGAAATTTCCAGACATCTTCACCTGCCTGCTGCCTCACAGGTTAAACATAGCACCTTGCTTCAGGGGAGGCTGGCAGACTTGGAAACCAAAGTGCATCTCCTGGATAGCTTCCAGGCTCCCTGAACAGGACTGAGAGTCATAAGGTCAGTTATTCCTCATGGGAAAGAACAGGGAAACTGTAGAGTAGGTCTGAAAATTGAAGCCTCGATATATCGGAAAGCAAGAGAAAGGGAAGCTCACTGTGGGCTGGACTGCACATTCCCTTTGCAGCAGCACTTCCACCCTGGTATCCCAGGTGTTCAAACACGGGAGCTCAGACCCACATGCCCTGTGGTGCACACCACAACCCTCTGACTGACTTACCACTGCAGGCAAGAGGTCGGGCTTCTCTCTCTGGCAGCTAGAGCCCATAAAGAGGTTATTTCAGTGAAACATTTTTCTTGAAAAAACATGGTGTGCAAAGTCTGTTTTCCCTCACACAAATAATAATTGTTTCAAGCTCTTCAGCTTCACAGACACTAAGCAGGAGAATGTCTGCACCTTTCCTGTACCATGCCCTGTAGCCTTGGCACCGTGTTTATTGCAAAGCACCCTGAAAGCGGGATCCCTCAACAGCAGACCTTACACCAGGGTTTCTTGTCTGCACACCAGGGTTACCCTGCAAAGCCTGGACCTTGGTATGCCTGTGTTCCCTTGAGGTGCTGGAGGACTGGTTTTCACATCCTTTTCTGAATGAGGCAGAAGCAAGACTTAAACCTCAGCCTGTTGCTTTTCTGGTAATTTTTTTAAACAAAGGTTCAGACTGCAATATTGTGACTTCTTCTCTCAAAAATGTTGGTCTAGTTTTCATTCTAATATGAAACGTTTGAGATGTTTTAATGGAATAGGATTTCTATCTAGCTGCCCAAGGGAGGTGGTCCATGGCATGTCTTTGTAGATCAGCTGTATGCTGAGAGAGACCTATCAGGCCCTCAGAGAGCTCCATATCAGTAGCTAGTATTTCAGATAAAGATTATATCCTCCCCTCTTCTTGTGACAGTCCTGTTGTCTCTCTTTTTCAAGTAGAGATGATGTGGTCAGAAAAAGGTGTTGATTGCTTATGAGGCAGAGTAATTCTCTGTAGCCTCTGCTTCCTAAAATATACTTTCTTTTCTTTT
>VZTI01001970.1:11185-98050 GCA_013397865.1 Struthidea cinerea
TCAGACTTGCGCACAGGCCAGATGGGGCTGTTGAAGGGTGAATGGGTCTTGCTGACCACCCCTTGGCTCTCCAGCTCACAGATCATCTTGTGGATGGGGGTCACAGCATCCTGATCCATCTGATACTGCTGGCGGTGCACTGTTGAGGTGGCAATTAGTACTGTTGTTCCTCCACCTTCAGGAGTCCAACTGCAGATGGATTCTCTGACAGTCCAGGCAAGGTGTTCAATTGCCTAGTGCCCTCTGTCTCCACAGCAGCTATTCCAAATTCCCACCTAATTCCTTTTGGGTCTTTGAAATAGGTGCTCTGGAGGAAGTCTATGCCCAGAATACACGGGGCCTCTGGACCAGTCACAATAGGCTGTTTCTGCCACTCCTTTCTAATCAGGCTCATCTCAAGCTTCCAACATGGTCAGCTGCTGCAATCCCCCTGTCACCCCAGCAATAGAAACAGGTTCTGCCCCCACATGTCCCAATGGGATTAATGTGCACTGTGCACCAGTATCGACCAAAGCTTTGTATTTCTGTGGCTCTGATGTGCCAGGCCATCAGAGACACACAGTCCAAAAGACACGATTCTCCCATGCCTCTACCTGGCTAGAGGAAGGGCCCCTCTAGCCCTGGTTATCATTCCCTCCCTGGGCATACATGCTAGAGGTTCCTTCAAGGGGATCCGACATATCATCCTCCCTTCTGTAATACCTGGCAGCTCAGTCACGGGAGGCTGAGGCTACTTTCACTTTAGTGGAACCCCCTTGGTTTGTGTTTCCGTCCTTGAGTTCATTCATCCGTGCTGCCAGGACAGAAGTGGGTTTTCCATCCCACCTTCTCATGTCTTCCCAATGGTCACACAGGAAGAACCACAGTTCATCTCGTGGGGTTGCGACGGACCAATATATATATATGCCTCAACACGTGTCACAAATGAGGTGAAGAAAATTCCTATGGAAANTGGAACCCCCTTGGTTTGTGTTTCCGTCCTTGAGTTCATTCATCCGTGCTGCCAGGACAGAAGTGGGTTTTCCATCCCACCTTCTCATGTCTTCCCAATGGTCACACAGGAAGAACCACAGTTCATCTCGTGGGGTTGCGACGGACCAATATATATATATGCCTCAACACGTGTCACAAATGAGGTGAAGAAAATTCCTATGGAAAGGCTGTGTTGCCCTGTGTTGCCCTGGCAGCCAGTCAGGGCAGAGAAGGCTTCCATGATTAGACTGTGAGCACCTCCCTGCCCCCCACACCACACACACACGCTTGCTGGTGAAGGCAAGTACCCAGATGTCGCTGTTACATCCGAGATGCATAAAGAAAACGACACAGAGTCCAGGCTTATGAACAAGTGGAAGCGCTTTAATAATTTTCTAACTACTTTTACAGGATAGTTTGCAAAAGTGTGTTGAATGGCAATAGGTAATTGGTTCCTCGGCCATCTCCCCCTTGAGAGGATTGGCCAAGTTCTAAGATACCTATTCCAAAATATTTTCAAAGTCAAAGCCATAACAATCTTGCAAAACAGCTTGCAGGTGCAAGAAGTTTATGGAACTGTGACCTTGTTTAAAATAGTTTACATAGGAAAGACAGTCTGCTCACAGAATATTGAGAAAAGGCTGAAGAATTTCTCTGCTTCTAGCTTTTTAGCACCTACACCCAGATGCCCGCGAAAAATACCCGCCAAAGATGGGCCCGCGAAGCTGAGTTGAGGGAGGAGTTTGAGGGCACATAAAAGCAGCTAGCCGCAACACCACGAGGTCTGTCTCGTCTTTTTGCTTTGGGTTGCTTGAGAGGTCAGCTTGGCCCCTTCTGCTCCCTCCTTCGTGCCCTCTTCCCTGAGGTCCCGTCTCCCTGCCTGTGCCTACTTTGCCCTGCTGTGCCAGTTCCGGGAACTAGTTTGTTGACATGAGGATCTCGTGTCCGCAGCTGCCACCCGCACCCAGCTCGTAGCCGCCGTCTGCAGCCGCTGCCCGCACCCAGCTCATAGTCACCATCTGCATCTGCTGCCCACACCCAGCTCGTGGCTGCCNTGCCCGCGAAAAATACCCGCCAAAGATGGGCCCGCGAAGCTGAGTTGAGGGAGGAGTTTGAGGGCACATAAAAGCAGCTAGCCGCAACACCACGAGGTCTGTCTCGTCTTTTTGCTTTGGGTTGCTTGAGAGGTCAGCTTGGCCCCTTCTGCTCCCTCCTTCGTGCCCTCTTCCCTGAGGTCCCGTCTCCCTGCCTGTGCCTACTTTGCCCTGCTGTGCCAGTTCCGGGAACTAGTTTGTTGACATGAGGATCTCGTGTCCGCAGCTGCCACCCGCANGCCACCCGCCCCCAGCTCGTAGCGCCCGTCTGCAGCCGCTGCCCGCACCCAGCTCATAGTCACCATCTGCATCTGCTGCCCACACCCAGCTCGTGGCTGCCGTCCGCAGCCACCACCCACACCCAACCTGCAGCCGCTGCTACTCGTAGCCACTGCGCCTCGACTCTGAGAGACCGCAGCTGCTCCAGGAGTGCGCCTGTAACCACAGCAACCTGTCTCTGCCGACGGAAGGGACACGCAGCCTGCTGCTCTTCAAAAATCACACTCAGCCTGCTACAGAATCTATGCAAACGCACCGCGGTTCACGACACGCACACTCTGTCTGCCAGACTGATGCGGACAGATAGCCGGGGTTCTGTGGTAATGCTGTTCCCTGCCTTCTGTTTCTTTCCCCCTCCCTCTCTCTTTTCTCTCTCTCTGCTCCTTTTCCCTGTCCCCCCGCCTTTTTTTTTAATAAGAAAACACTTAAGGGGTTTTTTTGTTTGTTTTGTTTGTTTGTTCGTCCTTGGTTTTTTTTCTTTTATGTTATTTCAAGAAATGGTTTTCAGATATAATATTGCCATCTTAGTGCTTGATTTTTTGTCAGCAAAATCTATCAAAAGAATCCTTTCCCAGCTCCCCCTTTTATAGTGGAACAGGACAGGGGTGTACCCCCTCTCCCTAGCTGGGGGACATCGGGCTCTGACGTTGGGGCCTGTGACTTGTACTGGTGCCGTATGGGAACTGTTCTTCACCTCCTCCCTAATCTCCTTTTTGAGGCTCTTAACAACAGCAGAGACATGAGCCTACATCGGAATTATGAGTATGAGCCTGATCATACTCATAATTCCTGAGCTTGCTGGCTACAGAGCCCACTGTCTCTCAGTTGTCCTCGGCATTAATGGTTGCGATGAAGGTGGCATGTTTGGATGGTCCTAGATTTGCCAGGTTCCACAACATTTGCCCTGTGCACCTGACCTTGTCATTACCGTGCTGTTCATCCCGTCCAAAAAGCATGTCTAGTACTGACACTTCTCTCATGTGTTGGATCCCTTCCTCAATGACCTTCCAGGGCATTCTATGATGGTACTCCTGCATTCTCCCTCTGTGAACAAACCTCTCTCTCACACTCGTTAAAAGCTGCTCCCAGAGAGAAAGGGGCCCTGGCTCCCTCACAAACACCTGATCAATACACATGTCCTGGATCAAGGACCCCAAATTCCTGGCTTCGCCACTACCCAGTTGCACGCCTGTACCCAAATCTGAAGTAACCAGGTTGCACAATCCTCACGGCCCTGTCGGACAATGTCTTTTCGTGGATTACGGAGACTATCATATGGCAGGGACTCAGTGATGATTTCAGGCTCCGGCTCTCCCGCTGGTTGTGAGGGCTCTGGTACGTCATCATCATTAACTGGGTGTACTGATTTGGCCTTACACTTCTTCTTGTGCAGAGGGGCAACTGCTGCTGGCGGTGGCTGTGGCTGCCCTTGTGATTCAGCTGGAACCTGGACACGGGTTCCACTGCTGCACCATCAGGCTCTCCCTTGCTTGAGGTAGGGAGAGTTTCCCACCAGCTGGGGAAGAGTATTCCCTTAGCATCTGGCGTATCTCCTCCAATACCCCCATCCAATCTGGGTGGTTCATTTCTGAGGTGGGCTGTGGGACAGTGTCAGGCTGTGGGGCAGCATCAGGCTGTGGGGCAGTGTCAGGCTCTGGGGTCGTATCAGGCTCTGGGGTAGGTGTCTAGGTGGTTATCCAAGTCAATCTGACCTTATCTCTGAATGCTAAATAGAATAGGCCTATCAGCAACACCAGCCACTGTATGATATAATTAGCATCTAGAGGAAATTTGAACCCTTCAAAATCTGGTGGGGTAGGCCCAAAGAAATGGGTGAAGGGTTGGGAGAAAACTTGCCCTCGTATTACTTCCTCACAATGGGTACCATTATTAATAAAAACCCAAAAACATACACTTCGTGTGTTATACGTGTGTATCCATGTGCCCACATTCCAGAGGAAGTTAAAAATCCATTAATTCCTCACCTTATTGACCCATCGTGCAAACTGCATAACAGCCACAGTTGCCTTGGTCATAGGACCCTGTTTAGATAAGGAGCTGCAAATGGGAAAAATATAGCCATAACCATGTATCAACTGAACCAAGGTAGGCTAGACCACATGGTGCCACCTAACAAAGTTTCTATATTCAGCATGCAGTAATGGGTTACCCAGGAACTGTTATTCCTTTTTCACCCTTTCCTCTCGATGCCCTCAGGCTTCACACTGGGTGCCAAGATCTATGCTAGTTTAAAGGACAGGTCTCTGCCAAGGAAGGCGGAAACCTCCCTTGGAATGGAAAATGTGACCCCCTTCCCTCCAAGTTATTTTAATTTTGAAATTACAGGGCTTTCAGGCAAAGATATGGGAAAAGGAATAACAGTTCATTACTAGGAAAAAAAAAAAAAAGTATATATCTGACAAGGCAAACAACAACAACGGCAGTAACAGCAAACAGAACCAGAACCCAGTGCCAGCCTCTCTCGGCTGTCGGGCCCTTTCCCCTTGGGTGCAGTTCCGCTCACAGCCGGCAGGGGCGCTGGCGGCTCCCGGCCGGGCAGGGCGGGTGCGATGGTTCCCCCGCGGCGGCAGGGGGCGCGCTGGCGGGAGAGATAGAGAAGGGGCTTCCTTTACAAACCCACCGGGGCAGCCGGTCCTGGTGCCCCCCGGGATGGTGAAATGGGGTGAAGCAGGAACCTCCGAGCAGCGGCTGGAACGGCAGAGGCGAGCAGGTTCTGGAGTGGCAAACAAAATGTAGCAGAAACTCCGCAGCTGTAGCAGAAGCTGGGGAGGGGTTTGGCAGACATGGATTATTGGGATAAAGTGTAGCAGAAAAAAACCTGAAGCAGTGGCAGAAAAACAGCAGGGCTGGGCAGTGGCAGCCGGGCTTCCACAAACAGGCCAGAGACACTCCCTAGGAGGGGGAAGGGGCTCTGGGTCCTGGGTTTTCCTCTGAGGTACCCGAGTAGGTGGTGACAGTCCTTTGCAGTGAGATTGGCTGTTCGATAAGGTCCCAGTTCAACGACCGCTTCTAGGAGCGAAGCCTCACTCACAGTAGAAGCAGTTGATGGTGGCAAGATGGAGCTCCATGGTGGCAGTGAATTCTTCCCACAGTAACCACAGACCAGCCATCTTCCCTCCAATCCGATCCGGAGAGCAAGCAAGGACTTGAGCCCAGCCCCTCGACCCCAGCCAAAAATCACATGATATGTCTGCCCTTCCCAAGAGAAAAGCCCCCAGCTAAGAGGCTGCACTCTTTCCCCCAACCCTGGCCACTTCTTTTGTCCCTCTTAAGTACAGGTTGTTATCATCTCTTAGGCAACAAATGGGACAAAATTCCCTGAGAGAAAGAAGGAAAAAAAAAAGGAAAAATCCTAACCTGCAACACCATAGCATTCCCTCTGTTCAATCTATTGCTTCTCTGCCACAAAATCATCTGCTGCAAGTGTTGTATTTGTAACTTAACAGGACACAAATCAGAAAGGAATTTTTGTTTTTCAGAGTTATGCCCAAAGGTTAATAACTGCAGATTGTACTGCCAAATATTTTTCTCTGTGAAGTTACTATGAGCATGCAAGCAAATTCTGCTTTTCTGACTAGTGGAAAAAATCAGATAACCCCAAGTGAAAATCGTACTAAATTTGAAAAGATGCTAATGTGCTAAGAAGTTGGTGAGGCCTTAGATGAGATGAAAAAAGGCCTCTATTTCCTAAGAAATAAAGATTCAGGTGAAGAAGATGAATAAGGCCCTATGGATAAAATGGAAAGTAAAGATCTTCCTCTTGTTTCCAATAAAGTGCTGCTAGAGGGTCTCCCAAGAGATTTCTGTTAGTCTATATATTTTAGATTCCTGAAGTTTAGTTGTTTCAGCACAAAAACAGTGAAATAACATAAACCCGTGTCACAGCATATCCTTTTGCCTTGGTATCATCTGTCTGAAGACTTTAATGTTGACCAAGATACTGCATCTCATTATTTGCAGTTTAGTTTAGGTTCATTTTTCATGGAGGTAATGGATTCTTTGAGGCTTGCAAGCCTGAGTGAGCTGGACAGGTGAGGGCTGGCAGAGATCCATGACATGGGTAGAACTCAACAGCTTTCCTATAGTTTGAATTTGAATATCATAAAAGCCCAACTTTGATAACAGATTAGTGCATCATTAGTTAGCGTAATATTGTACAAACTCTGATTAATGCATTTACATTTTATCAGTAAATGTAGCCACATATACACAAAACTCCTTGTACATTAAACAGCGCTGACATGAACATGGTTATGTATGTGTATGTGCCTTTCCTTTGGTGCATAGAGAGTAATTTTTATTGTGTTTAACTCCAACAACCACATTATTGGTTATAAATTTCCTTAGCACAGGACTTCTCAATTATTATTAATTGTTGTAATCCTCAAAGAAACAAGCCCATTAGGCTCGAGTGCTGTCTCGTTACCCCTGTACATGGATCGAAGCTGGGGAATGACTCAGCAGAACTCAGATAGGTACAGGCAGCCCTGGCTTCCCCTCCATGGTCAAGCCAACAACCAAAAGGTAAAAGGGTAACAGCAGGTTTCCTCCAGGGCTGCATCTAAACCCCAAAACACATCCATGGTGGGGTCTTCCTCTTCTGTTTCCCAGGCAGCTGTTTCACACATCTGAATTGTGTGTGAACATTTGATGTGGAGGAGTTGTGCTAAGTGAGAGCTGGGCTGCAGCCCGGATTCCTGCCCTGCTGGGGACTGCCCTGGTGCAAAAGGGAGAGGGCATTTGTCTCTCATTGTGGACACAGTAGCTCTTGGGTGCAGACTGGAAAATACCCTTGCTCAGGCATCGTAAGATTACAGGTCACTGACTGCCCTGCTTTTTATCTCAAAGATGATAATTTTCAGAAGGTGTCTAATAAGCAAGAAACACTCCTGAATTTTTGGAATTAGATTTAAGTGATTTAATGTAATTCTCGCCTTTCAACTATTGGTTTCAACTTTGCCTTTCATTCTTTCAAGTTGTTCCTTGCATGTTCTAGTACAGAAAACATTAAAAGTAACCTTTTCCTAATGTTACAAGATATCAGGAGAGTTGTCTGCCTGAATAATGGAAGTGTTTAATTTCAAGAGGGGGGCAAGTTATCATCTGACTAATACAAAGGAAAGGAATTATGTCTGGAGGCAAGGTCCCTGGACTGGGACTCAGGGACTGTGTTCCCAGCTCAACTTTGTGAACTTCTTTCTACTATTTTCTCTTTTAAGCTTTCTATATCTCATTTACTTAGGCTTCACGTTCTTTAGGGTTGAGGCTTTACCATGTACCATGAAACTGTGAGGTCCTGATTTTCACTTGGAATATCTGGGTACTCTAATAATTGAAAAGAAAAAAAAAAGCTCACATCATTGGCTTAGTGTAGGAAACAGGCAAGTCACAGGGCCTAGGATGCAGGGTCATTCCTAAAATCACTCTATTTATCATCTCAGCCTTTTATCACTGTCTGAAGTTGGTTCTTTATATGTTTCTGCACCAGTAAAGTGCATGTTGAAATTCTTATCTCCCTCCTAGGGGTGTTATTAGGTTTAACACATTAACATGTATACGTACTTTTATATGCCTGGATGAATGTAGCTAGAGATACACAGTAATGCTCTGCATTAATGGCAGGGCTTATGCACTATGGAGAGGGAAAGGGGGCCTTGCATATGAGATACAGCCCCTCTGAGGGCAGCACAAACCAAAGGGCATCCCAATCCAGGGATCTGATGCTGGGCAAAGCTTGTATTCCTGGAGCTGAATGAGACAGGAACATGCTGGTGAGCAATGCACACCATGGTGGGGACTGCGGTGGCACTCAGAGCCAGAAACACCCCCTGACTGTCCTTCCAAAGCACAGAACACAATCAAACAGCTCCTGAACTTCTGCAGCAAGAAGTCTAAAGAGATTTAATTGCTCCAGTTTTGGAACTGGGTAATTGTAGCTGGTCAAAGTATTTCAGCACTGCAGTAATAATTAACCATGTAGTGCACTGGTTCTCCTGACAGCCCGCATGTTGGGCTCTGCAAAACGAATTTCCTTCTTCTCTATTAATATGCATTTACAGCAAAATCTATGCCACTGACCTTATATCTTAATGATAATTTGGTTATAGGAAAAGATGCAAGTCAGAACGCCAGAGGTTAAATGTATCTAACTGCACAGCAAAGAAATACCAGTTGGTCTGGGAACTAATTTCAGTTCCCTCTGAGGAAGAAAAACCTACATTGCATCAGATGATTTTTAAATGCCAAGATCATCTATTTAGAAAACTCATTAAAAAGATTTTGTATATCTGAGATCCTATCTGTTCAGGTGAGCCTTTTTTCTCATAAAAACCACAGAAAGTAGACACCAAATATATGATATGAATTTATTCAAATTTCAGATTTCTAAAAATACTCTTGAGAGCACTATGTAACTACAAGTCCCTGTGAAGAAATTCCTAGTGTAAAATAAGAGTCCAGTTCCTTCAGGATTGAAAGACGAAGCAATAATCTTGGGTAGATGTGGAGCTAAGATGTTTTTGAGTAACATGGCTTTGAGAGAACATAAAGAAAGAAAGGCAGATTTCATGAAGCTGCTTGGCTGTTTAAGACAAATCCTGCAGACACAAAACATTTAAAAGATGCTTTTGGGTTTTGTTGTGGTGGACCCATAGTTGAGTTCAATTAGATTAAATACCTGGGATCATCCAAGCCATTGTGAGGCACCTGAAAAGTGTGTGTGGGCTGTGTGCCTCCAGGAAGCATTTGGAAAGAAAGATCAAGCTGGGCACTTTTCTGCCAATGGGATTCGTTCATTCAGCAGTGTCATCTGTGTTTCAGAAGAGAAAGAGACTGCTCTGAAGAAGGGGGCATATTAGAAAAGTCAGAGTTTGAGCTGACCTTAGGAGTTTGTGTCTTTCATAATTTTATACTTTCATTTATTGTGTTTCAATTATGTGAGTCAGCCTGCATAGGAAGAAATCCTCCAGAAAAAAAAGTTTTACAGCCGTTGTTAGGTCTTCTGCATCATTTAGAATCCCTTCAACAGCAGAATTGGGCCAATCCTAACCTTTTTGTTATCTTTTGGGTCTCTAGAAGTTTGTAATGAAAAGGGCAATTGTTCTTATTTCAGCAAATAACCCAGACCCACACTGAAACACTCAGGGAAAGACCAGGCCCTGCATCCCGGGGGAGTGACACTTCTGATGGAGAGTTACCTGAGGCTGCTCACCATTGTAGGCTGTTCTCCTTTGGCAGATCTGCCAATTAAAGATGGCATTCACACTCTGTTATTGCCATTAGCACACACATAATATTAAAGAAATTTTGTTTTGTATATGCAGTTGTCCAGAACTCAAAGTATTATGAAATATGACAATGAAATAAAAGCTACAGAGTTAAAACATTCTTGAAAAGGCTATGAAATGCAAATATATATCCAGAGATTTTGCACAAGTTCCATCCCAGCTTTGCATACTGCATTTCTGCTTGCAAAAGAACTATTAATTTGGAAAAAGAGAACAGGAAATACCACTATATTCAGAGAATTGTTCTGCTGAGGAAAAATAACTTAATTAAAGTGAATTGACTAATTTGAAAATGTCTGAAGCTACCTCTGGACAATATTAAGGTGAAGGACAAAATGTATAGTTTATAGGAAACATGGAAAATGATATCTTCTCTGATGATTGGCTAAAAGTATTTGATGTGAAATGTCTCTTAATGAAATTTTTCCCCAAAATAATGATTACAAGGTGCTTCAGGAAATATTTAAGTCTAATTTAGCTTTATTGCTGGTGTTCTAGGTTAATGAAAAGCATTCCCTAGGGAGCTGCACATTGCCTATTGTGTTTTTTCTTACTATGAATCTCATGACATAAACCATAAGAATATTAAAAAAATTATGCTACAGGATCATAATGCACTTACAAGGAGGTGGCACAGGGCTGGCACAGAACAACCTGGCTACCTGCTCCAGCACTTCTCTCTGATGTCTGTGACATTAGCAGCAGGAAACAAATACAATTATTTGTGAAGCATTATCTGTGTTCTTTGTTTAAGAAAGAAAAAAAATAGTGAAACATCCCAGTTAAGGTACTGAAGCACCAGAGAGCCATTTACCACCCTAACTCTTTCCTAGTGTAGACTTCTTTGCTTGAAATACAGCACACTGCATTAAGTCTGTGCACTTTTCAAAGAACACCTCCAAAGATATCTGTAATGCAAAGGTATCTACATGCATTGATGTGGTAATCAAATGTAAATGTCATAGTAGGTTACTTGAGATTATGTATTTTACAACACAATTACATTCCCATTAAATTAATACAGGAATCTTGCATTAGCAAATTTGCTGGCAAATAACTACTAGATGGTTGCCTGTGACAATGCAGAAAAATAAAAATTTTGACTGATGTTGAAATACATGCCTTCATTGCAATAGACGAACAATAGCTTTTCACTGGTCTGTGGGTTTATTTTTCCTTATCCAGTTGCTGTGTTCACCACCTGGGTACCTGATACAGTGACCTGTATTTACATATGTGCTTGGAAAAAAACCCAACCAACCCCCAAACGTAATCACAGTGAGAATGGATAAGTTTTCATGTCCAAGGGGGGAATGTTCAAATGATTTATGTGTCTAATACTATGCCCTCTTTATCTTCAGCACACGCCTCTAAGTTCCAAACTTAAGTAGTTTCCTGACTTAGGAATTTGTGTTGCAAATTTAAAGGTGGCACAAGTGATTGTCCTGTTTACAGCCTTGAGTCTACCTCTTGGCATGCTACAAGGTTCCTACATTAATGATTTGTTGCTTCCAGTTGATGGTGTAGAGTTCTGAGTATTTGGCAGTGAACACACCACCTGTGCTGGGTTACTTTGATAACAAGAGCTGGAATCCTTTTTTACTTTTTTCTTGCTGCCGCAATGGAAATTCCTACTTTCAGCTTCCTGACTTGCCAGGAAAGATGGAGAAAACCCTGTATCCTGGTGAAAACTCCAGAAGGAATTAGCATTCTAAAGAATTCCATCCAGAAACTGTGTCCTTTTCCCAGAACTCTCCAGGAAAAATTGGTCATTTGTTTGAGCTGGACTCTTTGATACACTGGGAGACACTGTCACTGTCTAACTTGAAATGCTTCCATAAGAAATGCTGGATGCTGTCATCTTCTTCCAGTGACGGAAAAGAGGCTGCTGAAAGTCATGGAGGCCACTGCAAAATAAAAACAATGTGATGGAAAGTTGGAGCCATTTCCTTGGCTGTGGTAGCTCACAATAACTTTCAAAAAGTCAATACTGCTACACTTAATTACTCTGAGTAAAAAAAAAATTGGTCCATATTTTCATCAGCTGTTTGGAGCAATAGAACCTTTGTTGCCCACAGCACAGCCTTCATGTTGTCATGGACCAGAATTAACTCTGGCTATGGAACCAGCCCAGATCGATCATTGAAGTAAAAAGCCTTGTTAGTTACAAAGACACATTTGCATTAAGTATGCACAAATCATAGGCTGAGACAGAAGAGTCTTTCCTGTAGCTATTGTCAAAGGCAATGAAACAAAGTATTTGTGTAGATTCAGTTCTCATCAGAGATATTAATGCATGCAAAATCTTTTTGGATTCCTTTCTACAGCCACAAACCTTAGCTCAATCCTTAATCTCATGATTTGTCCTCAAAGTTACAGAAAAAAGCTAGTCCTGTAGCTTTTGCAGCTGTCTGCAACATAATTCATAGTGGAAAATTCATTTTGGCTTGATTTATTGGGGGTGCTCACTTAAATCTTCTGTAGCACAATAGATTGCATCTCAGCAAAAGGGGCCAAACCAAATGGTATTTGGATGAAGTATAAAGCTTCAGACCCTGACCTGAGCAAATTCCTAAGATTCAATGACTTCATCATCCAGCCATTGCTAAATTAAAGATGAAGAGCGTAGGAAGTTGTGCGTAGCAGATGCAAATGTGTTTTATATAGAATATGCTAACTTTGACTATTTTTTGGTATTGTTTGCACACCCAAGGAATGTAAGATGAATTTGTACAGATTCTCTGTGGGTGTAGGAAATGCACACTCATCTAATAAAAGAAACTATATACATGAAAATTTAGTTTTCTTGGAATTAAACCAAATTCATCTATGTGAAGTAGACAGTATTTTCACATATATATATATATACACATATATAATTTTTTCTTCCAAGTACAAAAAATAATCCATCCTCATCATGAGTACATTTTAAGAGATCCATTATATGAGTTAAATAGTAGAAAAATGCATAAATTACGTGAAAAATTATGTGGTGATGTTCTTGTAGGATAAAGACTGAAAGTTTGTAAAGCCCAAGCTGAATACATTTATATATATTAAAAAAGTTTTAATGTCTTTTCTGGAACTGAAAAGAATTAGAAAAAATTCTCCTGTATGCTGAGAAAGAGGTGAAACACAAAGAAAACTTGAAAGCTGCCTCATACAGCAAGTAACAGTCTGTGATCTGCATTTTACGAGCATCTTCAGAAAGAAACAAGTCAAAACAAGGATTATCAATACAAAAGTATCATCAGAAGGATAGAATTTTATGGGCCTTCTTCCATTTTTAGACAAAGAGAAATAAATTTGCAAGTAGGAGGCTGAGAGAGGATTATGACATTACATGGAATGATTATGCTTTTATTTCCGCAGGTAATCAAATGGAGAAACAATCGAGTCAAACTCAAGGTATCCTTGCTTCTTTTTGCCCTTTGTCTGTCACTCCAATGAGGAAATTACAAATTTACAAGTGAAGAAAAATAACAGTTCACAAGATATTCCTCCATCCAGTGTCGCAACTGCCAATCTGTGCTTATTTATGTAGGGATTGTGAATAACCTGACATGAGCATGGTCTAGATTTGTGAACAGACACAAAGGGCCTCCACTCAAAGAAATGAGGACATATAAAGAATGGCTGCTACAAGGGTAAAACATACATGCAAATGGTCATTCATGAAAAGCAACATTCAGTGGTGAAATAGCATTGTAGTTACTGTGGCAGTGAATGGCGCAGCTCTCACCTTTCTTTACATGCTGCTTTTAACCCAATCTTACTTCAAGTGTTATTGTCTAAAAAGCCCTGACCAACTGTTTCAAGGTGACACTGGGATGCCTGGGACATCTTTTCCACTTTTATTTTTTGATGTGTATGTGTTAAATCATTCTTAACTCTTGCTACCAAAGAGTTGGTATTTTTTTTCTATTTCTGTATGAAGGCCTAGCCCTCCTTGTTTTATACAAGCACATACACTTTCATTCATTGTATTTGACCTAAACATTCTATTTTATTTAACAGTTCATGTATAAAATTTACTATATCAAGATATTATAAGTCAATAGAAGAAGCATTTACATTATAATGAGCATGCAGCTATTTCAACCTGATTGACCTTGTTAGAGCTTGTCATTCAATTTCTTAATTAAAAAGATGCAATTTTGTTTCTATAGATCACCCAAGGAAGATGAAATTCTGAGCCAAAAATAAACCAAACCTCTTCTGAAACTTATAAAGAAATGTCTTACCATACTCCAATATGAAAGGTCATTGATTTACTGCCTCTGACAAATTATAATTAATTTGGAAAACAGAACGTTTCTTACCCTCATTAATATTTTTCTTTACTACAGGGATAGAGGTCTGAGACTTGGACAAAACAAGAAAGGTCCTAAATAGAGCATCATTCTTTCACTCTTTTGAGAATCTACTGAAGTCCTCAGAGAGGCAAGTTATTTAAGAATGTGCTTAAATGGCCCTTGTCAGTAAAGAACATCAGCTCATTCTTCTCTTTGCTTGGAGATTTAGGTATCTTTTTACTGTACTTGGTTGAACTGAGGAATCATTCTAAATTCAGCAATAGAGCACAATTTGTACTGTAAGACAGGGAAATATAAATACAAACACAAATTCCAACTTCCTCATAAAAAGGAATCTTGGCATTATTTCTTGACTTCATTTAGAAGGAATGAAAAAATATTTTATACAAGAATACTGTTTGACATGGGTGCTTTGCAGTAAGGATTGCTCCTTGAGTTTCCTGTCCAGAGTCTGATACCTATGAAGAGCCCACCGTTGAAAAGCAGCTGTCAGGGTTTCTATCGAAATGGCTTTGGGATTAGCATTTCAAGGAGCAAAGGATAAGCTACAACTGTTTTACCTAATCCAGCCAAGCCCAGAAGTGTTCAGAAGGTGATGCCAAAGAGGTGTTATAGATGTTGTGATCAGTTAAATTGTTAGGGTTCTATTACTTTCTACATAATTTTAAAATCATTTTACAAACATTAATGCAAGACATTGAATCAAGCATTGCACTTGACGTTTAAAAATAAACTCACAACTGTAAATGTTTGTAAGTGTTAATAATAATGTTGCCAACCCAAACTAAGTACAAGCAAGTGTAACATCACATGGGGTATGAAATTCCAGACCTTAGTGAAAGCCCTCAAAGATCGATGGCAGTAAGTCTATCTGCTGACATCAGCCAGCTTGCCAAACACCAAACCAAATGTGGGTCATTCTGAAAGCTGGTTTTGTCTGGTTTCTCCTGGAAAACTGCATTGTGGCACTTTTAATTTTTCCCCAAGAGTCAATTAAAAAATGAATGCAGGAGGAAGGACTTTTTTGCTGAGAGAAGTATCTTCTTGATCTTAGATGATTATAGATTTAATGACTCATTTCATTAGCTGACACTGCTCTGAATGGCTTTAGTTAAGAAACTATCAATCACTGCTGGAAATTCAGCTTCAAGTATTTGTCTGCAAACAGTTAACAGCCAAGACGGATGACAGGAGATGGAGAGGAAGGACGTGGCAGGAGGTGTCATGGTTTTGTAGAGCCTGTTGTCTGCAACCAGATGTCCATTGCCCAGCCCATTCCACAGGCTCTCCTCAGTGATTTCCTGCAGAGCACAAACTGAGAAAGGGACCTTTGCCTTGGGGCTGCATCTACAAAGCTGTGAACTCTCCAACATCGAGCGTTTAGTTCCAGCAAAGGGATAGTTTGTCATCCACTGTCACTGAATGACACTGAGTGACATCCAATTCATCCTTGCCACTAGATGACAGCACAGCAACACACATTTAGGAAGGAACCAGTATTTTGATACGGGTTAAGAATTCCTGGAGACACAGGTTTCAGGAATTTTACGACTAGCCCCATGGAGGCAAGAGATGACATGAAATTTCTGTGTCTTTGGACTTCCCCATCCAACATGAATGATGAGAAGGAACTTGCATGATGTCTGTGCTGCTGAGCAGGACAAAAGCCTCATGTGCACTGGAATGTTCTGCAGCCGGATGGTTTCCTGGTGTTTGTACAGTAAAGCAGAAAGTGTGAGAACATGGGGGCCAGCAACCCTCAATGCCAAAACATAGACCTGGCTACTAAATCCAAATGTCTAAGTAAGGTATTTTGTACAAGAAGGAATTAGGATCCTTTTGAGATCAGATGACTTCTGATGTTTTTGTTTAACAAGTCTTTCCCAGTGCTGATCTGGGAACTTCAAGGCTAGAGTAGACCTTTACATATTGAAAGACTAGAGAACGCTGGTACTGATGGATGCTTTGGGCTGGAAGACACCTATAATTCTGCTATTATTTCATGCACACTTCTTGACACACTCAGGATTTCTGGTAAAATACTTAACTTTTGTCAGATGTTCTAATGAGAAATTAAAGACAATTAAGGGAAAAATCCTATGAGTTCAATTTCATGAACATTAATTCTGGAGAGTATATTAGTTGATGCAAACATGAATCTTCCTTTCTTCTCTTTTTTTCTACTACAAGTTACACTATTCTTCTAAAAAGAGATAGAAGAGGGCTACCACACAAACAGGTCTCTGCTCCAAACTTCTATAATCCAGTCCACTCCCTGTGCTCAGTGCAGGGAGGTGAAATACATGATATATTGAGATCCTCTTCAATCCCAGCTTTCTTAAGTCATTGTAGTCCCTGAGTTTGAATTAATACAATATTTAGTTATATGAATTCTTTATTCCCAAAGAAGGAAGATCTAGGAGTAGGTCAATATTCCTGCGCCACAGGACAGGGCTCTACACCAGACTCTAAGGAGAAGGGTCTCTCATGGTAGAATAATCTAGAAGTTCCTTCAAATGAATTCTTGGAGTGGTCTCCCATAGTTGTGCAAGCACTCTACCTTCGGGATATTCTGAGATCAATCTCAGTCTCTCTCCTCTCCTCTGCCCTTTCCCAGAAATTTCTGAACATAAGACTTTTTTTTGCTTGTCAAAAAATATGGTACATTCCTGTGAAAACTTTTGCTTTTGAAAACCTGCTTTTCCAAGAAACAATCTTGTTTCCAAATTTTTTCCAATCAACAGATGGGGGAGAAGGTTTATGGTTTTCTGTGTGGCAAAAAAAAAAAAAAAACCAAAAAGAGGAAAAACTGTGGATTTAATTTCAGTATAACATTTTAACCCCCTGCCCCAAAATAAAACCAAAAAACCAACCTGTCCTGCTTATCTGTCCTTTCTTAAAGGCAGACATGTCTAGTCCTGAATTATTAGAGTGCTTTCCTCCATGTTTGGTCAGTCCCTGATAATTAGTGCTACTGCATACGTGTAGGTATTCACCACACACAGGTGGCGACACAACAGAACTGCAATATATTATCATTTTGTGACCAATTCTTTAACATGTTTACAATTTTCCTCATAATTCTGCTTTCTTTCAAAGGATAAGGAGAAATTACAACCCACTGAGAAAAGGAGGAGAGAATAGTTGTGTGTGGGCAGAGAATAAGTGTATTCCAGGATTTTGTGACTTTTTCTTTCATCTTTTTCTTTCTATTTGATAAAAAAGCTGGTTGATACCACACAGGGAGTCCTTTACCATTGGCAAAAAATGTGTAGGAGAAAAAAACCCAAGTATGCCATTAATTGCTTATAAATATATGCTCTCAACACTAGCTATCAGCCTTCAGGATTTCTCACCTCTAAGTTCTGTTCAATTCCTTCATTTGAATAAAATGATCAACTTGTATCTTTTCTAGCATGATTAAACAAATCACTTGCAGGCAGGTTATGATTAAATAGGAAAGATTTGCATTTGTTGAAATACACAGTCTGTGTGTCTCTCTGTAGGTGTGTCTGTGCATATCCATGTCCCAGTATCAACTTCCACGTCTGGATACACACATGAATGTGTGTGCCCATGTCTGCATGTAAATAGGGGAGTGGAAAGCAGGAAAGAGAAACCAAAGCTAAGTTACATGGAATGATCCAGATGTTGAGGCCAGATTCTTCAATCTTCTGCACCCAGTTCCAAACAATGTGACATTCATAAGAATGCAGTACTGGATTTCTCAGGGAAGTTCAAGACCCAAGATGCTGAGCCTTTCTCACTCTTCCAACCACATATCTTGAGGAGCTCAGCTGGAGGTTGTTATTTCTTTCCTAGAAAACCTGTGTTTTAAAAGCAAGTAGGAATAAAAAAGAAACTCTCTCAGCTCGATGAAAGCTTTTTCTTTAGACAGTCATGTCTCGCATACATATGGTTGCACCTGCAAACACTATAGGAATATTTGTGCAGGCCGGCTGAAAAGCTGGCCCTAAAAGTAATTTTCCCCAAAGTCATGGCTATAAAAAAAAATTCCTTACCAAAATGTTACATGCTTTTAAATCTGTTCTTATTTCCCTTATTATTTACTGTCATTCTGCCCCCACCCCTCCCTACAGAGTACCAAGTCTGTGCTTGAGAGAGACACAAACATTCTCTCATGTTATGATCTGATGCTATAATGTGTTCTGATACTGCAATAATAAATGAGAAAATTAGTGCCAGTAGTACAACATATCAGTATACAATAGGAAAAACCATGAGGCATGGCAGAAAGGGGAGTATCTCGTGTCTGCTCAGTGGTAATTGGGAATAAGGTGGGTACTTCTGCTGATCATGTGCCTGCCTATGGCAACTGAGTCTGAACTTCACTTCTCATCACTTGGCTGGTTTAACACAACACCACTGTGGAATTAAGACCAACTGACACTGGTAAAAACGAGGGCGAAGTTAAGCCTCCTCTAACTAAATATCATCCAGTTGATCTTTTCCTCACAGTCTATAGCTTTTCTCTGCCTGTGGCCAATTAAGTAGGAGGCTTCTTGTCCTTCTAGGGCAGGACATTTAATTTGTTGTTGCTGGTCATCTTGCAGTTACAGCTGTCAATCAGCTTCAAAGGCTGCATTGTCAGTTATGGTCCCAGCGGGCCAAAATGCAGAGAAAGGCCATGTTACCACTTGCACTTGCACTTCTGTCATGAGAATCAGGAGTTTATCACATTAATAAGATTATGGTAAGAAGAATGCTACCTAAGCATGACAAATTCTAATGTTTTAGAATCCACACTGTTGGACAGTATAGCTTTTGTCTTCATTCATAGACTTGCATTACAGCTCTGCTGAAAGACTCTTACTGTGCTCTTCAGTGGAGACACTTGCAATGTAAATAGCAGGACAGAAAGAAGAGAGCAAAAAGCAGAATATTCATTCTAGTCAGACCTTCTGGGTCTCCGTGAGATTAAATGATCTGTCCAAGGCTGCACAAATAGTCTGTGGCAGTGACAATTTTCTGTATTTCATAGTCATTTGTAAACCTCTGTGCTACACAACCAACAAGTTTTCAAGTTGCCTTTTGATCTGTATTTCATACTGAAATCTTTTGCCTCAAAATAAGGTCATGATTACTCAATTCTGAGGAATTTTGATGCCCTTTACACTAGTTACCACACCTGGGAAATACTGAGCAGTTTCATTTTCTGGTTCATCTCCTTCACAGTTCTGCCCACCTGTACTGCAGCACAGTAGTGGGACACCAATTTACCCTTCATGCGTTCTCCCTGGCTTTGCAACCTGTTGGTGCAAATGAGATTCTGTCTTTTGTCTTCTGTCATTTGTGATTCTGTTACTACTCAACAGGAATCAATGATCCTTTGTAGCAAAAAAAAAATTAACCTCATCTATAACAGGACTTTTACAAAGATAGGAAGACTGATAAAGTTAAGGACTAAGAGCAGTTTTGAAAATTTATTTGGTAGCCACAAAGCAAAAAGATTTCAGAAAAGTCGTGTATGCTGTAACGCTGCTGATTTCAGGAAAATTGTGTCAAGCAAATTTGACCCATTCACTTCTCTCTTATGTGAGGGGTAAGGGATACTCAAAATCGACAAAGTCAGAAAGGACTAAAACAATCACAGATAATTCAGATAAAAGGAGCTTAACTGTACAGTTGGCTAGGAAGTAGAAATGACTATAGTTGGACAAGAAATATCCAGACTTATTTTGGTACTTGCACGGACTGCACTTAGAATGTTTGGGAATGGCATCCATAAGGTGCTAAAATTATCTAATAAGCTGAATGTGTATTTGGGTATGTTGGAAAATCAGTTGAAAAGACTAAGAAAAGGTGGTTACACATATGGGGCAATGCTAGCATGACAGATGGTATTTGTTTTATTTATGTCTTCACAACTGTGTTTATGTTCTTTCAAGAAGCCTGTCTGGGTGGAGTCTTGCAGAGAGGTTGTACAGGCTCCTTCCTCAGGGAAGCTGTTAAGTGTGTTGAGACAGAAACAATTCCAGGCTTCATGGGGCCAGCAAAAAAGATACAGAATGAAGATGATGGCTTGAAGCTCACGCAAAGACACTGCAGAAATGAGGAGGATGAAGCCAGGCAAATCTCACAAGAGATGTTCCCTTCCAAGGAACAAGAGAACAGAATTTGCTCAGTGACTTAGGAAGTCATTGAGTTAACTGGGAGCAAAACCACCTACAAGGGCAGAGGGACACGAGGCAGCTACATACAAAACATTGTAATGCAGTTCTGTCTTCCCCACCTGTTTTAAATAGAATTTAATTAAAAAGTTTAATTTCTAGTTTTTCTTCAAGTAAATGTTGGCTTTTCTGAATTTAAAACCATTCTGTCTGCACTGGGTGGAAGGTCGAGGCACATCAAGTATAGTGCTTGGTTGACTCACTGTCCTGGCAACAGTCAAAATACAAAAAGCGTTAAGACAACCTAATTTATTGCCAACACCTATTAAACATTTTCTGACTTCTTGGGAAAACAGAAAGTACTGGAAATCCTCAGTGATAATGAATCCTTGAATTACAATTTTGGTCTTTAAACCTTTCTTTCAAGAACAACAAATTGTATTTAGGAAAATATCTACAGTAAGTAAAATGCTTCAGGAAAAGACACACTCTCCTAACAGAAGTTTGATTTTTTGCCAGATGTTGAGCTTTGGCTCAACTGAATTTTCTCTTAGAACATAGTTCCATCTCCAGGTACGTCTCTGAGCACATCACTAAGATATTGCTTTTTCTTTTCAGTTCTTCAGATAACTTAACTAGCTTCAGGTGCTTTCTGGCTACTGTAAAATAGAACTCCTCTATAGTGAAAAGATTTTGGTTTTATTTTTCAAGAAATTCCCAGGAGAATGGGATCATTCAGCTGTCAGCTCCTATTAGGTAAACAGCACATCTTGGACCTTCCTGCAGAAGTCTCTCATTGCTATCACTGCATACAGGATAATGCAAGCAATTCATACTTTCCATTTATGTTAATAGTGACTTATTAAAAATTCATCTGAACAACTGAAGCTGGTAGAATCCCCCTGAACACTAAATTATTAATAAGTCTTCCACAAAGGTGACCTAGGCTCAGCATGCAATACGTATTTTTTTGGCTTAGCATGGGAGTTTCTTGTTCCCTACTAGAGGAAATAACCAGTGTCCCTATGCCAGTGCCAGGGAATAACTAGGTATCTTCCAAAGCTACATTATTGAATAAGACACTGCCAAATGTAACTGATGGTAAATGCCAAGGAGAGAAAAAATTATTTCTTAATCTCCACTCTCTTCTGACACTTTACCCCCTCAGAACATTGCAGATGTAAGGGGCAGGCTCTCTGCTTCAGATCCCTTTGAACAAAATAAAGTGAGAATAAGCAATGGTGTTGCCACTACCTTGTATCTGGTGACCGAGGGTTAGAGCAGAAAGGATATGAAAAATACAGACTCAAATCTCTTTTTATCTTCAGCAGATTTTAAGACACATCTTCATCCTTCTGTTTTCCTGCAGCCTGGTTGATTTTGAGAGTTGATCTCAGTTTTGACTGTTATAATTTCTATTTAATTAATATACTTAATTCAAAAATATAAAGTCATTGAAGGAAGAGTCCAAGACTCTTCATTTCCCAAGTGAAAAGACAGATTTTATTTGCAGTGACTTTTTTTATCTCTCTCTAAATACAAATATACTGAATGTTCAATTAATAGTATTTTTTTTCCATGCAGTGTGCTACGAGTTCAAGAGATGAGTATTCTCTCTTAGAATAATCAATAATTGGGTTTTGAGGACAACACGATGGAATTTTCAGGGTCAAGTCACTCAATATAGATCTGTCACATCTCCAATTTGTGTATTCAAACATTTCAGCAAAATTGAGATAAACTCTGAACTCTTCAGCACTGGCAAAAGGCATTTGTGATCATGATCAATGACTTCTTGGATGTTTATGATCATGATCAATTACTGGTAGACAAGTTTTACAGTTATAGACTCCAAGTGGTAACTGAAGAGTGAATCTGAGGATTAGATGTGGTGTGTCTAAACTCTCTCTTAGTCACCTCCAAAGAGGTGCCTAAGGCCAGTGCAATCACTTTAGAAGATCTTGCTCTTACTGAATTGTTCTCGGGTGAAAAATTAGGTCTGTAAAAAAGTGTAATTCTGTGCTTTCCCTAAACCATGTATGAATAAATCCAATAATTCCACTTGTACCTGCTGACAAAAGAGGGACACCTTCATTTCAATTCTACAGAATGTGAGTTACAAATTATTTAACTTTTTAATATAATATAATTACAACAGTGACTAAAAAATGCAGTAATTTTAATGAGCAATGAAGGTCTGAAGTTGTTAAAACTATACAAAACAATACTGAGTTTTACAGCTGTGAAAGTTAAATTATTTGTGGAAGTGAGATTCTACGGTATTGATCAGCAAATCCAGTCCTCCAGTGTGTTATCTTCTTTCATTCCATGAAACTTAAGTGTCCATAGTCCTTTCACAGTGATTTAAAAAATGAACATGGAAATGCATTCCCCCTTCAAAGAGGCTTCAATTACTAATTCTGTTGGTCTGATAGAGCAAGGATGGTGACATAACTCAGTGCTGAGTCTGAGCCTGCCACAACGATCAGAGTGTTTTTGGACTGCCAGACAAATCAGTCTTAACAGCATATGTTCATTCCAGAGTCTCGACAAGTCTACAAGGATGCAATCCACATTTTCTTACTGTTACCAACTTCATGTCAATCACCGAACACATGAAATTGTAATGGTTACATATTTTAGAAGACACATATCTGGCCAAGGAGGATTAGAATATTAAATAAAACATTTGTTGGCATGGGAAATTATGGCACAAAAAAATCTGTTGGGGTGAGGGCTGTTATAAATAGACAAAAAGAGGCCATTGGTTACCTTTTAACATTCAGACTAGCAGACTCCCCTTTTATAACCTATTTATCAGGCACAGGAGGAATTTATCTGCTTAGCAGAGGAAAAGAATTCTTACTTGTTCCTCACATAACCTGTTTTTTAAATGCCTCCGTGACAGTTCTGTCTCCTGGCCTTGCTCCTATATAGCAATCAAAACAAAAAATGTTATGAAACTATAGAACTTATATATATTAACTTATATATATTAACAAGTTTCTATAATGGGAATTGCTTTGAGTGACTTTAATGCTCCCTAAGAGCTGCCTTCATCGGTGGAGTGGCCAATGGAGTTACATAGTCCAAGGGAGACCAAACAGTAACCTGGGTCCCCAAAAGAGAGGGACAGCTCCTGTGAAAATGAGTAAGTTCCTCTCCTGAGTAAGTCTTTCCCCCCTGCAGCCCCTCTTTTAGACTGTAATCATTAGCTATGTGCTTCTCAGAGGAGTCTGGTTGTCTCTAGCTGAGTACAAAGATAACTTTAATACCTCTGTCTCACTTTGAATTCTATTCTATTACAGCGTCCTTGAAATCTATCAGGGAAAACAAGCCTAATTCCTCATTGCTCTGCATCAAAGACGCATAAGCTGGAACTACACTGACTTCCTGCACTGCACCCTTCCAGGAGTGATAGCAGCCCATACCTAATGAGGTAATCAAAGCTGACTGCAATACTGCAGGTGGAACTAGATTTTATACACTATGTCTTTCATTAGTATTCTCTGTGGTGGCATTTTCGTCTTTCTATGGATGCATTTGTTTTGCAAGCGTGTGTTTTTTTTCCAATTCACTGGGATGATGACTTCAAGTAGTTACTGAAAATAGCCCTTATCTATTATTTTTCTGGTCAGTATTCTGCGCGAATTCTCTTTTTAATAGGTACTTCCTACTTCCTTATACAAGTCCAAATTACCTGTATTGTTGGAGACCCTGAATGTCAGTTGCTCCTAATTCAAATACAGTTCATATCCCTTGGTAAAACCCTGTGAATGCCCTGTGGTCCCCCAGCTATGCAGCCTTCCATTATATACCCACGGACTCATAAGAGTTGCACATCCTGATACTCCTGGCTGATGAGCAGGGAGACAAAGAGGAAATCATTTTACTTTGTCAGACAATGTCTAGGTCTCGGAGTTATTATTACTGAGCCTGCACTCTTTCTTCCTTGCTGTGAGAGACAACTTTTTTCTTTAAAGAAACTAACATCTAAACAGATGAGATAAAGGATGAAGAAAGGAATAATATATCATCCATTTTATAGATAAATAACAAAGGTACAGGGAAAGTAAGATACTCTCCTGTGGCCACACAGGAGGTCTTCAGCACAGGCGTGTTCCAAACAAAGCCTTCACTCTTTGGTGAGGAGTCTATGAACTGTGAGTTGCAAGGATGTTAAAGCTCTTTTGTTAAATCACATTTTCTCTTTTAAGCAACTTACAGCACAGCTTTTTATGGGAATCTTCTGTGATCTAATTAATCATCTCCAGACTCATCATTGCAGATTCAGTACCTGCATTTTTATCAAGCTGGCATTTAGTTTGGGATTTTTCGGTTTTGTGTATGATGAACCCTACCTGAATTCCTCCAGGTTCTTTGTTTTGTTTTTATTAAAGTTCCCTGTCTCCCTGTTGCTGGCCAGCGTCCTTAGTTACATTACTACTCTGTTCACCATGTGTGCAGCAGGTAACTGGCTTGTGCACACAGTGAACAGAGTTAATGCTGCAGGTGCAGACTGGCTGTATCTGCACTAAATCTGGGATGAACTGTGGGTGTGAAGTGGACTGAGTTCCCACTGAGCTCTGTATTGTGTGGAAGAAGTAAAACTTATCCCAGTCTACACTGAGTCTACGCAGTGTAACACTGCCCTTTAATCTATATCAGGGTCTCTCTGTCCAGCAAATGAATTGGTTTTATCCGGGATGGGGTTAGGCAAGAAACAAGTGTGTAAATGGTGGGGACGATGGGGAAGCTTTGACTGAGATGAATCAACACAGCAGTGCAGCTAAAGCTAATTGAATCCTTCCACTCAGCACAGGATTACTTTCAGTTGGTTCTAGAATGGCCTTTTCCCTGAGATACTCACAGATGTCACCAGAAAGGATTAGGAAAGGACAACCATGAAAATCTGTCTAATGGCATCATTCCTCTTGTATTCCCTTCCCGGTTTGTCCCAACTTTAGAGCATGGCCTGAAAACAGCAGGACAAACAAATTCCCAGACACCTTCAACAATTTGCATTGTTGACATGATCTGAGTCTCCAGGGGTTTTTCTGTTCCAGAGGCCAATGCTACCAGGATGGGTCAGAAGCAAACATGGACCTGCTTCAGAATAGTTTTATTTGGGAATGGGGAGAGTCAGAGATAAGTGGCAATATTTGATATGAAAGAGACAAAACCACAACTGCGCTTCTCAGGGAACAGTTTCTCTCTTGTGTGCATGGTTAAAACTGGGACTGAATTTGCATGTGTGCTTATGATCCCCAGAGTGGGTCAGGGCCTTTCTGTACTACGGAAGCAAAGAACAGAAAAGCAGCCACAAAAAACCTACATCAGAGACAGAAATTACTTTTCTGCTCCAGGATTAAGTGTATTCATCACATCATTTTAGCTAGAATTTTTGTGGCTTGGTTTCCTTTGTTCGGCTGCTTTGCATGAATATTAAAGGATGATTTGGGGAGGAAGACAAAGTGTCTCTTAAGAAACAGAAACACAAAGAAAAAAACCTTTTGTTTGCAAGTGCACCAGACCTTATAAAAGTATATAATCCATGGATCATTGGCACAATCAACTGTAATGGCTCCAAAAGAGCCATTGTGTTAATGTGGCCGATGAGCACGAGTACTGCCTCTGCATACTAAAAATTCTCATGAAAATTTAAGAAACATGCAGATAGTGGATAAGTGAAGCATATAGCTGTTTTTAGAAATTGAGAACACAGCACTGTATGTCTCATCAAACGTAGAATAAACCACCAGCAAAATGTAACTTTAGTAACATCTGCTATTTTTTCTCAGATAAAGTAACTGATTTTTTGACAAAGGAAATGAAGCAGGTCTCATTCATCTGGACTTCATAAAGGGTTTTGATATAATACCATTTGGGAAATCACCAGTTAAGCAAGAGAAGTTGGGGAATAGCAGAGGAAATCTAAAGTAGGCAAGGAAGTATCTAAAAGAGAGATAACAGTTTAAAGGGAAAGCATTGCAATGAAAAGAGCATGCTAATGGAGTTCTTCAAAGACTCATTTAATATTTTCATTAATGAGCATGACACAGAAAGGAAAATGTAGTAATTTCCTCAAAACAGAAAACTGGGAGAGATAATCAATGCAGAAGAGGACTAGAATAACATGTGGGTCAACTTAGATGATTTGATGATCTCAGAAATACCAATTGAAGGGCATTTGATATTGCACACTGCAAAGTCATGAGTTCAAACATGAAAAAGAGGATTTTTGCTTTTAATTGGTGAAAGTCTACAAAAGGACACTGCAGGACAACTGTAAGGACTAATGCAAAATAGAAGAGAGAAGAGAATACTTCATCTTAGGATGTATCAAGAAGGTATGGGAAACAGTATTCCATTTAGACAGTGATGTAAGACCTGATCTTGAATATGACTGAGAATCCCAGCCTGAAAGAACAGGATTACTAATGTGATTAAAGAAAATGTATAGAATTTGACTTGTCTAGTCAAAAAAACAAAGGCTGGGAAAGGTTCTGATTAATGTCTGCCAACAATGAAGAGAGCTAAACTCCTGAGATAGAGGGTAACTATTTAAATTAAAAGTATTGACAATAATGGGCAGTTTCACATTGGCAATGCATTTGTTTTAGCTGAAAATTAGGAGATTTTGGCCATTGGAGGAGTGACATACTGGAACAACTTCCAATAGGAGTAAGTGTCAAACATCCAGTGGTCTCTAATACAGGATGCGAACAGTTTGTGAATGGGATGAACAGGAGATAGTGGTGGCAGCTCCCAAGATGGGAATCCATTTGTGTCCCAGATGTGATTCTATGCAATTATATATTTTGAACAGTAATCTTACTAACTAACCTCTCAGTGACCAATCCATGATCTTGGCACATGGTCATGTGATTCAGACAGTTACCAACTCAGACTTATGTCACATCTTGTATCACTTTGCACGAGAACTGGTATTGCTTTCCATCTTACTGAGTTATACTGCAGCTGAACTTTTGCATCCCAGAACTTCTGTGCTTTAAAACAAATGTATAGTTTGTTTTCTAATTCTAAGTAATTTTTTTTGTACCCCTCTCAATTGTTTCCTTCTATAATTTTGTTCTTTAACTTTTCAGTTTCTATAAATTTGTAGCTAAATATTCTGTTTTATTGTGCAACTAATGTGTTTATTTCCAAATCTTAATCTGGGTTGAGTTTTTTGACACCCATTAACTTCTGATTTTATTCAGCAATGACTAAGACTGAATGACGTTAATGAAGTAGAGAGAGATGGACAGATACAGAATTTAGAGCCTCAAAAGAGTATTAAATGATACAGTATTAATTATATATTTACGGTCACATTCTGTATGGCAGGAAAAAGTGGGAACTTGCTATAAATCCTCTGGTTTTTACCTTTTTCTGCTTCCTAGGATTTATCTGACTTCAATCCTTTGGTACGTAACCTTTTTTCTGTGAGGTCTCAAAGAAGTCTGTCAGATCCATCTCAGTCAATTCCTTAAGATCCTTTGGTTGAATATGATTTAGATCTTCTGAATAATAAATATTTAAATTATCTAAATATTCTTTTACTTGCTTTTTATTAATTCTGCTGCTAGATATTCCCAAACCTCATTAATATTTATCTCACTGAGCTCCATGCTTTCCTTTTCTTTTATATTAAATATAGGGAAAAAATGTAGATGTTGAGCAATCCTTTTTCTCTCTGGCCAGTATCAGCTGACCTTCCTTTTAATTTAGGAGATATTTGTTTTCTTTTATCCATAGTGTATTTATTTTCTTCATCTCTTCTGCAAGGTTACTCCATTAACTAGAGTTCTATTTTGTCCTCTCCCATCCTTATTATTTTTATATTTCTGTATGACAGATGTAGCTGCTTGTATTTTTAGCTCTCATCTTTTGTGTTCTTTTCCTTCTGTCAGTTTGTAAATGGACAGTGTTGCCATATTTATGACTAAGGGATTTTCTACGTAGGACTTGCAGACTGCCTCATAAAAATATTAAAATATGTGCTTTATATATTTGGCATATATGCAGCTATATAAGAATAATGCCTGTTCATTTCTGCTAATTTAAAATAGTGGAATTAGAAATAGCAGTTTAAGGAGGGTTGTTGGATGCAGGTGTTTGAATATGAAAACTGTGTGATTAAATGCTGGCATCATCGTAGCCTATGCGAATACTGCCATTTGCTTCAGCTAGGTTAGGATTTTATTCTGATTCTGCATTTGTACATAGCTTTAACTTTAAGCCTCCAACTAGACTGATGGCTTTAGCAGAAGTTGCAACACAGTAATTATTAGTAGTTATTCCTCTGCTTAAGTGCTTGCTGAACTGGTGCAATATTTTTCAGGTAAGAAATGCTTTCACACAGAGAAAAAATTCATGTAGAATGAAGATGGCCCTATTTTAGAGCTAATGAACCACTTGAGGGAATCCTTCATGTGCACTTGCTCAAAAAACAGTATCGAAATATTTATGGACAATGTATTATTTAAAAATATCTGATAGAGCCACAGTCCCATTTGCATAAGTGTTTTCCTGCAGTGCTCCATCCACAATACTCTTCAAAGAACAATTGAAACAGTATTTTATTAATAATTGTTAAGCAATAAAAACATCCTTAATTTGTGGCATTATGCAACCCTAATTCAAAACTGGAAGGGCTTCAGTTTTTATTGGTGACATGACTTGTTACAGGTTGCTATGTTTGGAAGTTTGGGGTAATGTCTAACAAAAATACCTAAAAGTACTACTGCTATGCTATGACTACTATCACAGTATGGGTGTCTATGTACATAAGTGTTTTTTAAACAATGATTACTCCACAGAATCAAAACTTGATTCGTGTAGATATTTGGAGTATCACATAAATTTAGGGCCTGGGGAGGTCTTCTAATTGTAGGGAATTCTGCAGGACATGCAGCTGATGTTGACACGTGTTTGCAAGTGTGGCTGTGTCCCGAATGTGTGTGCTTGAGATCACCCAAAAAATCACCAACAAGGGTATGAGCAAAAGTCAGATTTAATATTAAACTATAAAGCACAACAGATTCATTGGCAAGATTCACTCTACTTACAAAGGACAACTAAGGCACAAGAAGGGAAAGCAAGCAACAACAAAACCAAACAAAATCCAGGCAATCAAAACAGAAATTAACTGAAAACTACCTAGGGGGAGGTGTGTGTGTGCTCATGTGTGTGTAAAGACAGTGTAAACAAGGATGAAAAGGAATGCAGCCTAAAGCTTAACAACATTTAAACTTAACACTACTTTAACTTAACTTATAGCTTAATTTATAGTTTAACCACAACAGTCTAACAGAGAAATAACACTTAACAGCATTTATCCTAAATTATAACTTAACCTGACTTCCAGATTTGCTATAGCCTATGCACAAAGGGTATGCACGCAGACAGAAACAATCAGTGCAAGATAAGGTACCTGTGGAAAAATTTGTCCCTCAGAAGTCAGTGAAAATCCTCACGTCCGATGCTTTTGCATCTCTCGACAGGCGAAGGATCGGGCCTGGAGGAATGAGGGTATTGGCCCAGTACACGCCGTGTTTCGGCGATCCTCCAGGTATAGCAAACCTGAGGGTTTGCTGGCTCTGAGAGGTGTCCCATTCAGAGGGAGTTTGCTGGTCACAGGCCCGCTGTGGTCCAGGAGAGCTCAGAGGGCCCCATCTTGGACCACTGTTTATAGGGTGGCAAGAGAGTGAGCTTTAGTCATAACAATGTTTCATCCTGGCTACAGTTTGGGTCGTCACTTTCTTTCAAAGTGCGAGAATAGGAATGTTATGCCATTCAGGCCAGAGAAATATTTTCCAAGGCTGGTCATGAGAAAAACAGAAGCTTGATAGGAGTTCCTGGGAACAGACAGTGTTTTTTGATAAGCTCTGAAAGAGCTGAGCCCAGGTGGTGTTTTCAAGGACAAGGCCTAACAAGCATTTCTCAGATCACACTGCAGCCTGGAAAGGAGTGGGGAGGTGGGGGTGGGGAACGCACCACCACAGGCTGAAAGCTAAGGCGGGACTATGACACATTATGTGGCTGCAGGCTTGGCACTTAAGGCTGGTCTATTAATATAGGCACCTTTTTCTCATCTGACTTTAACTTACTGGGTGTGAGTAGTTCTTTGAGCTGCATCACGAGTTTTTAAGGAAGTTGCTTTCTTATGTTGTGCAACTAGAAGTCTCTCTATAGCAACGACAAGGAAGTACCCACTCTTTCAAGTTCTCTGTGCAATTTCTTATTGCCAACTCAATGGATACTGAAATTTTGAATTTCGTAAAAATTAAGGTTTGCATGGTAAAAACAGACACTATATTAACTGCACTAAAGCCAAAGTTTATTGTAAATATTAGGGCTCCAGCTGTAGCTTTTTTATCGTAAAAGCTATCTTAACTATTTCTTTCAGAATCAATAATGACAAATAAAACAAGATCTTCAGACACTACCTAAAAGGACAGTATGCAGACTACATTTCAAAAACTCAGTCTGCTTTTACAGGTTATTAATATGGATTGAGATTATTTTTTTATAATTCTTTTATAATTCAGATTCCATCTGGTTTTAACTTATGCTCTAGAAAATGCAAGTTCAGATAGAGATCTTGAGTATCTGTCTTATTGGCTAGAGCTGCTTGGAGCTGTAGTGCCAAAAGAATGAATGTGAAAACTGGCATGCAATGAAAGCTGATTAAATAGAGATGCAATAGCATGAAAATTATAGTTATGAATAAAAGATTTATCCTCAACCCCACAATTTTTTATATCATTTATATCATCATAGTATACAATTTTACACTGTCACTTACTCCACGCTTCCAAGATTCTTCACAGGAAAGTAACTGATACTTCCAAGTCAGAAATACCAGCAATTGTTCAATAGCTAAACCAGGCAGTTGCAGGAGAAATGGCCATAACAATGAGCTGGAGCTGCTCATCTGGGATCATTTTGTTTATATTGATCTCTTACCAGTGTTTGCACAGAATAAAATATCTTAGCCAGTCTGTAGTTTGGAAATAAATATAAATGTCTAAGGATGTATTGTCTTTATCCTTTCCCAAATGTTGGCCACAGGACACTTTCCAATTTGTTTGTCTTCTTTCTTAAGTATGTAAAAGCCTTTTCATACTAAGAATAATTAAAGTCATAAACAGACATTACTGGTCCCAACTAAATAGAAAATGAATATTCCTAAATATTTACTAAAGGCTTGTTGCAAAATGGCAGCATTATTCAAATAAATCAACCAATATGGCCCCCATCATTAACAAATAAACATGTATGAAGAATGAACAGAACCCCCACTACTTTTCCACTGTTATGCGGCTTTAACTCCACAATTGTTTTCAGTGTGGCAATGCATTACTGTTGAATTTCAAGCCCAGCAGCTGCCAGAGGTTCTCTGTTCCCATAAGGGGAGGGAGTGGAAACAGAACAGTGCCTGCACTACTGGATGCTCCTCTGCCTCTGTCACAGGTTCTTTGTCAGAGTATAATGTTTAAAACCTCAATTCAAACACTGTGCTCTGATCCTGGACCATCATTTCTTCACCTCGCATCCCTCCACATGTCTGGAAAGTGAGACGTCTCTTTGCTAAGCAAAGAGGGGAGAAACTGATGCAGGTGAATTCTTACAAATCGTCTCTTGCAGACTCATATAGTATCTTACTGAATACTAAGTACAAAGCAGATACAACTTATGCTGTGCAGTAAAATTGCACTATGCACCATATTTATTGTATGTTTATTTGTAAGTGGAAAAATTCAGCATGATAACCATTCTCTGATATTTAATACTATTCATGTTTGATTACAGAAACAGTGTATGGATTTCAAGGTTAAAACCCTCACTGCACTTGCGGTGTTACGCTCAGCTCGTTACATGAGATACTGAACACAATGCGCTTCCTATTATGCAAGATAATGAAAATCTCCTTCCTGCATAAAATTCTTCAGGTTTTTCTAAGTCATGGGTGACAATGTTGGATATTTCAGAGAAAGAATTTTCTGAATTATGGATTTTCTAAAGTGAGTTGCAATGCATGCTTTAAAAGACTTCCTCATATTCTAAGTACAAAACAAACCCAAAAAAGCTAAAAGTGAATTTAACATGATAACTCAGGTCAATTTTATCCCTCAGACTCCAGTGATATCTTTTTCACTGGCTTGTTTGACTGAAGGCAGGGTAAAAATATATGAACTTACTCTAAATCTTGAAATTTTCCATCAGATTCTGTTTGATTCAGTAAAATTTGTTCTGCAGTGCTTAAGTTGATGTCAGTGTACAAATATTTACATATCTTAGTATTCTTCAGGTATAATTCTCCATAGCATTCAAGTGGAATGTCTGCAGTTTTGTAATAGGGAAAATACCTGCACAGGGATACGCTTTACATTTTATGCTAAATATATTAAAATTCAAATGAAGTCTTATGGAAAAGAGGCTGAAACCAAGAGCCATTTATCAAACATCACACAAAAATTTTAGAGCAGCCAGAGCCAGATTCTGCTCCCTGTGGAGACAGATCATAGCAAAGGGTAGAACTGAGAATGTAGGTATTAGGAAAAAACATGGCAACCTTCTTTTTCAGCACTATAAATTAGTTATAATTTCACCTCAGTGCCCAAGGACAGGGTTGCACTCCTTCAAACACTGCAGCTGCAATATGGAATAGTCTTTTACTGAGTTTCTAGGTATCCTATTATCTACATCCTATTCCCAATCTATCCATTGTATTCTGCTATGGTGTTACCAGATCCAACTGCATCCTGCTTTGCTTTTAAGCAGAGAGTGCATTTTGAGGGCTGAGTGAGGACTAGAGAATCCTTCCCCATCTTACAGGAATCATAAAATATATCAGCTAAGTCAAGCCTTTTTGCCTACTCACTGCCTGAGTGGAATGCCAAGCTAGGTTAAAATTCTGCCTATAGCTTATAGTCATTCTCCTCTACCAAATATAAATTTCTCCTCTACCAAAATAAAGGGATTTTTTTCCCACCACTTATGTAGGGAAGCATACTACATTGCATTTAAATGTTTCTGTGTGGCCTCATGTTTGCGAGACTGGAATTTATGTGAATGTTTTTGTTGCCATTCTGTTGGCAATCACTCCAGGCTTGCTGTCTTGCCAACGAAGGGATCTTAATAGTACTATCTGTTTCTTGAGCAGCACCATTTTTCTCTGTATTGCTCTATTTGCTTCTCATGCTAATTTTGCTTTGCTTAGAAGTTTCTTGTGATAGGTATGCAGTTCCGCTTTGTAGTCTAATCTTTTTCACAAAAAAAGAAGTATGAAATCAAACCAACAATTTAAAGATCATTGAGTTTCTCTATTGAATGATTATGTTCTAGAAGACAAGCAGCTTCATAATGAATCCAGTTGGGAGGCTCGTAAGGGACTGATTTGAAACCTCAAATATCTTGGTCTTCCCCTGGAATTTAGCACTATACTTTTGATTCATTCATGCAGCTTGTATTTTTATAAGGTTAGTCTCAGCTGGTTAGGCTCACTTCTAAACTAGGGAGCACACAGCAGCCATGGCCACAGAGTACTGATGAAGGAGAAAGCAGAGTGGCAGCCTTCAGTTAAATACTGTGAATCCTCAATAAACCCAGACCCCTTTAGATTCTCCCTCTCTCCAACCAGTGGTAGTGGCACTTTACTGCCCCAGTTTGGAATGCTCTCCTTTCCTCAAAGGAGTGATATAGGTGAGAATAAAGTGACAAGACTGTGCTGAGAGTGTGACACTGAATGCTGTGAATTTTTGTCAGTCTTTGCACAGGGCCATGCATGCTTCTAGTGCTGCCTTCCTACTTGCGGACTATATTACCAGATTAATGCCAGAGAAAACTGGTCATGGTCTTTTGTTAGGCAAGAAACACCTATTCAAAACTCCATGGGTTTCTTACTGAAAGAAATGTAAGACAGGGTCATATATCCTTCATTAAAACTCCCAAATATAAACAAGAAGACATACTACCCCAACTATTAGTGATCCTAAACCAATGTCAGCAAACAAAAAGCATATTGACATCCAGTTAATGCTTAAAGTAATAATTTTGACACATTCTGAACAGGAGTTGAGAAAACTGTTTGGCTAGAGCTGCCAAATAAAGAATTTTCCAGGTCATATTTGTGATTTATATTGGTTAAGAAATGGCACCAAACTGAAGTTTCTTAATGTCCGAATCATAATTGTGATACCTGGTGTGAACCTTCCTCTTGCAGAAGTCACTTACACTAAGTTTGAATTTACATTGGGTATTTGTGCTGTGGCATTGCCATTGTGGAGGCTCACTCTGCCCTCTTCGCAGGGACACGAGATTTATAGAGACAGCTTGGCAGGTCAGAAGGGGAGGACCACTGTTCTCAGTTGTTCCCAGTGCCTTCTCTGACATGGGTAGCATGGCATGGGACCAGGGAGAGACTGTGCTACTCTGTGCACTCCTTCCCCACCAGCAGCTCCAGAGAACAACTGTCCTTGCAACTGTTCCAAATGATCTTGAGGAACAGTAGTTTGATGATTCCCATTTACCAAAAGTACAGTAATAATATCAGTTCCTTATGACTTAAAAGGTCAGAATATGCTACAACAAAAATTACTACGAGAGAGTATTTTAGAACAGTTTAAAACTTGTTCCTGTGTTTTCTACCTCCTCTCCTTTGCTGGCTGAATAGATGCTCACAGAGGTATGAGCAGACACAGTTTATGAAACCGTCAGTCAGTTTTAAATCCCCTCATCCCCCTGAAAAAAGCATTTCCCAGAGAAACCAAAAAAAAAAAATCTAAAAATATCAGAATATCCCTTACCTACTCAAAATAGAGCACAAAAAGGAAAATACAAAACATTTAAGCTATCAGGAGTGTGGAAACTCTTCAGCTTTCTCAGTTTTCAGTGGTCTAATCAAGAGTGCAACTGCATTTCAGTAGCTGCTGGCACAGCCGTTTCAACCACTGAATGTTCTTCACGAGCACAAGAATTGTCAAAGGGTAAGTTACATTTTTGTCAATACTTTATCACACTGTTCTCAAGGTAAATTTCCTTCAGGTAATCTATGGATTCAAAGGACAAGCTCTAAGATAGGCTAGCAAAATTTGATTAAAAACAATAACTGATTTAAATCGGTTTTATGTGATTTAGAAAAAAGGTCCTCAAATGACATTGTGTCACTGCCATATGGAAATTTTAGAAAAATTACTCCATAGCTATACCAAGCCCTTCAACATTAGTCCATCAACCAATTTAAAATACATTTGAGAAACCTGTGATTGGTTTTGTTACTTCCGGTGAGATGCTTACAAGAGAAATTTAGTTCCTTTTTCTCTGTAAAACAGAGTTCTAAACCAACTTAACTTATGAAATCTTCCAAGGGAAAAGATAATTTCAAGCTTCTCAAAATGAAACCCCTTCATGTAAAAATTTTTGCATTTTATATAAGTTCTGTATGTCCATATGAACCATATTTCTCACCCTGAGCTTGTCTGTAAGACTAGGCCTAGTTTGACAAAGACCAAGGATTGTAACCATGCTTACCTATGCTGCATTAAGAGCTGTGTGTGTCCTTCAACTTTCCTGCCTTCGTTTTTTCCTTCCTACTAAGGCACAATACTTTCTAAGTAATATACTCACTATATCTTGAAAACATTTTATAATTTCTTTTGACATACCATGTCAAGCCAAGTGCCAAAGAAAAGCAATTTTCCCTTGATTTTACAAAAATGTACTGCACTTTGATGTATGCCCTTGATAGTATAACAATATGAATATTCTTTGCATTAATATTCCCACCTATTGTTTAATAACTTCTGTAGATAACATATGTGATGCTCAACCTTTTCTTTTATATTTAATGATTGTTATATGTGTTTTAGTTGCTCTGGTTCCTCACAAAATTGCTTAGCAGGTTTTGAAGGTTAAATGAGTTTTCTGTTGCACATGAAAGCTTCCTTGCTTTTTTTTTTTTGTGATAAAGATCCAGTTACTTTTATATTAAAATGCTCTTGCTTAAAGTTTTTGTTGCTCCTTTAATTAAATAGGCACCATATACCATCTTTTTTTCAAGCATTGCTGAAAAAAATTAAAATAAAACCTGAAACAAAGTGAAAAACTTTACTGCTTTTAGAAACAGTTTATGACCAGTGAACATAAAAGTAAAGTAAATACTGAAGTCTTTGTGTTTAAACCTGTTTGCTTTTCTGCCTTTTACTCTTACAGTTTTAACACTTGGTGTCCCTTGTGTAAACTGAGTATCTTCAGCTACCAAAAATATTTGGGTAAAAAATAAATTAAGTAATTTCACTGCCCCTTAGTTTCCAACCACAAAATTGATTTATTTGAAAGAGAAGTTTTCCAGCATGAGGAGACAAAGATTGGTCTTCATTCTAAAGTACTGTGTTAACAATCTAAAGAATTACCTAATTTATTTAGTCTGCACTGATTAACTTCGTTCTTGATGGAGACAGTTGCTATTGCATGTGATGACAAATGAAACTCCCTGCTACGCTGCAAAGTTTTCTGACTAAATTGGCTGGTTTCCTACTAGCCTCAATGGCCAGAGAGAGCATAAAAAAGGAAACAGATGAAAGAAAGACTTGTGGTGGGTTTTTTTTTGCTGTTCTTAAAATTTGAATTCAAATTATCAAGCTGTGTTGATTTGAAAATTGGTGTTTATATTTTATTAATTGTATTGTGTGCTGTGACACGTCTGTGAACCTACATCAATTAAACAGCTTCTTTTTCCAAGATATGAGTGTTGTTTCAATTATCCTTTTGAAATTTTATTTGTGGCATGCTGTAATTATACCTTGCACATACATTTTGTAAAGTTTCCCATTGAACTGAGAAACTGTACATTGTGTTCATAAACCCCATCTTGTGTTTGCTGTTTTAAGCGTGCTGTGAAAGCTGGTCCCTTGTGCTCCAAATGTAAATTGGACATAGCTAATTGCACCTACTGCTGGTGAGAACATTCAGTGAATGCCGATTTCTGGACGGAAATGTGCCTCCACTCCTCGTGCTTAGATAGAGCTTTGAGTTCTCCTTCAGATGTGCTTCATTATTGGCAGGGGTAGGCTTCACTGCCAGTGCTTCTTATGGAAAACCAGAACATTTTGTACTTTACTTGTTTCTATAAACCTGGAAATGTTTTCCTGGTTTGGATGTAGAATATTTCTCATTACTTTCCGTGCAAAACTCACTTCCCGAAACCCTGAGTGATGAACCTTATTCTGAAAGTAAAAGCAATCTTACACTCTTGTGCTGTTTGTAGAGTCCTTCACTCCACAGAAAGGTACAACACCTAACACAAAGAGAGGCTGCAGTTCTGTGGTAAGCTGCAGCTGCTGAGGTAGGGAAGAGGAAGGTTCAAAAAAGGATGTGGTGCTATTATTGAAAATTCAGAGTCATTTGTGGATGTCTTGTGGGTGCAGTCAAGGGAAATGCACAGAGGTGTAAACTCAGCAGACATCTGGTGGTGACAAGCTACCAGAGAGGAATTAATGACTGGCTTTACAAAAGGGGCTGTTTTGGTTAGATGCAGTATCATTGTTACTCTGCCAGAAACATGAATCTGTTCCTGGTTTTGAGGAAAAAAGAAATGACTAAAAGCAAGTTAGAAGGAACAGCCAGTTGGTCTTGAAGAAGTAGTTGGTGAGTTGATCAGTGGAAAATATATTGTGTCTTGAAGAAAATACTTAATGAGAGCAAACCTGCATCGCAGTAATGAAGAAGTTGCCATGAAACTGTATATGAACACCTAAGGCCCAGCCTCCTTAGAATAGTGCTAATCCAACACATTACAATCTCTGTATCCCATCTAAATACAACCAACAAAAGATAGCTTTAGAATTGAATACTAAAGAAAGGACTGAAAACTTCTTAAAAAAAAATCCTATGATAGTTTGCTGATTTTCTGATGGCTACACACTAAGATCTCACAGAAGCTTGTGGATTGTGAATTATATCATTTCACACAAAAAGAAGAAGTAAACACACACTGAATTGCACAACTCAGCAGAAAGAGACCATGAGAAGAATCACCTTGTTACAGGAAAAAACTGCAGGATTTTCATTTACTTATACCATTTTTACTTCTTCAGAACTACTAAGTTCCTACTTCTTAGATACACAACAAATATTGAGGCAAAAGACAGTACGTTTGTTTGAAAATACATGCTATGTAACATCACAGCTCTAAGGCTTGTAATTTAATATCATGTAAGATAGTTTCACACTGAAAACCATAGAATTCACTGAAAAAGAAATACAATTCTCATGCATCAGAGAGGAAGATAGATTCTCATGTATCATTTTACAAGCAAAACACCTTTTATAAGGACCTGACTTACTGAAACTGTGAAATTGGCAAAGTCCAGATATTAAGGGCTCATGCTCTTCTTAGGATTAGAGGGAGGAAAAATACTTTCTTCATAAGTATAAAGTAGCTCAGTATAAAGGAACAAGTGAACTGCCCCATCGAACCAATAAGCAGCAGTGAGCTAAAGGAATGTTTTCCTGGGATCTCTATCAGGCTTTTCTTCAAGAGATTTCACGGTCAGCTGAATGTTAGAAGCAGATTATCTAGAAACACACTTCACTGCTGCATACGTATTATATTTCTCTGTTAGTAAAAGAATATTAAAGCTGTTTTTTTTGGTAAGCCAAGGCTTCTGATCTAGCAGTAGCCCACCTCTTTGTGTGTCTCTCGCATATTTTAGCAGTTCCAAGTATTTACGTAATACATAATCTCTGGTTACAGACAGAGGTGGCAGAGTTACAAGTGGAGAATTATGTCTAGAGCTATTCAAAGAGATTAGAATTTGCAGTTTGTTTTCAACACAGTTGAATAACATTCAGGGTTTTTTGTTGGTGGGGGTTTTTGTTGGTTTTAAAACTTTCTGGCATATTTAAGCAGATTTTCTGATGTGCTGCTTTACTGAAGTGTCTGCTTTTTCAGCATATACTTCAATACAGTGTTTTCACAGAATCATGAGTGTGTGTTTGGGACAACAAAACTGTCTTAAATTTTTAACTTTTCTTGCTGACCTTAAAAGAGGAAATGTTTTTGAACATTATTTAAAAATATGAGTCAACAAGGGACAACTCACATAGAAGGATAGCAGTGTATTTTCATCAGAGTGTGACGGGCACATCATCTCGCACAGTATCCCTTCATTTGGAATTCCATCTGCAAATGGCAGCAAAATTGTACATATACAAGTCTGATGGTCTTTGCTTTTACTAATTATATGGTCTCCTTAACCATTAATGACACTAAAGCATGTCAGGAAGGGAAAAGTATGATCATTAAGAAAGAAAGTGACCCTGTGATGGCAAAATACTTCACTTGTACTAGATAAGGGAATTGCTTCCACCGTGTTTGCTTTTGTAAACAAAATGAGTGGTCAGGACATTTCTCAGGATCAAGTACATACAGGAGGAGCAGCCACTACTGGATTCTCAATTGCATAATCCTAGAAGACAGGTGTACACACTGTAAAAGGGACATATCTGGGGTAGCTTTGCAGACAAATGTCTCAAGGGACCTGTTGCTGTGCAGTGTCACAAAGGGCTGACAAAATGTGAAACAGCGGGGGAATTGATGCTGTCACTTCAGCATGGAGTGATTTTTGGGATTGGACAAGGGACTTTGCTGTATGGAGTACAAATACTGAGACATTATGCACAGCAATGGCACCAAAAGGCAATCTTGGCATTCTACTGGTGTTAAGTAATAATGACACTTGATACCACATTCATGGATTAGTGACAACATCTTCAATATGAGTTTCCAGGATAAACTATGATAACTGGAGAATTGGTCATTATTTGTAGCAGTGTTCATGAATACAGCAGTAAGAGCGAACTGCATTAATTGTTAGTGGTACTGGCTCCAGAAAATGTATCAAATCTGTCTTTCATACCAATGTTCTTTAGTATGTAAACTAAAGTTCAAGGTTTGGGCTTGAGCCCAGCATCTCTGATTGCTCGAAGTGCTGGAGTAACAGTAATGTTCAGCAACTTCATTCCCCTACCGTGGATATACATAAAAGTAGCTGTGTAAGAGACTTTCTTGGGTACCAAACTGAAAATGAACTCTCTACAAACCAAAAGACCCATTGGAAAGCTGGCTTTCTGCTGAAAGACGTTGTCTTTACCAAAAAAGCTCAGTCCAACTGAACAAGAGCAAGGCACTAACCACGCTTTTTTCCTTTAGGAAAAGGGTGGAAGGAGAAATACTTAATGGCAGAAACGGATCATGGTGCTGGATGTGGTGCTCTGGAAGAAGCTGCTGCTACAGAGGGCCCTGTGTGACTCCAATACTGAACTGAAGGAGCTCAAACATCCGTGTCTGTGCCAAGGAATTCAGCACGGACATCACTGCCTGCATTGAGGCACAGAGTGATAGTCTCACTGCTGCGACACAGAACTAAACAGTAAGGCAACATGAGAGTAAAATGGACGGTAGCATTGCAACTCCTGTCTCCAGTGGGGTCCAAACCAGATATCCGGCGCAGCTGCACAAGCACAGCACACACTGTGACATCACTTTCCGTACTTGTATTGGTGTGAGCTACTCGTATTGCTATGGGAAGTGTCCACACAATTTGTGAGACTTTTCCCTGCGGGCTCACCTCGGGCACGGCTGGCCCTGGGCACGGTGCTCCTGCACTCCCCAGGTGTCCCTTATCTCCGGGGGGGCTGGCACCTGAAGGGCGGCCACCGCGGCCAAGGAGCCGCTCCCCTCACGATCCTCCTGTGCCCGCCACAAGCGGCAAAATCCACCAAACGCAGGAAGCCACAGCCCCTAAGGCACCACGGCCCCTCAGCGACTGTCCCGGCGGGCCCTCGAGAGAGCGACGACCCCGCCTACCGGCCCTGCGCCGGCACAGGCGGGGCCGCGCACGCGTGTCACAGCAGGACTGTAAGTCTCCATTTTCTGTTAATTTCACCCTCCTTCTCCCTGTCGTCGCTGCGGATCGTTCCAGCGGGAGGAGCGGGCGGCGGGCGCTGAGGGGGGGTCCTAGGGCACCGCTGCCCCCGCTCCCTGAGGCGGTGCCGCCCCGTGCCCTCCGCGTCCTCACTGCCCCATCATCCTCCTGTCCCTCCCCTCCGATACTGAAATACCCTCGTGCGGACGTTTCGCTCTAATGAAAAGTGCTTTATTTGCCCCTCGTGAGCGCTGCTGTGGCTCCTCGGTGAGCGGCAGAAACACGGTGTGTTACAGCAGATCCATTAATTCCCACTCTCCAGCAAAACGCAAGGCAGTCATTGCAACAACCAGCCCATGCTTGGATCGCCGAGACTGAACGATCGCTTAAGTTTAAATTCCTCTCTAAGGCAGTAACGCTTAAAGCCATTTTAGATGCCTTACGCACTTTGTCGAAGTGATGGATCAAGTGCTTTTATATCAGTTCCTAAATTATTTTGGCTGACATGGGTAGGGTGGGTGACAATACCATACACAGGGCAAAAGTAGCTGTGTTTTTCCAAGAATACCATGTGTCCAAGGAATAGATTAATATTGCAGATTCCCAGCGACTCATTTAAGAACTTAATAAAATCAAGATGAGGAACAACAAAAAGCCCCAATCCCTACCTCCTCCCCAAAACAGTCCCCTTGTTCTTGGTTCTAGGCTGGAACCTAAAATGTGAGCTTAGAGATTTTCAGCTGAAAATTGCTTTTGAGACAAAAAATATTTTAGATTTAAACTATTTTTGTGGGGTATAGTGTAATTAAAAATCTTAAATGATGTAACACTCTTAAAAAGAGGAAAATACAAAGTTCAGTTCAAAGAACAATTGCACAATATGTCACCTGTAAGCAGCTTTTTAAGTATTTAATTTTTGAATGTTGGATGTTGGTGATTGAAGTGAGACATTCCAGGCCATGTGCTAAGATCTTAATTTTAAATTGAATCACTGAAATGTCTAATGGAAAAATGACATTAAATATTTTGTCTTTTTCTGCAGGACAAGATGTCTCTTATCTCCAATAAATAGCAGGCCCCCGATTACATAACCTGCTTTCACATTTCCCTTCAAATGCACTGTTAGACATTCTGAGCAGTTTTAAATCTTTGAACAATAGCAGAGTTCTGTTCCTATCTTCAAAAGTTAAATTCTGTGTGCTGGAAAGAAATTCTACACACACACACACGCTGCTTTTTTCCTGTGTTAGGCAGAGTGCTGGCAAAAGCTGAGTTTAGTTTGCTTGTCAATTCCACCACTTACTATGAAACCTTTAGTTTATTTCTTTTAGCTTGTTTATTTTTTTTCCCTTGTGAGGCATTTGGGCAGAGATGTTGCTAGTTTCATTCAATGGGAGCTGTTACATTTCCAAGTATAGCACTTCTGATGCAAGTTCTAATTCAATCTCCTCAAAATATGCTGTTATAATAATGCTAATTTAATTGGTATTGTAGTATTGAGAAAACTTAGAAGAATTAAGGCAGCAATATATGAAAGCTGTGGAGCCTACTTGTTTTCATTCACTTATTTATTAAACATTTATTTTATTTGAATCAATTTTTCAGATGGTTTTATTCAGCTTCTTATAATTTTGTTTTCTTTGTTATGGTTTATGTCTCAGTCTTAGAGTGCAATGAGAATAGCGTATTACACAAAGCCTGTACTGATAGTAAAATATTTTAGTTTGACAGCCTTTGAACTGTATGTTTGCAGTTTCCATTGACTTTGCTAGTGGCCAAGTTAATACTTTTACATGCTGGGAAAATTGGAGGATATAGAGATGCTATTGGAAACAATAGGTCAACTCATATAATTTAACATTGAACATGGGATTATCCACTTGTCTTGCATATTATAACTGTGTATGTACTTTATAGGGTTTGCCTTTTTATAGGTACAATGTATAATCCTGTCATATTCATTTTGTCATTTGTCACATGAATCCTTTTGTGAATTTGCAGTAAATTGAATTACTCAGTTTTATACATGTCAGTCATTCTTTCTTCTCTAGTATCTGCAGCTTCAATTATGTCAATTACATTTGTATATATTATTTCATATATTTATAATTTTGCCTATTTCTGCCAAGGTTAAAAATATTGTCACTTTCCAACTTTGTCACCTGATTTGTGTATAGAATGTCTTTAGTGTGTAAGTAAACAGCTTCAGACAAATTAGCCATGTTTACTACAGAGGGCCAAATGTTGATATATTAAGTCTCCAAGAAAAATGTTGTTGACTTCTGTAGCTCAGATCCTAATAGGAGAATGATTAAAAAATGCAAATTGATTACTTTCAAGTATTTTGCTGCTGTGAGGCAATGTTTTATTTTGTTCACCAATATAAGTTGACCAGTATCAAGCATATTTTCCCCTTATTAAGATAATATCTGAAATGGTTTTTTTGCCTCCCTATAGATTTTTTCTCACTTAGATTTAAGTTTTTCTTACAGGGCTACATGGTTTTGTTGCTTTGTTATTTCCAAAAGCTCTAGGGGGAGATGGACACTTTAAAGAAAGTCTTAATAAATTACGTTCATTCTTCTTGTCTTTTTCTACTCCACCAGTAATTTATCAAATAAAACTCTCAGATATGTTTGGTGCAATGTGTTTCTTGTGCATCCTTGTAGTTTATAACTCATATTTTCTGAGTGCAGTGCTCAAATGCATATGTAATTGTGGTTTTTTGTTTGCTTGTTTGTTTTTTATTTATTTTTTTATTTTAAAGGCCTAACCAAACTTTGTTTTATTTGCTGATAAAATGCCTTCTGGGTTCCTTTGGGAACCAGGGAGGGAAATACGATTGTCTCTAAAGGTACAGGATAATTCTGAGTATCCATGCTCAATAGTCGATGTTAGAATTTGAAGCCTTTCACTTTTGCGTGTAAGTTTTTGTAGTGAAGGAGGTGCCTGTCCACTTAATATTGTGCACACAAACTAAGGATAAAATTGTGTTGTATGAGAAAAGCAGTTTCATAATCGGCATGTAGAAAGCTTTACTGGTAAAAATGTCTTGCATTAGTTGAACGTTACTCCCATTGGAAAGGGCTGGATCTGGCCCTGTTTATGACTAACCCAGCACCCACTGTGTCCAGGCAGAGTTATTTAGGACTGTGCAATTAGATTGTACTTGTTCTCTAAGTGACTCAGCTGTTCAGAGAGTTTCTGCAGAAGCCCTTAATTAAGACTAGTTCCTCCTCCCTTCCGTTAAATTTCACGACAGTCTGCTAACTGTCTTTCTACAAGGAACAGATTGGAAAGTTGTTGAAACAGCTCTCCTCCACCAGTGCTTCGATTGTGAGGGGGAATCCCAAGCTATAAAAGGTCCCTAAGTGGAGGTTCCCAAGACTATAATCCCTGAGGGAGATGTGTCAGGGTGGGAGGGCTGAGGGTACCTACAGAGGGGAGTAGGTGTTTGCATAGGTCCCTGCAGATTGTTATGGTAACAGCGTAGAATTTTTCAAATTTATTGAGTGCTTCTAAAGGCCTACTCCTTTTGGAAGTGGTGTGGCTATTGTAGTAGCAAACTTGAAAAATTATAAAGAAGTCTTAAGATAAAAAGCTAGTTTTAATATTTTGGACAATACTAAAGAAAATTTCCTAATTGTGAGGTGTAAATAAACCTTTTTATTTTATTCAGACTGTGTGCTTCTCTGCTCATCAATTTGCCCTGCAATACTGAATATTCCCAGTGTAGCTCATCAGATTTGCATTGTAACACATAACAACAGCTGCATTTGTCTGCTTCACATTTCTAGATACTCCAAAGTACAGAATTTCTGTATTGGCACTGCGGTGATGCCTGTTAGTTTATCAAAATAATGCTCTGTCTTGCTGCATGAATAGTCAAAAACATTTCTATCAATTCTTCTGAATGTAAAGGTTTTTTAGCATTAATGTTTGCAGAGATTTAGCAAGGTCTAAAGTCATTAAAAATCTGACGTGTCTGGTAGGTATTGGCCTTGGCAGGTGTTTTGTTGTTCAGAAGTCATTGCATACCGACTTGTTGGAATACTTTATATATGTCATTTGTTTTCAAAATTATTTCTGAAATGTAAAAGAATAAGGCTTTAAATTGGCATAGTGCTGATGCTTGGCACTAAGTATGCATATTATTTATCCTTTTCAGTGTTATTATGCAAATGCTGGAAATTAACTACCTTCTAAACTGTTTTGCTGGATTTGTGCATGAGTCTTAACTGAGAACTAAGAGATAATGAAGGCCTGTTAGAAAGCAGTAGGTAACACACGAGGCCCAGATTCACATTTTAGCTGGCATTAGGAATGAGCATCAGTGTTCTGTTAGTTAAAAACAATATAATGATTCCCTAAACTGGTAGGAAGTAAAGTATTTCATAGGGACTTCTGATTTTGAAATAGCTTTTAAATAGCATTAATGTAGTAATATTTTTCTAAATGGTCACTAAAATGAAAAGATGCTTGATTTTGTTGTTTTCTGTTGTCACTATTTTTCCCATTTTGATGCTTTACCTGACTTTTGCTACCTTCCTGATACTCCCCTTAAAAAAAAAAAAAAAAAAAAAAGGAAATATCATTAATTTTGTATACTTTATCCATGATCTTTTTGGCATTTCCATGAATCAAAACCAGTAGCTTCATTACTTGGTTATTTAATATACAGTAGCAGAGCAACCAAGCTGACAGTCTTTAGATCCCTCTGTGAAAGGACTTTGAAATTACACTTGCAGAGAAATGTATGTCTCCTTTTATTTCTTGTGCTGGGACGTGTCCTAATAATTTAATGATTTCAGGCTTTCAGTCTCTTTTTAGTGCATGTTGTGTTATTAAATATTTAAGAATTGTATAGTTGTGATGAATCCTATTTCAGAAGAGCAGAATTTGGTTCATTGCAGAGAAATTTTCAGGTGAAATTTTTCTTTAAAACATTCAATATTAGAAAGAAAGGGGGGAAGGACAGAAGGAAGCCTGCCTAAATCTGAGGTTTATGAGTCTCTAAGTCTTATTTTTGATTAGGCAGATGTTTTGCTGAAGAAAATGGGTAGTCTTGTTTAAAAATATTTATACAGAAACCAAAATGGAGACCAGCAGAGCAAACAGAGCTCGAATGAGAACCAAATGGTCTATCTAATATTTCTCTAGAAAATGTTACGACCCTGGACTTCAGCTTCCATTGCTCTGCAAGCCTTTGTAGGAGTTGGATTTAAACTGCAGTGATGTTATTATCTGGGGAAGTGTTGATTGTCAAACTACTGTGCCTGTTTGTGTGTTGCTGCAAACTATTGTCAACGAAAGTGTTTGGTTCAGTTATCCTTACAGACTGGTGTAAGACTGGTTATTTGCCTATTAAAAACTGGAGTGAAATATTGGTAGTGAAATATTTGTATTATATGTATAAGAAGTTTTTATAAATGTATTTATCATGAGTTGTCCCACTAAGGACTGAATTGGAAAAGGAAGAATATGGAGAGTATTCTTGGCAGCCTGACTAGCAATGCGGCTCTTCAGTGTGGGATGGTAAATAGTTGTGGGGTGGTGAATAGTTACTTGTCTGCAACTTTGTAACAAATATCAGGATTAGTGTTTGAAGTTATATGGGAGTATACTGGGGGCAGGATTTATATCGGGGAAGATTTAGAGGTGGTTGGATATTGAAGAAAAACAGTGCAAAGAATCTTACTCGGGATACAATTTGAGGTACTCTAAGGTTAGACAAAACAGTGCATTTTAGTATAGATGTTTTGATGGGAGTAGTCAAATAAATGAAAATTACTTTCTCAGGAAAACAGGTTTTTTTAAAGGTTTTTGTTTGCCTAAAGATATAGAAAATTGCTTTAAAATTAGAAAGGAAAATATGAAACTAAAAATTCTATTCCATTTGGCAGCTGTTTTTTCTTTATTTTTTTACTGTAATGTTAGTTTTTGATCATGTGTGTGAGCATTCATTGTATATTGAAAATAGGAATATGAAAGCAGCATTAGGAAAGATAAAATCATTCTACATTATTTCTTAAATGTTTTATAGTTATTACAACACTTGCATTGTAACGGGTTCTGTGTTGTGTGTTGAGACTGAATTATCAGTAGAATTTGCCAATATTGTAAGGAACCACCATTGCGCTCAGTGTGATTTATTTCCAGGTGCCAGGGCCTCTGTGACTCTGTTTGCAAGGTCAGAATGCTTCACACTGACAGACTGTGCAAGTGTCTTTACGCAGTGATCAGCTCCCTTCTCAACCTTCCTGATAAGCTGAATAAATTAAAATCCTTAATAGAAAAAGATGAGGATATCAGATAGCTGTTGCAAAAGACAAGCTGTAAAATTCTCTGTGAGCAAAGGAGAGAGAAAAAGACCAAAATAAAGTGGTAGAAGAGTGTGATTGTTGCCATAATCTGAAAGGGGTGGCTGGCCTACAGCAGTTTCAGAGAATGAATCAGTGACACACAAATGAAGGAATGCTGTTCTGGAAAGCTCTGTTCGTGATCCCACCTCAACATGTATTAGCTCTCAGCAAAGCTGGTTTTCAGAAAGCTGTTCTCTTGCTTATTGTCTCAGAGGCTACATCAAATAGTACAGGGTTTGCTCACAATGATCTGAGTGTGGATAAGAGGACCAAATTCTTTAGAAACACATTTGACTCACCTCGCTGCTCATAAGAATTACAAGAGTAGTGCTGGTTCTACAAGGAAACAGCCAATATAGAAAATTCATTTGTGAGCCATGAATACTTACAAATTCATGTAGTTAATAGTATTTACTTTATGTTTCCTTTCCAGCTGTTCTATTATGTAAGTGGTTTATTAAACTGAAAATCTCTCTGCAAATACTAAGAAGTGAAGCTTTAAAAGCAGCTAGGCCAGGCATTATTTGACAAAGCTGTGTTGTCCCATTGCATCTCTCAACTGGGCAAGTAATTAATGAGGGTCTTTGTCCTGCTTACTGTTGTTTTTTTCTCGACAGTACCAAAGCCAGACTTCAGCTTTTTAAGTGTCTTTAATGTGTTTAGTCACATTTTACTCTTATGCTGTCTTTTCCAGCTTGGGCAGAACCCTCTTGTTGCTGTTGGCATGGAATGTCTAATTTGATGGAGGTTGAACATTGTGAACCTAAACAGGGCTTTCAGCTCCCCATGCTAATTATTTTCATTTCATCAGGCACAAGTAGTAGAACCCCTTGCAGTGACCTGCTGTGGACCTTGTATAAAGTATAAGGTTTCTTTCCTTGTTTTTTTCCAAGCGTTACAAGCAGTGGTCAGCTTTGGTGGCTATAAATGCTGTTTAACTCCTGATGTAACATCTGTCCTTCTACAAAGGAAGTGCTGTCATCTAGTTCAGCTAAGGCTCATTTGTGTATATTTCTGAGAACTTCTGCTCTCTGTAACTAGGGTTTTTTTGCTAGTCAGCACTACGTGTCAGGTTATTTGTGCTGCAGATCTTGATATTTTTTAGTCATTGTCTCTGAAAAATCTAAGATAATCAATGTAACCGAGAAGCTTTAAGCAGCCACTGCATGCTAGGTGATCAAGGAGGCAACTACAGGCCACTCCTACAAAACCCGATTTTTAAAATGTTTGTGTAAATTTTTTTCTTTTAGGTGTCAGCTCTTCAACTTAACTGAGACAGAAACATGCATAACTGGCAGAAAGGGCTTTTCTCTCTAGAGCTGAATTGTGCATCTTAGCTGGATGTTGAGGGAATAGAATTTCAGAGGAATCTTTTCTGAATCTGAGACTCTTAGGGCTATTTAAAAAATATTTAAAGATTGTTTTATTTTGGTAAAATGTTGTCTTTTTTTTCCTTAAGTAGTTTAGTCATCTATGTGTTGCTATAAGGAACCTGAGACAGACTAACATTGTGTAAATCCAATTAAAATTGTCTGTGCTGTTTCAAAGGTCAGGTGCACTCAGTGAATTTGCTTTCAAATTATTTTGTTTATTCTGTGTACGTATGCATCTTGAGCTCTCTAAAGGTCAGGAGAGGAGATTCATTTTGGAATTTAAAAGAAGTTAGGTTTTTACTGCTGGTAGCCCTGGTTAGTTTCATTTGAACTAATAAAAATTGTTTTGCTTTGTTGGTTTTGTTTTGCTGTTAGTTTTATTTTTCTGGTGAAACTTGTTTGTAACTATGAGGTCTACTTGAAAATAAGACAGCATTAGTAATGCATTTTTTTTTTTTCATATTTTACGTGATCTTAAAAATTAAGTACTGTTTGTACAAATTAAATACTAGTCTTATTTGGTTTTTGGTTTCTTGGCTTCTTTAATTCATCTGGTAGACTATTTTCCCAACTAGAATAATATATTTAAAGGATACACAGCATTTAACTGTCTCTTGCCACAAATGTTTTAATAAAATAGGCGTGGTGATGCAATTCCTCTAGAATTTATAACAGTGCTGCTATTAATGTTCAGGTTGAATAATATGACCACAAAAGGATTCATGTGTGTGTCGTGAGGCATAACTAATTGCAGTTTTGGTCACAGAACCAGTGACAATTAGTAAGGAAGTGGACTTCTATTAAATACAAAAGAAACTGCATTGTAAAAGCCTAATTTTTGTCCTAAAAAAGGCTGTTATATAAGCCCCCTTGCTTTCCAGTTCTGTCTCTAGAATGGTTGAAATATTTGGCGATTGTTTGACACAAAAAAAAAAATTTAATGATACTTGTAGGAATGAAGAAATTTTCAAACCAATAATAATGATTTTCACTAAAAAATGAGTATCTTTTTCAAAGTTTGCATTCACTTGGAAAGTCCTGAGCTGTTTAACCAAATCAGATTTTCCTGTCAAGATAATTCAGACATTTTCTTTTCTGACTTAAGGAGGTGGAATCTGAATGAGGCAGAACATGCTGACTGAATGAACATAGTACTAAAACTTAACAAAACTCTGTGTTTTAGTGCACATTTTACTGGAAGGATGGAGAAATTTTGCAGTTACATGAGAGGTTAAGAAAATTGTTCTGAGTCTCTTTTTATGTGTAGAAGAATATAAATCTGTAGAAGAATATAAATCTCATGTGGGCAGTTGTGGTGCTTTCAGTAGTGAGTAATAGATGTCGTCGTAAGCAGAGCACTCGTCTACCTTGCCAAAGATTGGTTCACTGTGTATTTAACCTGCAGTTGCTTCAGTCCGTGTGGATGTAACCAAGCTTGGCCATCAGTAGCAACAGATTGGTCACACTGGTTTCTTTTTAGTTTAAAAAATTGCTTTAGTAAATCGGGTGCTTGCCCAGGCTGGTTGGTTCTAATTTTGTAGGGCAAACATTGGACTCCTGGGTGCCTCCTTTGAAAGACACAGAAGATGGTGAGACCTAGACTGGGTGCATTTGCTTGTGAGAGTTTTGCCAAGATGCCGCTCCTGCTTTGAGGCTCTTATTTTTCTTGTCTGCATCTTACTAACTAGTATAATTTGTAAGCTTTCCTCCACTGATTCATTATTGTTGGTAGCAGGCACTGTCATTTCTCTTTACCTGTTTCCAGTGAGAAAGATTTCTATGTCAGCTTTTCATCAGTTTTGCTGTTTGAATCCTAGTCCATTAATTAACTTTAGTGTTTTATACCTGTTATGAGATGTAGCCTTCCCAGTGCTGCAACTGAAGCTGTAGGTGTTAGGCCTTGACAGTGTGATTTAAGAAAAATGTTAAAAATTTTAAATTGGGAAACTTCAGGATATTTGAATTAGAAATTAGAATATGTTTTGTTACAAAAAACCCCCAAACCCCAAGCGTTGTGTATACTTGACTTACTTGGAAAACTTTCTGTTAAATAATATGTTTTCCTGTTTTTCACTTTCCCAGGTGTCAGGGGAAAAAAATTGCCTTGTAGTATTGTGATATTAACACTTCTCATGTCATGTTAATTCTGATGCGTGGCTTGTTTTGAGAGGACTTGCTTAAGTGGGATAAAATCCCAGTATGACGTATGCTATGATGGCACATTTCTGAGAGGTAAGCTTGAGAATCAGAGTTACAGACAAAGTATCAGGATCTGAATGCAGGGGAATAGAGAAGAATAGAAAGGAAGAAAAGATGGAAATATTGTTCTTTAGAGGAAGATTAATAACACATTTGGTAGTGATATATAAGGGTAGGTGTTGCACATAATCAGAATTCTGGCTTATATAAATACTTTGGATACTATGTAAAGCTTCTAAAATTACTTCATTATTTTCTTCCAGGACTGTGTTGTAATATAGAACCACATTCATATTCATATCTTTACGCATAATAAAACATTTGTACCAGTGAAGATCTTTTAAACTTTGATACACAAAAGAAACTCTTTTGAAAAGTTTGGAGTTGGTAGTAGGTTCTGAGGTATTAGGCACTAAGCATCCTGTGAGATACATTGGGAATCCTAGAATTAGGAATACTTTATCCTTGAACTTTTTTGTTATTATTTGATACTGAGACCGGAGCAGTGGCTTTCTGTGTATGGAAATTTGGTGTATGGGTGTGTCTATGCTGTAGTGGGCACTGCATAATTATGTACTTAGCTGCATTTGCACATTTATTTTATTGTCATTAGGAAGCTTATAATGGCTATTTCTCTTGCAGTGTAGGAGTTAATTCCTAGATAAACTCCTCTAATGGTTTCAAACTGGTGTAGCTTTATCTGAAAAAAAAAAAATTAATTTTGATATATTGTATTGAATCTGTTTGTTGCCATGTTGTGGTGGATTGCATCGGTTCCCTTGGGTGCTTCTCATTTATGCTGTGTGTGCAATGCAGGTGATTCTGGGCAGCATTTTGGGACACTCTTCCTTTCAGCATCTTGTGGATATGGACTGCAAACAGTGGAAACTCAATCTGAACATAGCCGATGTTTTCTGAAATACAAAGCACAGAAGTGCCTCGCTTTTCCTGCATGTTGTGTATGCACCTGGGATGGAAAATAATCAGTGGCTGCTCTTGTCTTCTGGCAACAGCACTGCTGCTTCTGTGCCTGTAAACTCCTGAGGCTGAAAAGTTGTGGCTGGATTCTTCCTTTAAGCATTATTCATTCTGTCCATATATATTATGTGTTTCTCTTGTTATCTGCTTAGGGTTCTATGCTCAATATTGGCTGAATTAGTTATGCATTTGTTGAGTTCCCCTTTGTTTTGGAGAATGTGTACCATCTCTTCAGGAAGTTTGAAGAAAAAACTGGAGAATACGAAGAATTAAATGTTGTCAGTGTTGATGAAAAACATAAGTCAGAAAAAAAAATTGATAGCATTGTTTAAATAGCTTCTCATAAATGTGTAAGATTCTCATTAGTCCAACATCAGAAGTCTAATGAATATTAATGAATGAGATCAAAGACATTTAGAAATCAAAGCAAATAAACAACAATTATTTTTAAGAATTATATAAGTTTTTAACTGCACAAAAATATGAATCATCTTAACAGAATGGCTCCATGAGAAGTTTTTCTTGAAAATATTTTTCCTGAAAATTTTTGTGTTGAACTAGAAAGGCATGTAAAATAAACCAGAGAAATACATACATCAAAACCTGAAATATAAAAAATGTCTTCATTATGCTGTATTGAAATACCTAAATTAAGCTGTGGAATCTAATAGGCTGGGAATTTTTACTTGACCTGAGTCCGTGATTTGAGCTTGACTCAGACTGTCAACACAAACTGGTAAATATTGAAAAGGAAATTACTTTTGGATCTCAGACCTTTACTGTTTCCTTCTACATTTCTAGTACTTTTGGACTAAAGTTATCCGTGCTGAAGCATCTACATAGTGTAATTCTGTTAAAAAAGATAGGTTTACATGTCATTTAATACATGCAAGATTTTGCTCATCAAATATCAGAGTCTGGCCAGAACTATCTTCATCTCATTATCTGCTTTTCCAAATCTTATGTAGAACCAGCATGTGATGTGATCTGTATGCCACAGTTATTTAATCTTTGAACAGTACATGCTTGTAATATAGCATGGGATATTTCAGAATCACAGTATGATGCAAGTAAATCTTCCAAGACTGAGGGAAATAATTGGACCAGTTTATTAAATATTATTTTTCATTTATCTTTACTTTTTTACTAATACTCATTTAATAATTCTTTTATTCCACAAAAAAAAAAGAAAATTTATGAGATGATGATCTAAAGAAAGTAATAGGTGTAGGCATGAGTTCAGGTATCTTTTATTTTTATTTCTGTGATTAAAAACCCCCATTTTATATCTGTATAATTTTCTTTAAAATTCTGTGATGATTTTATGCATTTAATCCACAAAGGCCATACTGGTGATATTACTCCAAAGGCCCAGCTCCCCTAGTGCAACATGGAGAGTGTTGCACTCATAAAGCACCCGCTTGCTCTGGGCAATAGTGACATTATTTGACAGTTTGTGATTCCTACGAACTTTAATGGCAAAGTAGGGCCTGCAAGAAGATCCTTCAAATACTGTCAAAGAAACAGTTTCATTTTGAACCTGGATATAAAACTAATGGTATCTAACAGCTTTTAGCGTCACTGAATCAAATTCCTCAAGTAGAAAGAACGGGTGACATTCTGTTTTAAAGTGACCGTATGTTTGACCCAGTTTCGCGATGGTGGTGTCATCACAATTGTATCTTGCTGCTGTAGGCTCTTGCAGCCTGACAGGCGGAACAAGTTGCTTTAGCTCACAGAGCTCATCTGTCACACTGAGCAGCTTGCAGGTTTCTATTATCTGAATGAAATATGGAGCGAGGACTTCTCCCTGCTCCCTGCCTATCAGCATAGTCATCAGCCTGCTCACACCCCTGGTAATGGACTGAAATGAAATGGTAGAAGAAGAGAGAATAAAAAACTATTTCCAGAGATGCAAATGTAAGCCACATATAATAATTAAATGGCTTCTGGTTCAAAAATAATAATTTTTAAAAACACGTCCAGGAACTAGATGGAAAGTTAATTTCCAAAGAAGGATTGCAATTTCCTTATTTGAAATGAGAGATGGAAAGCTTTTAATTGTATATTTAAGACACAAAACTAAGAACAGTGTATAATTCAGTAGGGCAGTGACAGGCATCTCTGTTTTCATCACAAGCACTTGCTTAGCATTTAAAGTGTTCAAACCTTTATGGAGATTGTATTATATTTTCCCAAAATAGCACACCTAGAATTTTGTACCCTAGGCCAAATCTTGCCATAATCTCTACACTCTGTAGTTCTGTAATAGGAGCAGTGTTAGGGCACTGAGTTTGTGCAGGTTGCTCTTTGAAGTTCATGTGTGGCTGTCTTGGCTGCTTTATTCTTGCAATGACCAATTTTTACTTGTTTTGAGAATATTGGCAAAAGATGCACAAAGCATAATGCTTAGTAAATTCTGATTAGCGGTTTTTACTATGTTAAGCATAGGAAGAAATTTTTTCTAGCCTGTTATGTCTAGTTTTAAAAATATTTTTACTGGAGTAAAATTTCCAAGTAAAACTTCAGCTAGTAACAACCACCAACTGGTTTCTGTTTGTTATAATAATAATGATTGTGGCAGTCCACAAGCAAAATGATTCACATGTGGCACATGTCAGGAATGCCCTCTGGTTTTTAAAAATGAGATAGATTATAGTGGGGGAGAAACCTGTTAATGTTTTATTCAAAGTGATGCTGTACAACATTATTCAAAAGGAATACACCAGTTGATATTTTCATCATGGAAATGATGAGCTGAATCACTCCAATCTAATGAAAAATAGGACTATGGAATATATGGCATAGGTATGAATTAGGAAGATATTTCTATCTTTGGGTTTCACAGTTTCAGTGGAATAGAAAGGGTCATTCTGTAGTGATCGATGGATGTGTGGTGAACTGCACAAGATCTGAGAAAATGAGGATTGCATTTATCACATCTAAGGGGAATGTCAAAGTGTGTGTCTGCCCATAACCCCATCAGTGGTAAAATGATGACAATGTGCCTTTGGGAGATACCAATCAATATGACTGTTGTAAAGCTCAACAGCGACTGATGCCGTTCTATCTGATGAGTTCTGGGGGTGGTTTAGAGAGCTGTGGAAAGAAAAAACAAAGAAAAATATCAGCTTTGTACCCAGGACCTGCTTGGAAAAAGTTTGAAATAAGTCTCATAAAAATGAAATGGGACATAATGTTCTAGGTTTGAAAAATTAGATAAAGCTGTTCAGCTGAATTCGGTTTGCCTGGTCATTATAGACAGCACTTACACAATATATAATCATTGAGAGCATGACACAGATGCCGAATGACTTCTGGTGGTCTTGAAGACTAAGTGTGTAATGAACTTCCCAGAGAGCAGTTCGTTGGGAAAACCAGTAGTTGTTGGCCTCCTTAAAAAAGGGGAAAAAAAAAAAAAAAAAAGGTTGATGATAATCCATTCAGAAAGCCCACTGGTTTGCTCAACAGAAATAAATCGTATGTTTCCTGACCAGAATAAATCAATGGCAATGTCAGAGATGAAGAATATCCAAAACAAGCTCAGAAGTGAAATGTAGGTGAACGGGAACATTTTAAACAGCAGAAAGCTGCTGCTTCTGTCACAAAACCCGTAACATATAAAGGCTAAAATGTATTTTGTATATTGTTTTCCTTTTCCCAGTAAAAACTCTGAAACCTGAATCAGATTTTCTGTGGACAAGAGAGAGGGATTTCTGAGGGAATAACCCAAATGCATGCTGATAAAAATATGCATATATAATGTATACAGGCACACTTAAAATCCCTCTAATTATTTTCAGCAGTAGTGAAGACAAAAGCACCTGAAATCTGTGGTCGTATTTCCTAACTCTGAAGTTCCTAGCTAAAAGATGTGCAGCTTTGTTCCTTAACTTGATGTGTTTTTATTGGAATGGGTATCTTACTCCTTATGTAGCCAGATCTTGCTAGTCTAAATAATTTAAAGAACCATTATAATTTAGGTGCAATTCTGAAATTAAAAGAGGGAAGAGGGTAGAAGTGGGATTTTTTTTGGGAGCGGTAATGAGGTGCAGAGAAGAAGTAATTCTCTGTCAATTTTTCCAGGAAAACTGAAGGAAAGACTCAAAAAATTTTGTTTTTGCACAAGTTTGTGTTTATTTTTGGGCTAAACTTAGAGAAAAATTGTACCTAGGGTTACAAGGGTGATAGAGGTTCATAGTAGTAGAAATCAGAAGAGATCACTGAAGTGTTTTGGTTGATCTCCTGTGTGGGGAATGTAAATGTCACTCATTTCCCTCGATGGAGGCAGGTAACATGCTTGGCAGAAGTGGATCTGCTGGAAAGCTTGTCTTCATTTGAAGAGACTGAGAGGGGTAAGTGTCCACTTGCTTTGGTGGTTAGTTCTATTTGGTGGTTAATCATCTTCCAGATTAAACTTGGGTTTGTACAAATTGGTCTTTTGTCTGTGTTTGGTTGTCTCTGACATGCAGGGCAGTCCCCTTTAACTTCAGAGGATTGGGACTGGCCAAAATTGCTTGGCTCCGCTCTCCATGTACAGGACTGCTGGATGAGTTCAGTGTTAGTGACCAAACAATGGTGTCATTAAAGCAGTAGAGGGAAGCAACATCTATTAGTGCAGACCTTTTTCATACAGTAGGAGCTGTACAAACTAAACATGATTATTAATGTATAGGCCAAATATTGATGTATGTATTTATTATCCCTTTGTAGTCTCTAATTACAGAAAGATGATACTCTAAAGGTATTTCTTACATTGCAGTGACAAACATTGCCTCACACCTTTTGTGTTACATTCACAAATCTGAGTGCAGAGATTAAAGATAAAGCTGACAGGACAACTTCTTTAGCCACCTGGCTTCCCTATCAGACAAAAGTGCTGTGTGATAGAGGGAAAATGTAAAGAAAGTTGATATGCTGAGGGTCTCCAAATCTTAGAGAATAAGTGCTGACTTCCGCTTTGTTCACAGTGGTTAAGTTGTGCTGGTGGAGTTATGTTTGCAAAGTTTAATGCCAATGTATTTAAAAATAAATGCACTGGTCCTGTGTCTGCTGCCTAAATTAATAATGGCAGGTGAGAAAAACAAGAAAATTGAAAGTTACATTTTAATGGTTCTTCTGAATTTGCATGAGGCTTGCTTATGTAGTAGTATGCATCAAGCATTTCTATGGAAAGCAGGAAATTAAGATACATAAGGCTGCATAACTGCGGATTTTTCACTGTGTATTAAGTGGATAAATACCTAAAATTTAGGTAGCAGAACATAATAGTTGTCTGTGTGTATAATATCACAATAACTTTAGTCTTTGAAGATAGTTCAGCATTCTGTACTTGTTCATAAACATGTAACTTAATTGTTCTTTAATTCATAGTTAAAGTAGAAATAGGGTGGGTTTTTTGCTAAAAAGAGATTGGATATTACCTCAGACAGCCTGACAGAAACCCATTTTCATCAATAAGCTACTTGCTGAGATTCAGATATCCCATAATCTTATATTTATTTCAACAACTTCAGCTTTTCATTTTCAGATTTTTCTGTTGTCACTTTCAGAAAGTTGAACTGGCATAATTAAAGCAGCCTGCAACGTAAAAGAAAGATGTAGAAATTCAAGATAGTCACATTATGCAGTGAAATTTCAATTGGTATGAATTTGTGTTGTTGTAAACTGTAAATCACTATGATCAACTGTTTGAAGACCAGTTAAACAACAGATTTGTATAGCCCAGAAGAAGCAAATGTATGCTATGCTGTGGTGTGAGTTTGCTTTTTTTCTTCTGATCATGTTTGCCTTTTATGACATGGTACATTAATTTTTAATGTATATATAGGCAGTTGAGCTGTTAATAGGTAGGAAAATATATAAGAAAAAGATTGAAGCAAGGAAATATTTCTAATGAATAAAAATATTTTCAAAGGAAAACATTTAAGAGGAGCTAGAAAGTGGAGTTCTGGATGTGGCAGCAGCACTCTGTAGGTTTGCAGCTGTTTGTACCTGTCTAATCTTTAATCTTCTTTTTATCTGAAGTTATTATGGTAACTGTGGTGTTGCCTGCCATAGGTGACCTTGAACCAAATAATCTCCTTATAATTATCTTTAATTTAGATAGATTTGGCTTCCATTTCATACTCACATATGCACACACACCCAGTTCTTTCTCCTGTTTTTTATTTGGGAAGAGAGTGAAAATGTCTGTTCGATTACTCACAGTACCTGCGTCCTTTTTTTGTGGCACATCTGCACAGCTGCTGTCAGGTGCTGTTACCTGCATTAATTGTCAGACTTGCTTTTCCTTGGAGACATCCTGGCAGGAGGAAAATTCTCTGGAGAGGAGGTGGTGACTAATTCTGCCCTAGTATGAGCACATTTCTTAGATGCTCTGGTCCATGTGGATAGAAGCTCACCACACCTTTATTGAGAACTGGTGAATGCAAGCCAGGTCCGTCCTGAAGCTGCTGAAGCTGCTGTCTCACCCCTTTAGCTCTGAGTTCAACTCAAGCTACTATGATTTGCCCCTTTAGCATCAGCTACTGATCTGGGTTTGATGTTGAATTAAAGAGAATCATGCAGCTTTTCTTTGGATTGAAGAGGCAGTTTAGGTCTGTCCTTAGTATGTTAGTGGGATGTTAAGCACACAGGCTGGGTGAGCAGAAAATGGCACTGAAGCGTCTTGACTGTAGAACCTTGTCCTTGGCTGAAATGGAATTGCACGTAGCGATCTCTGTGTCTCGTTGAGAGCCTGATTGCTTTGCTTTTGCGCCCTGAGCAGCCCTGGTGAACTGAATCAATTTATCTTTTTATAAGAACATGTGGCTTGAATTCCTGATTCTCTGGGCATGTTTGTGTTTGAGCTGAGATTAGTCTGGCTCCAGATAGAGAAAACAGGCGCTCTGAAGGGAGCTTAGAGAAGAAAGGAATGAACGGTCTTTCCTTCTATGCTCCTCACTGAGCATAGGTTCAGTTCAACTACTTAACAGAGGAGTTAAGAATTACAACACTTCTCTTTCTTGTTGGTAATTTTTTTAATGTGAAATGTATATTAAGAATCGTTTAGGTGGGAAAGACCTTTACGATCATTGAGTCCAACCATTAGCCAACCACTGCCACTAAACCATGTCCCTAAGCACCACACCTGCACATTCTATATTTCAATATAGGATGCTGGTGTACCTAGAATGTATGAAATGTAACTTGCTTATCATGTCATTGAGAATTAATTCTATGTACCATCAGTTTTAAAATAGCCTCAGATTTTCCAGTAGTTAAAGGATGGAGGAAGAGTGAATAAAGTGAAAAAAAGAATAATAAAACCTTAATCACTGGCACATCACTACCTGGCAATAACGGTACTATTTATTAGGTGGAAAGATGGAAGTGTTCCATTTGCAAAGCAGCACACTGTGTATTCACATCGTTTTACTGCTTGCACTGCAGTGGATCTAAATTTGATCAAGTATCTTTGTCATTGAGAGGCAGTAAATGTTTCCCCACTAATTGTTTCTAATGCATTTCTTTTAATTTATTGTGGACCTGAGAGTTGCAAACACTGAAAGTTGCTCAGATTTCATGAAAGAACTGGAGCAGTCATACCTTGAAACAAAACAAGAGTGTCCAGTTCCTAGGGGAAGAAGTGTGTTCCCTGAATGCATTTGTATTTCAGCAGATTGAGAAATGGCTTAGTAAAAGCAATAAAGGCCTGTTTTCCAAAGCAGCTCCTTCAAATATCTGAGATTTTAAAGAGCATTTTCTCTAGTAGTTGTTTACTCATAAGTTGATTGACTTTAATATTTTTCTGGCACAGTTGTATATCAGAGGCATCAGAGGGTTATATAGCTATACTTTGAAAATATAATTGCATTGACCAGCATAGATTTAATTTTTTAAAGTAAGTTATTTGAATTTGGAAGTAGCTGACTTTGGAAACCTGATATGTCCTGTAGAAAGCAGCATGGTAGAATGGGAGAGTGTAGTTAATGTGTCCTTTTTAAAGAGAGAATATTTGTAGTACCAGAATACCAATTACGTTATTGGCCCTGCAGAAGAACTGAAAGGCGATTGCCTGAATTAAGGTGACATTGGGTGTGAGCGTGATTGAATTTAAGTTCCCTCTTACCAAACACAGTTGGTAAGCCCTTAGAATCTCCAAATAAATACTTGTGCTTTAAGGTCAGTCCAGACCTCATGGATTGCTTTTCCTTTCCCTGATAAAAGCAGATGCAAGCATGCCAAATTGCTTTGCTCCAGCTTAACCCCAGCACTGTTTGAATTCATAAATGCTACAAAAGGAAAGCTTATTACCGCATACAACAGTGAAGTGGGAAAATGTCATGCCTACCTAATCTATTTCCTGGGAAGGGGAGAAAAATCTTTTTGTTCTTTTACTAAGACCTGGGGAATAAAGTAAGGACTGGATGTGATGCTGATAATGAAGGATTGTCTTTCATATTTTAAATGGATATCAACCCTATATTTTCTGTTGTCTCTGATATATTTTCTCAGAAATGAGACAGTAAAGGAACTTTTTTTCTGAATTGAATTAAAATAGTATATTGTATTTAAATAGTTTTTAATTTTTTAAACTTATTTTACTTTCTTCTTTTTTACTATTAAGCAGCTGTTTCTCTGAAGCTCTTGGTTTAAGGATAAATTGTTCAAACACTGGTACATCATTTAGTAGATGAAACAAAGCAGTGCTGCATTTGGGCTTTATATGGTAACTATAGCAGTATTAGAAAGGGCATCAACGGGAGCTTTGCTCTGAATTGATAACAAGTACATAGTTTTAAATAACTTGGACAAGAACAAAACACTCCTAAAATAGAGTGCTTGAGGGAAAACTAGGTTTTCACACTGTAAACAGTGCTCTTTGAAAGCTGGGAGAAGGAAAATAAATACTGCAGCACAGTACAGTAAGTTAAATCATTACATTGATTGAACATTTGTGTATTTGCAGTGGTTTGGTTTTGTGTATGTCAGTAAGATGAATGGTTGAAAAGGGAAGTAAAAGGGAAGTAAAAGGGAAGTAGTAGTGGGTAAGGTTCAAAATGAAGCCATTAACTTTCATAGGGTGTAATTGTGAGTAATGTGTTAAGTTCACTTCCCTGAAAGTGGTTTAGTGGTGGTGTAAACTACTACCTGTAATTGACTTAGTAAATCTACAAACACAATTTTTGTAATAGTACGTTCCTCAAGTTTTAAGTGAGGATGACTAATATCTTGTGTTGTATGAGTCTTATTTTATTTCATCATAAATGTTATGCAAAATTTTACTTCATTGTAATGTTGAAATTCTGCATCTAACAGGTGTTGAATCCTTTTCTTTTGGAAGGTGGTACTTAAACCTGAATGCCTTTCATTGTAGTTCTAAGACTGAAATAGGGCAGGTATTTCTTAAGCTATTTGGTAGACAGTCTGTCAGCCCAATGAGATATTGACAGGATTTTGTAGGATGCAGATGGCAGAGGAAAATGTAGTATTTCACTGCTATCATGAGCTTTTCATTTTGTTTCTGCTGACAATCCAGTTATTAGGTTCCTGGTTTCCTCACAAAACATAGCGTGTGGTGTGGATGCTGAAAGCTTGGTTGCGGAGAGAGTTTCCAGCTTTCTGGTAGTGTCCGTGTGAAAGCAAGGCTTTCACGTGGATGCTAGCCGAAAAATCGAGGTTTTTGTAAACCAATCCCTTTATCTTGCAGGTGCAAGTATTGTTGTGAGACTGACTGAAGAAATATTTTGAAATGGGTGTTGTAGGGTTTAGCCAATCATCCTGGGAGGTGGATGATCAAAGGACCAATAACCTTATGTCAGTCAAGTGAACTAAGACATAAAAATGAGTCTGTAAATTAATAAATAATTCCTTTCTGGTCCATCCCATTTCTTCCTAGATCGAATCTATGTCATTTCTCGCTGTCCCCGGTACTACAGCGACAGTGTGGCTACCTAATTAGATTGCTTTAAAGCCCGTTGGAAATGCCGATATATCTCTTTATAATCCTTTTGCCTTGGGTTCCTGTTGTTAAAGGCTAACTTCTCAGTCTTGGGAAAAAAGGCTTGTTCACTGGGCTAAACATGAAAAATGCATTATGCTTGATGTTCTGCATTATGTTCTTGGTTAAAGTATAATGTGCAACAGTATTCTCTCTATACTGTGTCACTTGAAGCTGTAGCTGCTGGGCAATGATGGCAAAAAAATGCTCAGATTACAGTTACAGGGACTCTACTTAATCATAGTTGGTAAGAGATTAATCATTCAACTAAAGCTTTTGGCCCAACTTTTTTTAAAACAATATCAGTAATGAAAAAACTTGGTTTGGGTAAGTGTGTGTTGTTTGACACTGCAAACGACATTGTCTTTGCACAGCATACTGCACATATTGCACCGGAAGGATTTGCATTTAATAAGGTACTTGAAGAAAGTGAGAGTATTTAATTTTTTAATATGCCTTAAAATTGTCCACAGATGAAACCTACATATCCAAGGCTTCACCCAGTGAAAACTGCTGTACGCTTCTAACTATTAGAAAGGGATCCCACACTTCTGTGTGAGAGCAGTAAGATGAAATATGGTTTTAGAGAATTGCTTATTTAAAGGTATTTAAAGGCAGTTGCAGAGAACTGAAGTCACCAGGAAGATTTAGCAAAGAGCTTTGAATACTTAACAGGAAAACTTGACACATTCAAGTCCCTCCATTTCATGTAGCCTTAGGGTAAACACAAAACTAAAGTTTGAAGCCATTCAGTTGTCTTTTGAGCAAAAGCAGATCCCAAACTGGCATGTTTTTATTGTTTTATTGAAAAAACTTCTGAAGGAAAAGCTACTGACATGCAGCATCATCCCAGTAAGAAAATTTTGCTAGGACTAGAAGCAGGGATAGTATATGTCACTGCAGATTTTAGGTACCCTTTAAATGAAGTCAGTTAGGAAGGCTATCAAAAGGTTAAGGCAAATCCGTTTTTGAAAAAGACGTTCTTGATCAAGCGCTTCTGAAATTGCAGTTTTGAACTCTTAGCAGAAATTAAATAAACATTCTAATTTTGTCTTTCATGCTGTGTACTGTCAACAGGAAAAGCTGCCTTAATTCTGCAAGACTTTCAATTTATAGCTTGAAATTGTAATTTTCATTATTGCTGTGTAGGTTAGGCATTATTTTTGCTTATCAATAGTAGATGTGTATTTTTATTTGATAATAAAGTGTAATATCAAAATAATCATAGTAGTGCAAATGCCATATTGTATGTTACAGTATTTCAGACTTAAGAATTGGAATTTATAACAATTTATACCAAAGTTGTAGTATTTTGTTATCACTAAATAGTTCAATGACTACTCAATTCTACCGTAGTCCAACTGTCTAACAAACAGTAATCTGTTATTTTCATAACTTCGTTACCTCATTAAGTAATTTTTATCTTTAAGCCCACACCACAGTTTTGTATCTCAATCTATTGTTCTCCATCTTCATTTTCATATTATTCAAAGAACTTCTTGGAATCTCTTCTAATCTTCTCAAAGAAATGATGTGAACAGGGAAGGTAGAAAATAACCTGTTTGTTCCAGCTGCTCTCCTGGAATGCCATGTCTGGTGGCTGTCCCAGCCCTGAGAATTCGTCTCAGGTGAGCTGAGCTGAGTGGTTGCAGTGAGTATTCAGGAGTGGCTTCACTGTGCAGAAATGCAGACTTGGGTTCAGTGCTACAAGGTGAGGATGACTTTTGGCCACGTTCTTGTTATGAAATGTAGTCTTCTTGTAGTCTTTTTGGCCTTTCAAGTGTTGTTACTAATGGTTAGAACAGAGAAGCTGCAGTAGCCAATTGATTCTTCTTTTTCCCAATGTCAGTGTTCTGTATTCTGCATGAGGAGCATAAATCCTCTAATCCTATAATTCACATGTACAGTTTAAAAAATAGGCAAACCTGTTAACCTGCAGGTATTGCAGGTTAACCTGCTTATTATTGTTATCATGAAAATAAGATACTGAGTAAGACAGCGGTAATCTGAAGCTATTATGTTTTATGCTATTTAAGTCAATACTTTATAAACATTTGTTTTAGTACATTCCTCTAGTTAATGCTATAGTAATGCTAATCACTGCTACTGACACTGTTTAAATAGTTTTGCAAACTGAATTTCTTCCAGGAAAATCTTTGCTGATTTCCAAGCCTGGACAATACTGAAAGGTCCTAGAAAGGACTTGCCCATTTCTTATGTATTTAAAGACTAATTATAAGAATAAAGGTTTAGTGATGAATACAGAATTCTAATTTAATTGGAGAGTATTAGAATGCATTTTTTCCTTCTTCTAACTTAGAAACCTAAATCTTATTTTTCATTTTTTTCCTACCTGGCAAAAGCGAATTTAAGCCAACCAGACTGCACATTTGAAATGTACAGAAGTTTGGTCCTACTTACCGAGTATTGCTCCCTGGGTATATGTCAGCTTCCCCTCACAGGACTGACAGACGCCTAAATGTAAGCGATTGTTCTTGTCATGGGAGGCACTGACACAAATTCAGTTGTGTGAGTTGTTGGCTCTGTCTGATGTGTCCCTTCTAATGCTATAGAACAAATCACCTTGCACAAGGTAAGCAGCATGCCCTGTGTGCCTTTTATTGAAAGCTGTTTCTTCTGATCTGTCTTGTCATGATATGCTGTTTGAACAGTGTTCTTGAACAGTCTTGTGTTCAAGCCAAACTTTCACAGCAGTTTTCTGTTGCACAGTGATCTCATATGCAGCATTTGACTGTGGATGAGTATCAAAGGGCCTATTCACTGCAACAGGCTTTTACCTGCTGTGACTAAACCATGTTAAATTGTTACAGACTTTCAGGTGTATCGTGTATTGGCAGGAGTATTTGAGCATAAATATCTTTGTTCAATCACCAGGTAATGAAACCAACGAACTTGATTTCTCTCCTACATGCAAATTAAAGAAACACATTGACTAAGGGAGATCTTCCTGAAGGAGTATTTGCTTCTAAAGAAGTTCCATCTTTCCTTTAGACTATATTTTGTTCACTATATTTTATGGGTCTTCTAATTGCATGTTGTTCAGAAGAGGTTTACTGCACAGAGTGCTCAAAGTTGTATTGAAAGAGAATGTGATAAGCTACAGCTTCGTTCAATTAATTAAGTACTTCCTGGCTTTGTTAGTGTTCAGAAAACTTGACAACAGTTGTATTGTACTTTCCCCCGTATGTTTTGAAAAAGCTGTATTGTAAATGATACAAGGACAAATCTTTTGCTGGAGCGGTACCTTCTGTTGCACTGCTGACCCTGATGGAAAAAGCTAAAAAAAGGCAGCTCTGGTCATTTTTTCTCATTATCAGCTGTCTTATTAAGTATTTCCCTATGCACATTGTACAATAAAGTAATTTTGTAAAAGTGAGGGAAGGAGGGCATTTCTGTTGACACTCTTGGTCTAGGAGAAAAACTGTTGGGAAAGAAAATCTGCTCTCCAAAGGAGGAAGAAGCATTAACAGTTTTAAAGAGAGCTTTTGGAACAAGTACAGGTGTAGGCAGCCCTCTCTCTTGGGAGGGGTCAGTGTGAGTGAAAACTTAGAACCCCATAATGGTCTATGGAATCTCTGTCCACTAGAGTGTCCACACTGCAGAATACCATGTTTTGAACTTAAGTTCTCAGAGCAAGCTACCATGGGTGGGGATGAGGTGTTCACTTTTATTAGAACTGTATTCTAGTCGAGGCTTTTCGTAGGTTTTTTAGAATAAGTAGGATGTACTTGGGATGTGAAAATGAGATTTTGGTTTGCTTGACACTGCAACAATTCAGAGCATCCTGGAGTTTTTTTATTACAATGACAATGTTTTTAGTGTTTTGGTAGACACAAAGAGGTGGAAGGAGCAGAGGCAGATACAGTTATCTTCAGTGAGATGAACTAGAGTTAATAATGTATTACTCTACTTGAAAAACTTCTGAGAATTTTTTCAGAAGATATTTTGATGAGTTCAGAGAGAAGTTGGTGGTATCATTAAATAAGTTGACAACTTCTGTAATCAGCTTTTTGGTATTATAGCTCAAGGGAAAGTCAATAAACTTTGATTCCCAGCATTAATGTAATTATTTTTTTCCCTTTTTTTTCTTTTCTGGTTCCTTCTGCAGAAGACTGCAGTAATATAATATCAGATGGCCAAAAGCAATTCCGTGTTCAGAAAGTCAGTGTCCCCTAGGAAGATGTACAAATGTAGGAAGACTGGGGGTGGAATAAATAATTTCCTCTGATCTTGTTAGGGATGAAATTATTATAGAGAAGCAAATGTAATTTGCTGAATATTCTGTGAGAGAGAGAAGTATGAAGCTCCTTTGATTACCAAAGGTACTATTTTTTTAAGAGTTTTTTTTGTTTTCCTCTCGCCTACAATATTTTCCTTACACAGTATACAAAAGTGTGTTCGCACTGCCACTTGTTTTGTTAGTTGTAATACAGTACTTTAAGTCAGCTGCTACTCCTATATTTTGGTTGATTGGGCTAATTGGACTTTAATTTTCATCTTCTCCTGACCGTGGCCTAGTGATAAATTACTTTAAATGTTTCAGTAAGAAAACTTGCATTGTGTTTCATATTATTTAATTATTCTGACATTAATGTACTCAATTTTGTTCTCATAACAGAATATAGGACAGGTGAGATGAGTGAATCATTATAATATGTATTATTACATATATGTATGGTGAATAGTATAGACCAAAGAACTTACAAACTGACCTTAAAACACAAAAGCTTGATCAGCCTCCTGTGAAAATACTCTTTTCTCTGGGAGGAAAAAAAGAAAGAGAATATTAAAAGATAATGTATCTTTAACTGAAGAATTTAAACTGAATCTTTAAAATGAAACCTTTCCATAGGTTTATCATCTGTGTGGTTATTTGAGACTGACCAACAACATAAAGTTGGAAGTGTCAGGTGCAGCATTAAAGGTGTGCTTTCGGGTGTGATGCAGCAGCTGTGGTCATGTAAAAATCTGCTTTCAGTCACGTGAGCAGCCAGCAGAGCAGATTGGGTTCAGTGTTAGTCTCAATGCAAGTCTGCCCTGAAGAGTCCAACACTAAGAACTTTAACTGGGCAAGTACAATGCCATCTAATTCTTTAACTTTTGTAATCTGGGATTTGAAGTGCATTGTTTTCTAGTTTAAGCCTGAAGCTGCTTAGAATTATCAGTTATTGTTACGAAATGCTTAAATTTAAGGGTGAAAAAATACATACCCAACTGACTGAAGTGTTTAAGTTCCAGTTTAGGGAGAGACTTGACTTTGAATAAGGTAAACAGTTTTTTATCTCATGAATTCAATGACCAGTAAGAGATACTGAATATACTGCTTGGTGGTTACTCTGTAGTTACTCCCTGGGTAATATTTGTGGAGCACAACTAATACAAAATGCTTTTCTCTGCACTTCCTCAACTGACCACACACTTACAGACTTCCAGAGAATTAGTAGGTTGTGTCGTGGTTATTCTCCCCTTTGTCTACCTTAGTAACTTCCCCAGGAAAACAGTCTTAGAGGCTCATCAGTGCAGAGGAATAGGTTTCACAAAGTAATTACAGGTTTGGAGGATGCAGCTGAACATGTCTTATAAATTCCACTATCTGCATTATTAGACATGTGAGAGTTTGGTGACCTGTGGTAATTAGATTGTGTGATCTTTCAGAAGAAGGATCTGGCTCACATAAGTGGCTTTTAGGTACTTTGGAAAATGGTACTTTGTGATGTTTATCTTATACAACTGATATTTTCTGGTATTTAATAGGGAAAATCTTTTACTACATGTAAAACTGTACCTAAACAAAGTAATCTAAATATTCCTTCCTTGTTGTTTCTCATTATTTCCCTTTTGGAAGAAACCGGTAATCAAAGTAGCAGACCTCTGGCTGATAAGAGCTGTTTTGTGTAGCTGTAAGTAGTGGTCCACTTTGAAATGCTGACAGGCCTTGCATAAACCAAGAGCTAATTTTTCTTGCCCCCTGGCAAGAAAGCAAAATCATGATGCTTTATTATTGCGGCAGATCCTTGAGTAGTGTAGCTAAAGCTTAACAAAATCTATCAAATAGAAACTTCATTTCTGCAGGTAGTAAAACCGTGTTGAACTGTTGTTGTGTGTGCTTTGTTTTTCTTGTGTCACTTTCTTAAAACGTTTTGTTTGGTTCTTTTAAAGGCATAATTTCACCTTTCTCAAGCGTGTATTTTACACTTTGAAGTTATCATTAAGAGTATTTCCTTTGGCAATATATTTTATTGGAGCATTAGCAATGCAGTTGAGTTACTGAAAAATGGGGGGCCATGGGCACATGAGGTTTGTCTGGTAGTTTTGTGTAGTAACAGGATTTTTTTAGTGGTCTTGAGTAGAGACAACTGTCAGTAATATTTACCTTGGCAAAAACAAGGTATTGGGAGTGGAATAAGCCATAAAGAGAGTATGCAAGTAATATTGTGAATAATAATAATGGTGCTTATTAGCAGGTGACACATTTGCATGTGAAACAGATCAGAGACAGAGCTGTCCCGTAAACTCTGCTTCTGGAACAGACAGCACCAATTGATATATTGGTAATTAATGGGCTTAATGACTTTTTGCATGATCTCTTGAAGAAAGTCTGTAGTTACAGTTAATGATAGCATCACAGGATTATTTTGCATAGTGACTCGTGTTTTCTTCTTAGGTGTGTGTATATACAGATCATTAACTTTCTATTTGTGGTGCAAAAATGCAGAATAATAGCTTGTCAAACTGTCATTTGCCAGTGAGATCATAGATTTTGTAGTCCAAATTAGGTTGTGTTCTTCTTCTTTTTGTCAGGTCACATTCTAATAACCATATTGTGCATAAACCCTGTGATTATCTGAACACTTGACAGATGGTAGGATGTTAATTTATATGTAAGAGATAGTGATTGCCTGTGCAGTAATGGCATTCAACAAAATATGAAATGTCAAAATCCCTTTTTTTGTTATGTCTTCACTTATTTCAGCAAGGTAATTCTAGCAGGGGAATATTTTTTGTAGCTATACATATGCTTCAATTACTAGTGTTAACAGGTTTTGGAGTTTTGAATCTTACTTTTTATATTGAGAGATGTTTACATGTTGGTCTAGTGTACAAGAAAATTGTAGAGTACAGTGAAAGTGAAAGAGGTTATTACATTTATGAATCTAAAGTTTTCAATATGCATATTACTCAGTTTTAAGGAAAATGAGATTACTTTTTGGTTCACTTAAGAGTAACTGTGATACTTATGAGTTGGTTTTATGATAACACAGTTGTCCTAACTTAGAGTTCCACTAATTGTTATCAAAATGAGTAGTTAGTTGCTCCTAATATTTAATTACAATCTTAACTCGTGTAAAATATCATGGGAAAGAATGTGTTTGAACCCAAAGGATTTTGCCTTTTTGCTGGATTTGAGACACCTGGGGCTGTAACATATAGCTAAGGGAGGAGTGTAAAAAGTGGCACAGTTCAGTGCCACACGCTCAATGAAACTTGAAATAACTTTCTGAAGCTGAAATACAAAACCCCAAAGAAATGAGCTAAGGTTATAGTTTCTTTTAACAGTGCTGTTTTCAGAAACTTCTTTCCACCTTTACATCTTGTCAAGGCATTCCTTACTCCCTTCAGTTTATTGTATGCAATACCTCTCTACCTGTGGTTCACAGGATTTGCTTATCTGTTACTGATTGCTTATCACTGTTACTCATGTTATCTGCTGGACCTCAACTAAATGTTAACACCTTTGAGTTGAAAAACTTTACTTTTTATGAATCAAAGTCCCCAAAATACCTTGCTTTTGAACAAACAGTTGAAGTTTGTTGTTTTTTAATCTGAGGAAAAGGAACAGAAGAGGCCAAGTATTTAATTTGCTTGAAACAGTTTTCCAACAGAAGAGAGTTGAAGTAGAAAATCCCAAGTCTTAATAATGTATTTTTGCAGTTCAGTTGTCTTTGGCTGAGACATCATTATTATGCATTTATAATCAATCACTGCTGTATTTAGGTATTCAGTAACTTTCGACTTATGAAAGAATACATTCCTTATTAATGTTCCTTAATCACTAAGAAAATTAGTTTTCTGTAAACTGTTTCAGTTTACAGAAACAGTAGGCCAAGAAAGGAGTCATCAAGTCCTAGAGAGTGGTAATTACTTTGCTTGTGCCACAGCATTGTGTTGTTGTTTTCAGTGTGTGGGAAGTCTGAAAGGCTGTGAATTGGTATTTCGGGAGTGAAAACAGCAAAAATAATTTCTGTTGAGTGTGTAAGTTATAGGAATTCTTTGTTGGCTTCCATGCTTGGGGAAAAACGTGGTCATCAGTGTAGTTAATATGTGTTATGTAAATACTTACTATAGAAATATTAGCTCTGAAGCATAATATTCTTTAGGAAGAACAACATGTTCAAGAATTTCACAAACAAAATAGGTTGTACTTCTCTTTGTAGGCTGCTACTTTCAGCTAAATGGTGTAACTTCTCAGGTATTATGAAGCTATGTTCGGTCATGAATGCTTGTGACATTTTGAAGGACTGGAGAACAGTGCAGTGTATGATTACTTGTACCTCATGTTATAATGATACTTCATGTAAACTTTTCCAAATCTATGGAAAAGCATTGTTTTTCTATTAAAATAATAATCTCAGTATGTATGGTTAAAGCAAGAAATTAAATGTAAATACGAGCATTTTTGCAGCCATTCCATTTGTCTGAAGTTTTGCCTGCTGTTTCCTATAACAGCCCTATTAAAGAGCATTTAAAATAGAAAATATAATTGTTAAGATGAGCTTTTGCTGTACTAAATAGTAGGGAAAAAATCTACCAGGCCTGTCTATCAAACTGAGCTGCTGTTTAGTAGGTCTTTTTTCAAAAATATATTCCTTAACTTTGGAATAATGTAGTAGCTCCTTTTGGATATTTTATTTATTAATTTTCTATGGTGATCTTAATAATTTGGCTTGAAGATGTTGGCACACAAACAATTATTTGTATATCTGCTATTTCTGGATAAAAGTTCTTCAGCAGGGCATAAGTGAGCTTCTATAAGAATTTTGTAATGGTTTTGTGGCCTCAGTTACTTGTTCTCAGGCTTTCTCTCATACTGAAGAGCATTAAGAACAAGAGTGCCCACTGTAGGATAAAGAGTAACTGTATGAAACACATTAGCTAAAGGCATAAAGTGGTGTTACAATGTTATTTTAACATCGTTGTCAAAGTAGATATTCCTATTTCTTTTAGAGGTGTTGTATCTGGTTTGAGTTACTTTTGGTACCTGTTTTCTGCAAGATTGGATAAATTTAGGAGCATTATTTAAAGCACACCACAGTAGCTGTAACATGGTATTGTAATATTTGACTAATGCATGTGTTTATATACAAGTGACAAAGGATTGCCCAGATTGTTGTTATTATTGTTTGCTGTTGAAACCTTTGATAGATGGAATTGTAATCAGAAGATGAAAACTTTTAACAGAGGCCAGACTATGAAGTTCTCCTGGAGTCTCTTTTGAAAAAAAAAAACTTGAACAAAATTATTTTCATTTAAGTAATAAATTTTTAATTTAAATAATGCATCTTTCTAAATGCACTCTTCTGTGAGAGCTGCTTCCATTAAATTGGCTCCTGTAAGGATGTGAAATTGTCTTGGTTTGAAAGACAGGTGTCTGTCAAGGAAGGCAGGAGCCCCCCCTGAAATGGAAAATGCAACCCCCTTCCCTCTGAATTAATTTAATTTTTAAATTAAGGGGCTTTCAGGCAAAGATATGAGGGATAGGAATAACAGTTCTTTACTAATATATATAACAAGGCAAACAAGCAACAATAACTGTGGCAGTGACAGCAAACAGAACCACAAACCCAGTGCCAGCCTCTCTCGGCTGTCGGGCCCTTTCCCCGTGGGTGCAGTTCCGCTCACAGCCGGCAGGGGCGCTGGCGGCTCCCGGTGAGCGGGGCAGGTGCGATGGTTCCCCGCGGCTGCAGGGGGCGCTCCGGAGCGGGCTCGGGGAGCAGGCGGTGATGGCGGCTCGGGGTCCCGGGAAGGGATGGAACAAAGGCTGCACAAACCCCCTGGGCAGCTGATCCCGGTGCCCNAGGCTCTGGGCAGGGCTGCCGTAGCCCAGCTCGTGGCTCCCGGCGGGGCAGGGAAAGGCCGGCTTGAGAATCCCGGTTTTCTCCGGTAGAAGGAAGGCAGCTGAAAGGCAGAAGCCTGCAGCAGCGGAGAGCTCTCTCTACCACGAATGGCAGCCTCTCTCCCTCCGAGCGCCGAGAGCCCCAACAGCCAGCCAGCCCAGGTGAAAGAAGTGGCCAGTTGGACCCCTTCCCCTGTGGCCAGGTCTTTCCTTTCTCCCAAGCACCCAGCAATTTGTTGCTGTGGTAACATGTATGGGAAAAAATTCCTCAAGAGAGACAAGAAAACAGAAGGTGAACTCCCAAAACCCCAACAGAAATGAAGCCTTAAAAACGCACTGAATGATCCACATGCAATATCTGTATTAGCAACTGTTTGGGAGGTGTGTGGGGATCTGGCATAACTCATGGTTTAGACACTTTTTCCCAGACCTAAATATGTTCGAAATTGTGGCTCAGTGAAACACTAGAGTTGTTGAAATATAACCTGTTATGCAGCAACAGCTTGTAGTTACACAATAAAGGAGAGAAAAATAATTGTTCTTACTGGGAATACAAAATAAATGAACCAAACTGTAAACAAATGTAGGCATTGGTGACTTCAGAAGCAAAAGAGCATGTTTTAATTAAAGAGCAAGGTGTCTAAAAGCAATGGTGTATGGGTGTTCAGGTTTCATGGAAGCCTGGAACTGCTTTTAAATTTTATATTTTGAAGAACTTTTTGTGACATAAAGCCTGTTTCCCTTTGAGAGAGCAGCATGCTCAGACTTTGAGTGCTCAGCTACGAACTTGCCAACCATGTTAGCATGAAGGAGGAATGTTGGTGCTTAGAACTCTTGCTGCATCGTCTCAAAATCCCCATTCATTCTGAATAACTTTGGTAGCCCTTTGAGATGCCAGTTACCTCATTCACCCTGGTTTCATCTCTGACCTTGCAGGCTTTGCAATGAACTCCTTCCTGTCACAATCTTTTCTTGAAGGCAGATAAGAATCAGGGAGCTTACAAATAAAAAAAGTACAGTGAAATATTATTTGCACTGCAGCTGCACTGGAAATGAACTTTACAGATTTGCAGTCAGAAGTAGATTCTGTGTTGAGGATTCTGGTGCACTGGCAGGCTCTGAAGAACTCTTCAAAGTTAATTGCAATGTTTGTGGCTGCTGGTGATGAGAATCTGAGTTCTGTAAATGAATAGTGATAATTCTGTATGTAGCTGAAAGAGCTGTAATATGTGGCCTTTTTTTGTTGTTTTTCTTGTGATTTTTGATATGGTGTGGAATGTATTTTCAGTGCACCTAAAGTCACTCGAATACTACTTATGAACTGACATTTTACTTGACAGTAAGGTGTGTTTTCAAATAGGAATTATGTTCCAAAGTACTGTTTGAAGTACTGAGCATGTTTCTATTTCTACAGTCTATCCATCGAAGGATCTCTCAGCATTTCATAAGCATTAATGAAATAAACCTCACTGCAAGGCAGGTATTATCCCAATTTCACAGATTGCAGGGAGGTTAATTAACTTGCCCAGAATCACTCAGTGATCTGTGATGAAAATTGGTTTCTATTTAAAAATGGATTTGCCGTCTCATGCTTTAACCATTAGGCTGTGCTTCCAGAATAATATTTGTGGTCAAAAATAATGTTTGGCTTATTATCAAGTTACAATAAGCTTTGTCTATGCGCAAAATAGGGTGAAGTGACCAAATCAGTTTTAACTCTATCTTGGTACATTCCAACTGAATGCAGTTGGGTTTGAGCTGGATTTTATCTAAAAGACACTTAAACCAGGTGAATAGAAATACAGACTTGGCATTAAGACTATTTTATATGCGAATTTGTGCTCATTTATGTCAAAGGACCAAGTAAAACTAATGTTCCTTATTGGTCTGAGTTTTTAATAGAAACCTTATAATTTCACTTAATCTGGTTTAACAAAAATACCATAATTTGAAAAATAAGGGGAAAAGGTATTTTTCAAATAACTTTAGAAGTCATTCAGGCATGTGACCTGTTCATTCCAATTATTTAAGTTGCATAACCACCACTTCTAATTTTAAAAATTATAAAAAAGTGTTTCCTCTTAAGTGTTTTCACTCTCATTAATGAAACATACAAATTCAGCTGGAAAAACTTATTAGTAAAATTTTATTTCTGGGAGAATCCTTCTCTGTAATTTTGCTGTCTTGGTAGTAAAGACAGTAATTTAGGAGAGAGGGCTTTTTTTTTCTTTATTTATAGCCCCATTCTCCCTGCTCCTTCACCAAATATGCAAATATGGTTGTAAAAGTGATGATGCTTGGGTCTTAAGAAACCTGCAACTTCTTCACACTCCCACTGTTGATTCTTTATGTATCCTCTGACAGGTCATTTCAACTGGTTTTAATATAGTTTCTGGATTTACAAAATTGGCCTAATGCTTGTGAAATGCTTTGAAAATTTGAAGTCTGTTATGATCAGGAAAGTATTAATTTTATTATAAAAGTGTAGGAAGCTTTTCAAAATTGAATAATCTTTGTTTTTACCTTTACATTTAATCTAGTAAATCCCAGCTAAATGCAATTCTGTTTAATGAACAAGACTGGAATTCATCACCTAATTAAGCATTCAGCACTTGACTTTATGCACCAAAATGCCTGATTTTAAAATTACTTCATTCAAGTTAAAAAAAAAAAAGGATCTAGTGGCATAAAGTTTTTTTAAAATGCCATATAAATGTCTCCATGTAATTGCTGACTACGTGTAATGCAACACCTATATAGGGCATGTAATTGTGGATCTTTTCTTCGAGCATTGCTGCTTCAAACATACTGCAGTAATGCATAGGTGGTGCTAAATTTAAACTAATTTTTTACATCTTCAAATGCAGTGAATTTTTAATATCTAAGTTAATACATTTAGGGATTTTTTTTTTTTTAGAAATAAGATGTTCAATGAACCTTTTGGTACTTTCTCCTCATTTTCCCTACTTTCATATTCCCTGATTTTGGTTGAAGGCCAGCATATTTTTGTAGCTCACCAACTGAAGTTTCCTTTGGTGTCTTTCTTTACTTTTTTTGTCCAAGCAATGAGAAAACTTCTAAGACTGTTCTGAAGGTAGTGGTCTACTTAGTGCTGATGGTAAAAATCTGTCTCTTCACTTGTATCCAATTTCCATAAAGACACTGTGGCCTGTAAGTGCAATATGATATAAATAATACAGCATGCCAACCAGGAAAAAGAGTTTGATTGAATTAATGTTCCTCCAACACATTAGTCTTTCATTACATATAATTACTTGGGGACTCAAAGTAGGCACAGCTGTAATATGGCTGGTGTTAAAGTTGAGGTTTCTCAATAATGCATCTCATAGGTTACTTTTTCAAGTTTCCTTCAAGTTCCCTTCTCTTTGTGTTGTGCAGAAAATGACTTCAGTCAGAATTGGATTGACCAGGGAATGTTTAGTCTTGCTGCCACTCAGATGTCTGGGAGAGCAGACCGAATTGTTCCGTTAGAGGGATGTTAAATTTATAGCAGGTAAAAGCCTTCTGTGTTTGTCAGACTATTCCTTGAACACAAAGTGATTGCACCCTTGAGGCAAAGAACCTCAATGAAAAGTGGCTGTACATAAATACAAATTCAATTCCTAGCCAAACAATTCCTAAATTTCAAGAATGTGTTTCAAAGGAAAACAGAGTGGCAGCCAAAGGCATATGTCAAGATTTGTCTAATTATATTTGTGCTGTACAAAACAGAATTAAAGTTATACATTTTACCAGAGTATTTAACTTTGTAGTATTGATAGTCTTGGTCATAAACAGCATTTATGAAAGCATAAATTTATCACTTTTTGTACAAGTGGATACTTTGGCAAAGGGACTTAATGAATTCAGTTGCACTTGCAAAATTGCATCCAGCTAATGCTCTTAACTGTTAAAGAAACAGTGTCCAGTCAGGTAGAAAAGTGTTCTGGGTACATGGCCGCTCTGAGAACAGAACTAGCTGAGAGTAGCGCCCAGCTTTTCTGTGGATGGAAGTTCAGTCTCTTCTGTTGATTTATTTCTCAACAGAAATGAATTTTATGTGGTATTCTCAAAACAAATAGGTGCAACTGTCCAGGGAATAGATATTGAGGTAATACTGTGCTTCTGTGAGTAGGACAATATTTATTAGTTGTATATTGCCAATAACAGTGTCAGGTTTGTTATAGTCAATGTTTTCCTCTTAATATTGTCTTCAAATATTTTGAACATTGAGTTGGTGTTGTCTATGGCCCAGAAATATGACATTGTATCCCAGGTCAGTTAGATGCTGTTGAGAATTTACTTCAGGTTTGTGTAGATATGTCTGAATGTCTCTTCAAGGTTGGAAATGAAAGGGTTTTTTATTATTATTTTCGGTAGATCTTGGTAACTTATTTCATGTATCTTTGTATTTGCTGGTTAAATACCTTCAGTCACAGTTTGCTGGTATTTATGGACTGAAAGTTCCAGGCAGGGGTATGGGAATTTCCTTTTCCCCCATGTTTGCTACAGTCCTCAGGGTTTGCACAGGTATTTGAGCCTTTCCATATTTTCCTTCATGTTAAGGCCTTCTGGTTGGTAAATAAGACTTAGTAAAAGTAATAATGTAGTTCCTCTGAGTACTTGGGCTTGGTAAAGCTAATACCTGCTGCCAAGGGAGTGAGCATCAAAAGAGACTATGGCTTAATGCTCACTTTGAAAGTTTTTATCTTTTCTCAGTTAATCTTGTTTCTAACACGTCTGTGGCATGTCAAGAGAATAAGAATTCCTCCCTTCAAAAGTCTTGCATGTAATAAATAGATTTGCTTTATTAATACTCAAATTTGTTGTAGTTCTGTCTAGTGACTCTGAAATGATTTTGTGAAGGACTTAAAAAGCATAAAAATCTACTAAAAAGACATCTTGACGTTTGAAAATTTTGGAGGGAAACTGACTTCCTTTTGTCTTTATAAGAATTACAAGGAAAATGGCCTAGTTCAACTTAAGGGCAGACCACAATGCTGAAGAGGTGACTGCTCAAATGGCTGTTGAAGATAGTAATTTATGAACAGCAAAAACGTTTAGAAGATTTTTTTCACTGACTTGCTTTGAGCATAATGTTGTACAGAAATCTATAATATAGGAGGCAGAGTGTGTTGTTAGCTGACTTAAGAGAAAAATGAAGTCGTAGCAAAAGGTTGTGTCTCTGTGTCTGTGTTCAACCTTTTTTTCACCACAGCCCTGCTTTCTATTTTTCCATTGCACATTCCCATCAAGTACTTCAGTGATGTGCTCTGAGAGCTGAAGAAAAAAAAATGTGGATTTAAACTAAGTAATGAAAATCAGGGATGAGAAACATGATTCCTATTTATATTTATAGTTGGAGTATAAGAACCGTGTATCGGCAACTGAAACTTGAATGTAAAAATTAACAAAAAAGGCGTTATGCCTGAGCTTTGGCAGCACATGTAGCTTAAGATGGGAGTTACTTTGTGCTAATAAGATTGTGTTTCATGCCTAAAAGTGATGTTAAACACAAATGAAAATCTTTTCTAACTATTATGACAGCTATGTGCTTCAAATTAATGCCGGTTTATACCAGCTGTTACTGCTTTAACATAACAGCCCTCATACAGGAATGCCTCACCTGGATCAAGTTGAGTATATGCATAAATCTTTGCAAAACTGGATCTGGAGCATTTCATTAAATGCAAAATGGTAAACTTTTTATGGTTCTACACTTAATGTTTTTGTAAACCAATCTGTAATTTCATTATGGCAAGGAAAATTGTATGAGCATTATGATAAGCTGTCTAAACAATGACATTTTCTAAGTCTTTTTGAAGGAAGGAGATAAAATAAATTTAGCTTTTGCTAGCTCTGAAGTTGATTTTTTTTTTTGCTGTGGTTCTTTTTTTAACAGAGCTGGGTGTATCCCAACACGTTCTGTAATTTGAGAATGTTTGTTTAATGAGGATCTCATATTCCTTGTTGCTTTTCCCTCCCTGTACCCCTGGCTCAAAGGAGAAAGGCAAAAAAGCTTGTGTGCTTACAGGGTCTTGGTAAAAGACAGTAATTACATGTATCTTATCATTGTTCTTACTTTGCTGTGTGGCTGTTTTAGTAGCCATATATCTCATGGCTACCAAACATGGTATCTCATTTATCATGTCATGTCTTTTGATCAAGACTCTTAACATTTCTGCCTCTTTCTAGGCACAGTGCTTAGCCTGGGAGAGTTTATTAATTGTCCTTGGCTCCCTTCAGAAAGGGAAAAAGCTGATGCAGAGTGTGACTTCGAACACCTCCAGCTCAGCTCGCCAGGCTCTGCTGCCTTCAGGGACTACGAAGGGAGCTGTGCATGACTAAAGACACACAGGTTGCTGTCATACTTTAATGTCCCCGACTTGATTTTTGTTGTAAAGCAGGGAAAATGAGATTTTTAAGATCGGACTCATAAGATTTCATAATGATTTGACACTTGTTTTGTAAAATATTTTTGTTCTAGTTAGAGAAACTGCTCATCAGCTTTGGTGTTTGAGGTCACTTCTGCCCATATTTGCAGCATGTCCCAATTTAATGTATTCACATAATAAGCATGATGTAAGATTTTGCATACCTGAGAAGGTAAAAACTTGTGGCTTAAACTTGAGTTCTGGCAGTTCAGAGGATTTGATGCTTGGACTTGTTCTGAATGTGGTGGGTGATGGGTTTTTTTCTGGTTTGGTTTTTTTTTTCCTCTGAAGAGCAGCAGTAAATAGCAAAGTGTGTTTTTTCAGTGATTGAAGTTGTTGGTCTGAAGTGAAGATGAAAATTCTCCAAACTTTGAATCAAGTAACTGATGTTAATAGCCTTTCTTTTGATTGGCAGGAAATACTTTGATCTGTCATAATTTGATTAAAATACATAAGACTCTAAGTTTTATAGCTTCTTTGTGCAAGGAATGAATTGCTGGTGATAGAATATACTAATTGTTTAGAGAAAAGAAAATTAATTGTTTTTGTTAAATTCTATTGGGACTAAATTTTACTTGAAGTTGTGATGCATGCAATTTTCTATATGTAAATGAACTCATTAGTGCACAGTCATATTGAAATCTATTTTGGCCCTGGGATAATTTGTCTTTTCAAAGCACAGCATGCCATTACTGATTCTTAAAAATTTTTTCTATTTCTTTAAATGTGATATTATTTCTATTTCTTCGTTCCAGCTTACATATATATAGCACCCAACATAAGGGAGATGTTTTCTTTCCCCATCTTTATATTTTCAAATAGATGTTCAAACAGACTTCAAAGTTAATCTTGCAGTTAGGCCAGTGGAGACAGCAGAGTAATCTGTGGTGACAGGCAAAGGCATAAGGGTGGAAAGGGTCCTCCTCAGATGCTGGTAGGATAGCATTTGTAGACTTATCCCAAGGGAACTTCTTGGTATCCAAATCAAGTATGAAAGTGTTTGCAGAACTGGCAGCTGAGTGCAAATAGAATATTTTATGTGGTGCCTCAAATATTGTGATAAATTTGCTCAAATAAATCTATGCTTCCTAGTCATTTTAGATTTCGTTGTTGCTAAAATAAAATCTCAATGTACTCAGAAATTTGCATTTGGCATGTAACATGTAAAGTTCATTTCCTGCGCTTGTGCTAGTTCTTTTTCTGATATGGTTTTACAGAAATAGTTGTACAAAAGTAGAAAAATTTGGTTTTACTATTACTCTGCTATAGTATTTGGTTGGGGTTTTTGTTTTGGGGTTTTTTTTGTTTTGTTTTAAGAAAAGTATCTGAGCAGCTTAAAAAGCCAAACTTGGTGCAAATGTCCTGCATACATGAATTGTTTCACAGCAGCTTTTGGATCCTGCTTCTGCCCTGCAGGGCATTGGATTTGTACCATATTTGTTCATGGCCTGGAGTGGATCTTCAGTAACAGATGAATGTCTTTAACAAAGGCAGGGCTCAAAGTTTCAAGTACTTATGTGGATACAAATAAGACTGTGTTTCAGTTTTTGGTGTGTAATTGTGTAGTTTACTTGTCTCTCTCCTCTTCTGAAATGTGTTTTTGAGATAATCTGACGGATGTAATCAGAGCTCACCAAAATGTTTACTGAGTTCTGCTTAGAATCTCATTGTGGGGGGTTTGAAGAGGCTTGAGGCTGATCTGCACTGAGCTTTTTTTATTGACAGACCTTGAAGTGAGTTTGCTAGTCTATGACTTTCTTCTTTAGCACTTGGCTACAGGGATCACTTTAAAAAACAATGCCAACCAAACCCAACAGAAATAACTCCTCAAACAAACCTGCTGTTTAGCTTTATGAAGTCATTCTAATCCAACATCAGAAAAAAATCCAAAGAACTATGAAACAAATTCAAGATTCGAGGTCACTGTAAATGACCTAAGTCTGTGAATATGGAGGCCTTTTATCAGTTACATTTGTTTATATAATGATAGACTATATATCTAGTACTCCAATTTACAATTATGATAGGCATTTTGGCTACAGAGAACTCGTAGGACTGGATATTTTCTTGAAACTTTAGTTTACTAAATGTGCCCTACCTTCTAAAATGAATCTGTCTTGCCATTTGAATGCACTTACTAGAAAGTGTTGGATGTTTTGGAGTTGCTCTGTGAAAAATAACTCCACACACCCTCAACCACCCACTCTTTCCCCCAAAACCAAAGCAAAATAAATCCAGCGCAAACCAATTACTAACTAATTTATTTGGGAAGAAAAAACCAGTTGAAGTATATACTGTAATGTGTTTCATTTTGCCAGAGATCTTGACCTCTGTGGCATACCGATACCAGATGCAAGATTCTTAATTAGCAGAAAAAAAGCAAAAATCAAATGTATTATATAGCTTGTGGTTTAAGAAATTATGCTGGCAGATGTTAAAAATGTTCCTTGGAGTGTACAACGTGGTTAATGTAAATTTTTTTTGTGTATTCAATGATCCATGGATAATAAATATTTCTTATTTGTTGCAAATATCCTGTGTCAAATCACAAATAAGCTGCTGTTTTGTTTTACTTCATATTACACAATCAATTTAGCTTCTTTAACCCTGCTTAAAGAAATTATGAAGAACAAGTTGCCAATGATGTTAATAAATTGTAGGAATTTCTATCTTATGTCCTTGAATCTTCTACTTAAGTCTCCCTTCTTTAAATTGCTTATTAAAGTTACACTAGGAGCACAGCAAGTATGACACAAAAAAACAGAGTCCATCTGGATCCTTTTTTTCTTTTCTAAGGTATATAAGGAAAAAGGAAGAAATCTTTGTGCCAAATATAATTTTGGGAAGGAATACAGTCTGAAATGGTTTGAAATGCTCTTCTTTTTTAGGGAAAAAAAAAAAACAAACAACCAGGCTTTCTTTAGAGTACGCAGTATTTTGATTATTGCAAATGGGGTGTGATCTCATGTTCACAATCTCTTAAGAACAGGATGAGTAGACAGAGCTGGTTCCTGGAAGTTGTTCTGTCATCTTGACCTTACCACTATTTGTGCTTAATTCTGTGAAATACAATTGACTCCTTAAAGGCAAATTGATTATAAATATTGGAATCAAAACTGGGCCATTGAAAATGGAATTCAGTTCCTGGTTGTGGTTCATGTTCCTTGTAACCTTGAAGTGGAGGCCAAATTCAATTGTTTCAGTGTCTTTTAATACGTGGTAATAGGTGTTTTAGAATAGTAATTTACAGAAGCATGAATTAAATGAAAAGTACAGGAGTTTTTCTTTTTTTTTTATTAAGTACAGCTAAAGTGAAGTGCTGAGAATGAAAGTGCTTTGTAAGATGAAATATTCGCATAAATGTTTGAATATTTCCCTTTGGCTTAAACCTTTTTATTTCCTTATTTGCAGTAGAAATGTGCTGCTGCTGACAGTGATGACTGAACCATCGTTATCTGCCCTCTTTGGCAGCTTCACAGTGGAAAGTCTTGCAGCCCTTCCCATTTGGGCAGGGTGACCAGTTTGAGGGAACAAGCTTTTTAGCTCCATTTGTACTTATCACTCTGAGTCTTGATTGCTTCTGGTTGTTTGATTGCTTCCAGCTCTCTTCAAGGGGACTCGCCTGTAATCGCACAAAATTGGGCAAAAAGAGTTGTGTGTTAACATATTGAGGTAGCATAATGATAAATCAGTACTGCCTTAGCAACCATTGGTGCTCAAGTGGTTTAAATTAAAAAAATAGTCATTAAACCTCCAAGTAGCCCTTGGACAACTTAAAAACACTGGTGGAGGAAAAATAAGTTGAATGAATTAATGGCTTATTCAGTGTTACTTGAAAACTTTTCACTGTTAGAAATCTCACCCAGTGTGACAATGCACTGGAGGATTTTGCTCACCCTGGAACAAGGTGACATATGGCCTCCTCCTTTGTGGCCATGCTCACTGCCTAAAGAGTGTCTCTTTATGTGATGAGATATAGCAAATACAGTCTCAGAATGGTTTGGGTTGCAAGGGACCTGAAAGACCATCTCGTTCCAACACCCCTGCCATGGGCAGGGGCACCTTTCACTAGACCAGGTCATTCAGTGCCCTATCCAACCTTCCAGGGATGGGGCATCCGCAACTTCTCTGAGCAGCCTGTTCCAGCCCCTCACCACCCTCACAGTAGTGAGGTACTGGGACAGGCTGCCCAGGGAAGGATCCTATGACAAGAGACGGGTGTTCTCCAGGGGCTTCAAAAAATACATTTATTAACAGACTGGGAGAGGAGGAAATATAAAATAGAGATAAACTTCACAATATTTTTTGTTTTAGAATTTTTCTGTGGATTTTTAAAATGTTTTGCTGATTTACAGACATTTTACTTACCACTTAAGAGGCGATGGATGATGTGCTTTGTGTCAAGGAACAGTGTACTTTTAATGTAATGGCAATCAGTTTATATTAAAGCTTCCGCCCCACCCCCCCCCCGNNNNCCCCCCCCCCCCCCCCATAGGAGAGTGCTTAGCCTTCAACAAACTTGTACTTAAATGCTGACTTTTTAATAGTACAATTTAGGTTAAGCTGTTTGAAAAGAGGGTTGAAAATAACATTTTTGTTTCTTAATAAGTGTCATGGTTTAACCCCAGCTGGTGACTCAGTACCACATAGCCCCTTGCTCACTCCCCCTCTTCCTTCCCCACAGTGGGGAGGAGAATCAATTGGAGAGAAAACATAAAACTCCTGGGTTAAGGGTGGTTTAAAAATGGAAACAAAAAATATAATAATAGTGATGATGATATATGATAAATATAATAACAGTGACAATAATTATAGTAGTAATAATTGTGATGAAAAGGAGAGAGAGTGAGGACTAAAACTGGAGAGAAACAAGTGATGCTCAGTACAATTGCTGAGCACCCACTGATGCCCAGCCCATCCCCAAGCAGCTGTCAGCAGCACAGTCTATACTAAGATGAAGCAGTTTGGGTTTTTTCCTCAAAGGTAGAACAGCATCCTTGCACGTGAAGTTTATTGAAGAAGTGATGATAGATTAAAATGTGTGCTAGGGCATTTGGTGTGTAGAATTTCTAAAGCTGTATCGCATCTAAACCAGCTATGTTCAGGGCTCAATTATTTGCATTTTAGATTCTCTTATGTGACCAATATACTCTTTTTTAGAGTTACCTACATTTATTGATTTGGGACTGGCATATGTCCCTGTTTCTTTCAAGCATTTGTTGAGAGTCCTGACTCCATTATACAAATTCAGACTGTACACTCCTTTGCCGTTTTGTGACAATCTCCCTGAGCAATTTGAGGGACAGTGTACTTGATCAATCCTAGTCTTTGTCTTGCCAAATTCTGTCTTTCATGCTTAAAGCATTTTGAAACTACTTTTCTGTTGATAGCTGGTGTATTTTTTTTTCCCACATCTCAGTCTGTGTAGTTATATTGTGGATATCAGTCAATACCTCTGCCAGATGGAAGCATTCTGTGTGTCACTTTACCTCTGAATCCTCTTGTGTACTGTTTTCTTTCTGCAGTCAAGCTGCTCCTTGCTCTTTTGGACAGATTTATGAAGCTCTTTTCCCTGGAGGAAATTTCAGTTATGTTTTTTGCTGGTTGCTTACTTTCACATCACTGTGCCCCCAGCCCCCAAAATTAAAAAACTGCTTATCCCCCAATCCCTCAGTTTTCTTTCATTGCAGCTCAGACTTTTCTGTTTTGATTCTTCTTTCATTCCATAATTTGCAAATAGGGAGGAGAAAGTCTTCTTATTTCATATATATATATACACACACACACACACACACACACACACATGCATTATATATGTATATGGTTTTTTAGAAGAAATCAAGGATGTCTTGACTATTAGCATTACTGTTAATGGAAGGTTTTTGGGGTGGTGATTCATTCCCCTCCCCCCCATTATGATTCTGATAATTTTTTTCCTGAAAGGTTTTAAATCAAATGCAGGGAAATTTCTTCTTTGGTTAAGTCTAACCTGAATTCTGGAATACATTTCTCTAATTCAATGTGACAGACACTTATTTAAAAATGAAGATTATTTCTAGTTTTTAAATTAGTCCTGGAGCTGCAAATATAACAGTAGTGCTGAAGAATAAAGGAAAGGTTGGGGTGAAAGCAGTTGATTTAAGTTCAGCAAATATGAGTTCAGTTCATGACTCTTGCTCCTTCCTGACACTGGTAAAATTATTTTGGTTTTGACTGGTATTTTGAGGACTGTGTTCATTATTCCTACTGACTTAGAATGTAAAAGGAATGTAGATGTTGAAGTAAATTATTTAGAACAATTTTACCTTTCATTCTTTTCTTCCATCTGAGAGACAGATGATGATAACATAAGTTGAGATAAAGGAAGAGAGTTATCTTCACTGAACAGGGGAATTGGTTTCCTGCATGTGAACAACCACTGTCCCAGCAGAACTGGGACATTCTGAGAGCTCTGGAACTCAGAGATGGTGAAAGGGGATTCATTCATGAAAGTGCACTATGCTGTGTTGGAGAGTCTTCAACATCTTGAAAATGCAAGTGAAAGGTGCTTTCCTTAGGAAAAGTTATTATTGTGTCAGCACATTTCTTAGCTAGGCTGATGTTCAGCATAGCTCTAAAAAAATCAATGTAATACAGTTTTGGTGGATATGGACTCTATATTTCCAGATGTCCATGCCACGGTAGTCTCTGCATGAAAATTCCAAAGAGGAATATTTTGTTTTAGCTCTCCAATAGAAAAATTAAAACAACAAAATACAAAACAGCAACAAGAATTCAACTTGCCCAGATACAAAAAGTATGAGAAGAGTTTTTGTAAGTATTTGGTTGTCTTAAATGTCTTGTCAAGGAGCTGGCCAGAATTGGATTTCAGGCTAAGTTAATGGCAGAACTGATAATAAGAGCTGTCAGCAAGGAGCAATAGGAGTAACTCTGATTTCTTGGTATGTCAAGAATTCCAGGAAGTACTGTGTTTCCCTGAGACAGAGAGACTCCTACAGTTGTGTGGGAATGTAGTCAGTGTCTTCAGAAGACAAATATGTTCCAACCAAAATGATCCTGGATGATGCATAAAAAACTGGGGACTGAAACAGGCAGTTTGTGCTGACTGGAAGGGTACAATTTCAGTCATGTCCCTGCCCACCAGCCTGTGCTGCTTTGTTTCAAAAGATGCTTTCCCAGCCGCTTTCTTTTTAAAACAAAATAAAGGTGTGCTTTGCTTGTTGACACCTATGGAATAACTTATTTATTTTTCAATGTAGATGTTATTAAAGTTAGAGAAGAGATATAAAGTTTTTAATAGTAGGTGCAGAGATTTAAAACATTAATGTTTTTAGGAACCGAATAGGAGCCTCATTTATGGTGATGCAGAAGGGTTTGTCCTATGTTGGCTGTTTCTTAGGAAAGCTGTAGTTTAGGATGTAGCTGCTGTCTATAGATCATATTTGTGCAAAAATTAGAAATGCTGCTGGATAATGCTAAAGCCTTTTGGTGAAAAGTCTGAAAACCTTTTAGAGGATTTCAACATGGGAACCTGTCTAATGGTGTCAGGTAATAGAATTATTGTAGTACTTCCAGGAATTGTATATTGGTAGAATTACTAGAAAATGCACATTCAGTTAATCTAGTGTGAAAGTCTAAAATACCATAGATGTCACAAAAAACTGAAGGTTACAAAGGTTTTCATTTGGAGGGGGAATAGAACAAGACGCTGCTGAACTACTGAGTGGGTAGATTCCCTCCCTCCCCCCTTAACTGTTACATACAGTGGACAGTTAAACAAGTTGTAGTGGCTGTGCAGCTTTGCTGCCTGATTCATTGTGCATTTAATTTAATTCACTAAAGGTGACCTTTTTGTATTTCAGTACATTGGCACAAACTTTGCTGGCTCTGATTACCGAGGCTTACGCTGGAACTTCCCATGGTAAAAAGGACATGATAATTGTACCCACATGATAATTTTGCCCACATGTGACCGGTTTATTTAACTGATTTGACACAATTTAAATTTCCTCATCAGAGTTGCTCACTTTTAGGGGGTTGGCTAAAAATGTATCTCAGCCATGTCCTTACCCATTATGTGCAAGCTACCTTAAATAGCAGCTGCTCCAGCACAGTGCAAAAAACAGTTTGGACTGTTAATTGGTGAGTGTTGAGCTACTGGTTGTTTGGGCCTCTGATCTGGAAAGGAATTGCTGTGTTTTACATATATATACACACACACACACACACACTGGTCCCTTTGAAGATACAATGTGATACCTATTATCTGAAAAGAAATGGTGAAATTATGACTTGTAAGAGGCCTTTTTTTTTTTTTTTTTTTTTTTTTTTTTTTTTTTTTTTTTTTTCTTTTATTTTTTTTTT
>VZTI01001970.1:98063-148318 GCA_013397865.1 Struthidea cinerea
TTTTTTTTTTTCCCTGAGTACTTTTTCTGGAGTGGGATGGTAGTTGTAGGTGGTTGTATTTGTTTTTTGCCGGTCAGGTATCTTTTGGAAGGCCTGGGAACTGATGCCTGCAGAAGCTTTCCCAAGGGATGGAAATTAAATAATTGCTTATACAGAGAGGACAAGGCTTCCCTCCGGTCTTTTGCCCACCTCTCATACTTAAGGTTGTAAGAAAACAAATGAATGCCTGATAAGCCTTTCACTGGGACAGATCATCTCCTGTCTAGCTCTAAGTTTTCTTTGTCCTTCCTGGAAGTCACAGGTCTTAAGTCAGTTTAATAGGAAAGTCTTAATCAGTAAAACTCTGAGTTACTTTTCCTCAGTATTAAAGTCCAAGAGTAGATCTAGGCATTTACTGTGAAATACAGACTTTTACTCTGCCTCTTTTTTGTTTCTAAAGAAAATATCTTAGAGTAGCAGTAATTTTTTTCTGTTCAGCTTCAATTTAATGCTAGAATTCAATCTAATTGACGTATTTCAGTTTTCCAATAGAAGTTTGACTCTAATTTGATGTTTAGACACAGGTTGAATCTTGTGTCTTTGCATATTAATAAGTATTCTAGAAAAGATTTTCACAGCAATAAATTTCAACAACTTCTGTTTGTACAGCATTAGAAAACATCTGGTGTTATCAAAACTCAGACAAAATGAACTTGCTGTAGAGAAGACTGTGCTTTTCTGCTCATAATGGCCTCAGCTGCTTATTTTGCCCCTAAATAAAAACAAATTTGTGTGCATGGAATAATACTAAGACCCCTGCATTAATACTGATACTATCTAAAGCCTGGGGAGCTGTTTTTGCTTACACAATGATTTGTAATGTAGATATTTGGTTTGTGAAAAAGTGCAAAAGTGTAGTGTAAAAGCTGCTTTCTTTGAACTTGTAGAGAATTCTGTGTGTTTTTATAGCTCTGATACTTCACTTTGTCTTGTGAAACATACCCAAGGAGCAGAATAGTTCACTGCATAAAGGTTTTTGAAAGTGCCATGGATTTTGGAAAGCTGTTGTGCATGTTTGTACATGTGCAATCCACCTGTAGGAAGGAGAACCGTTATTCTCTTGAGCTTGACATTTTGTTCACACTACCATGTGCATCAGATTTATGGCATTAGCTTTTCATTAATACAGACTCTCTCTAGGTGAACTCACCTTTGTTAATCTGGTTTCTACCTCTATTTAACTTTCTAAGTATGCATTAATATTTAAAGGAGCATTGAATAGAACATTATCTAATTTTGAGGACTCTTCATGATGTGTGCCTGATCCTCAGTGTATAGAGTATAACTGATTCTTTGTTTTTCCTATGAAGAATGAGGATTATAGTGCAAATTCAGATGAAAAGCAGGATGGTTGTAAATAGGGTTTAATCTTGAAATCCACTGAAATAGAAGTGACTGTAAGGAATGGAAGTGACCCTAAGGGACAGGAGTAAAAGATATCCAGTCTGGAGCTACACACGTCTGCAGAATGGCACTCCTCATGGTAGTTCTTTCAAACAATCATTGCAGCTTTTCAGAGCAGCCGTGACTTCAGTGTTATGGAGATTTTTCAAGCAAAATGATTTCCCAGTTGTTGGATTTTCTTTTCTGATGCAAAACCAAAAATCCCAAAAGGTTATTTAGGGCAGCAAGCAAGGTGGCTGTTGGAAGTTGAGTGGTTTGGGCTGGATCTCATCTATCTTATGTGGGTGTTTACGTGTAATATGTGTGTTTAAGTGTAATATGAAGACAACTGTGGATTGAAAGGGGATCTTGCATCAATTGCCAAAGCTGGGAACATGTGTGGCTGTCTCTGAGGGTGTATGTTCTGGAGGATAATACTGTAATAATAATAAAATAGTGAGTCCTGTGTAATTTAAAACAACCAACAACTCCTCACCCAATTTGCTATCCTACCCTTATGCTTAAGATTTCCAAGTAAATTGTCTGCTGGTGTTAAAACACACCTGCTGGAGCAGGTCCAGAGGGGGGCCACAAAAATTATCAGGGGATGGAATATCTGTCCTGTGATGAAAGGCTGAGAGAGCTGGGGTGGTTCAGCCTGGAGATGAAAAGGCGCCAGGGAGATGTTCTTGTGGCCTTTCACTACTTAAAAGGGGCTTATAAGAGAGAACAGGGATGAACTATTTCACAGGAGCTGTTGTGATAGGATAAGGAGTAATGGTTTTAGACTAAGGGAAGGTAGGTTCAGATTGGATTTAAGGCAGACATTTTTTATGATGAGTGTGGTGAAACACTGGCACAGATTTCCCAGAGGTGTAGAAGATGTTCCATCCCTGGAAACATTCCAGGCCAGGTTGGATGGGGCTCTGGGCAACCTGATCTAGTAGAGGATATTTCTACTCACTGCAGGCTAGTTAGAGTAGATGACTTTCAAAGCCCTTCCTACAAAAGCTCTGCTTCTATGACTTCCAAATAGAAATTTTTTAAGATGTGGCGCTGAAAGTAGACATTTATATGAAAGAAGAAATCACACAGAGTTTGTGATCATTCATATGGATGACATATGACATTGGTAAATACTGCCTTAACAGTTACGCTTGAACACAGTCAGTGAAGCCAAATCTCTGCTTCAAAATGCTGCCTCTTGCATTTGTTGGTTTCATCAGTTGAATCATTTAATAAGTTCTTTTCTGCAGATGATATTATAGAAGTAGTCAATGGTTAATTACCATAAATCAATAGTTTGTCTGGTTCTTCAAATGTCTACCATAAAGCAGCATTAGTCTTGAAACTGTGAACAAGGGGATAAATTCAATTTGCACAGAAGCATCATAAAGTACAAGTTATGTATGGTGGAGGGAAGGATGTTCCTAACTTAAAGCTGAGGTGTCTGTCTCCTTTTGACAGAAGTAGGCAACACCATTGTGCTGTGTTTTGAGGCTGAATGCTGAAAATGACAGCAGGTACAATTTACAGTGCTACAAGATTTCACTGGACTTTTTAGAAGGAAAGTGCTGATGTTAATTAATTACTAATCTAAGGAAAGTGTTGTTTGAACAGTAATATTTGGTGTGTAATTTGTAGAAAAGACATTCTCTTAAGGTGTTGTAGTGGTTTTGGTTCAAAATATTCATTACTTACTCTTTTTTTTTTGTGAGATAAGAATTAGGAGAAAGCAAAGCAGGCACAAAACTTAAACAGCTGCGGTACAAAGAAAGAGTTTTATTACTAATAGAACTAAAAGTAAAAAGAAATAACAAGAAATTAAAGCAAACTTCCCCCCTTCCACCACTTTTTCTTTTTACTTAACTTGCACACAGGATAACAGAACATGGGGGTTTAGTCAGTGTTGCAGTTCTTGAAAAGTCTCTTTTTTATGCTTAAGGAAAAAAGGAGTTTTTTTCTGCTTTACGTGGTTCCCAAACTGCCACCAACAGCAGACCTGCCCGGAAAGAAACAACCTGCTGTAGTATAAAACATGTCTTCTATGAAAAATCTCACAGTTCCATCACACTGCTAAACGTAGGCCATCACATGGGGTTATTACGCTTTTTAAGGATGAGTTATTTTGGCCTGAACACAAAGGCTTTTTTACTACAAGTCTCTAAAAGCCTCTTACTAATTCTATATAGCTTGGCATAGGCACTTTTCACAATCTTCACGGGCCACGCGTGAATTCTACATCCCCCCATGCACTTCAAATGGATTAAAGAGACGAACAGTTTGTGATATTACAGTTTTCTTACCATGGCATGCAAAAAGTTTTTTAAGCTACGCACGATAAAGGCGGCACCGCCCCTTTTCTCTTGTTGCCATTTCAGCTCCGTCTCACATGACTCACTTTCTCTTCCTCTCTGACTCTGAAGCCGCCATGTTGAAGAGTGTTCTTGTTCAGGCTTTACGGTGGGGAAAGCCTTGCTCCCTTTTGTGCTGCTGGCTGCAAAGTGTTTTTTTCAGTTCAGCGCGAAGTGTGCTGGCTACAGACAGGAGGCTGTGCCAGCTCCCACTGGCTCTGCCGGCTCTGTGTGGAGAGGAGAGGGACCCGCCGGTCCCAAGAAGCCGTGCCGGATGGGTTTAGCTGTGTCGCAGTCCATGGCTGACTTTGGCTGCCTGCGGCTCTGGGACAGTCCACCCCCAGCGACTCAGAGTCTGTGCCGCGGCGGTAGGCGGGGAGGCGGCAAAGGCCCGGCCTGGCCCAGCGGAGCTCGGAGGCTCCGAGGCCCCCCCCACCTCCCAGCCAGCGAGCTGGAACGTAAAGGAAATTCCCGCCTTTCCGCTCAGTTTAAATATGTAAATTTAGAAAAACGTTATTGGTCTAAAAAGTTGCTTATCAATTCAGGGTCAACCCACTACACGTCTTTATTAAGCTTACCGCTGTGACAGTTGAGGATTTTCCAAGGTTGAGAAAAACTCAAGTAATTTAGGTCCATCTAAGATGGAGTGGCAAGAAAAGAAATCATTGTGTTCTAGTTTTAATTTATTAGAAGCAAAAACTCTAATTATGTTATTTTATGTGATGTTTTGTATGCAAAATTTAAATGTTGTGTCAGGAACATGGTCATTGCAGTTTAGTGTCTTTACTGCTAAGATGATTTTTAATTAGAATAAAAATTTTAAAAAGGAAACAAGGAAAACTGGTTTGAGGAAGAATTGAAAAATTGCATTATCAAAACTAAAACTTATATATTTTGATCTTAATTTTAAGAATAATTAATTACTACTTTCAGGATAGGCTTATTAGATTGACAAAACTATTTTATATTCTTTATTTTTTAACTGATTTTGAAGAATATGTTGAAACTGTCTCCTTGGCTATAGTATGTGGGATTTTCTTTTTGTTTTGTAGAGTTAACAGTACTATATTACAGAAACTTTATTTTAACTTTAGAAGGTTTTTGCTTTATTGAAGTAGAAGAGTAAACATCAGTCCCTAACATCAAATGTCTTGTGAAATCTTTAATCCTAGGTGGAATGTACGGCAGTATCCTACAACTGTTATCTTCAAATTTTCACAGTAAAGGTAGTAAAGTTACGAAGGTTCATTTGCTCAGTGAAATGGTGTCAGGATTTGCAGGGGAGTAATCCAGTCAGCTCCTCTTCCTCCTATTCATTTCCTTTTCCTTTACTAAATTCCCTCTTTCTCCTCCCTAAAGTTTCAGAAAATCTGAGCTATTCTGGTACATTCATTCAGTCCTTGTGTTTACATGTTGCATTGTAGAGCAGAGTCCCATTAGCTCATGTTCTGTATTTCCAAATGAATGCTTTTGGAGCTTCCTGAATACTTCAGTAAGGCAGAATGTCATGTATCTGAAAACAAGTCTGTGGAAACATGGCAAAAAACAAGTGTGAGAGCTGAAGCTTTTTCAAAAGAGTTTACTCTTCCTATCCAGTTTGAAAAGAAGCATCTTGGACAAGCTCTTATCTCTGTCTCACTATTCCCTTAAATCTGAAGTTCTTGTAGACTCCCTGCAGAGTTCCTTTTTTCCAGATTTGATTAGTACTGCTCACCACAGACCCTTGTCTTTTGGTAGAAACTAATTATTGGGCTGTTAGAGCAACAAGAACCAGAATAAGAGAAATATCAGACTTTTTCTCTCAGGAACATTTATGTTTTGCTTTCAGAACATGTCCTGAGCTCAGCCAGGAGTTGGGGTGCTCTGAGCTGGCGCATTGTCCCCTGGCTCAGGGGTTGGCCATGGGCTGCCCTGTGTGTTCTGACAGGAGAAAATCCTGATACAAGGCATGGGTTCCATGGTTCCAGGAAAATACTCATTCTTCCTTCTCCAGCTTTGAGTGTAAATAGCTTTGGTAATGAAACCTTGCTCACTCCTTCCAGCCCTGGCTCCCTAGGTCACACTCCTGTTTTCTGCTTTCTCAGGATTAAACTCATAATTGCTTCTCAGCCTTTTAAATTTTTTTCCTTCTGGCACCTCCACCAAGCTGGGCTGAGATGATGGGGGAGGTTAAATCAGTGGAATGCCCCAGGCTTTGCAAAAACATTTTTACCACTTCAAGCTTGATTATTTCCCAAGAGCAGCTTCTAACAGAGGCCTTTAGGAGAGATCCAGTGACTTGGTAAACAGCTTCTGCTGTTTCAGCTCCATAAATGTTTTAAAAAGCTTAAGTGCTTATATCATTTAGCCAAAGAAAGGTGATTTAGGATATTCACATAAAAATAATCACTGCGAATTCACAAGCTACTTTCAGAGTCCAGTTAGTAACTTTGTGTGCTAAATTTCTGCACAATTGAAACAAAGCAGCTGCTGTCCATAGAGAAGTGAATGTGCTCAGGACTGTGTGTTCAGGCAATTGGTCTACTTTTGGAAAAACCATCAGTACCTTTTACAAAGATATATGGAAAAATAGAGGAAAATGGTAATTTTCAGAAGAAAATCCAAATGGTAATTTTCATTACTTACGTATTTTAAAATTTATAGTAAGAAGATATTCCATAGTACTACTTTCTTTGCAGAGAGGAAGATCTAAAATTTTATTACAGCTTATGCGAAAAGCATTTCATTCAAGGATGTCTTCATGGTTTTTATTGAGCACTTAGACTAACAATCCTTACCTATTGTTAGTGCTAAATTACATTTCATTTTGACAGTTGACCACCATGTCACTTTTCCAGAGACTATTTTCTTCTTAGAGTGAATGTGACATAAGGAGAATGGTTTATCTGTGAATATTGTTCCTTGTAGATTTTTTGTTCTTACAAAGATGCTTTAACAGGCTTCAGGATTCCTGGGAAGAGTGCTTTTTCATTCTCTTGAGTTTTTTTCAGTGTGGAAGTTGTGAAGTGTTGATAGCATAGATTTTCCTTGTTTAATGTGGCCTTTGAGATTCTCAGCTTCTTCGCAGCATGTCCCTGAAGATTTTTTTTTTCTTTTCTGTTCTTTTCTTCCCCTTACCTTCCTCCTCTTCCCTCCAAGATACAGAGGAGTAAACAGGTCAGGGAGAAAGATGCTTGAGCATAGCAAAGGGAATTAGTCTTATTCCTAGCTTTAAAACTGAAGTTGTTCCTGAGGTATTTTACAGACATAAGGCATACTGGATCTGTGAAGACAATGTGACATAATAGAAACTTGATTTAGTGTAGCCTCTGTTTATGCACTCCTGATTCCAAATTGTTGTCTGTAGATCTTTGCATTTAGAATGCCATTAAAAGAACCAGACTCCACTGATTCAAAGCCATGCTGGTTTGCTTTAAATTAGGAAGCAAACCCAGTTATATGCTCTCTTTGCATTCAGAATAACATGAATATCATGAAGTAAAATAATGAAGACAGTGTGCATAGTCTTTTCTAACTGTCTTGAGTTTCTAAAAGATGCTTCAAGTTGTAGTTTCCCCTTTCTGTGCTTGACTCTAGGAATGCCTGGTGTTAAGTGAAGGTGGATATGTGAAAATACTTGCAAGAAAAATGTGTTATGTTTGATCTGTTTGTTTTAAAAGATGCAATAGTATTTAGTCTGTGAGCTGTAGCTATGAACACTTCCATGTCAGGTGACTTGTGTGTAATGCTGATGAGGAAATGTGAGCACTTGGAAAAGTATTTCTTAAGCCCCTCTGGTGAGCTGCTAAGAAAAATAATTCTTAGCTATTGTTGCAGGACTAATTCAGCTTGTTAGATACCACATATCACTGCTATGCTGAAAAAAGCAGGGGTGTTTTCAGTTGCACCGATAGCAATAGGTTTACTAAACATGACTGTTGCAGTGGTTTAGTCCACCATGGCAGTGGCCAGGAGCCTGAGGACCTCAGACCAGTGGAGGTCCACTGGTGGGAAGGCTCAGAGGTCTAAGACCACCCTCTTTTTTTCCCTTTTTAAGTCCATGTTTTAGATAGTTCTCCTTTCCTTGATACCCCACTGGCTCCCTGTTCCCTTGTTCCACCCCTCGCCTTCCCCACTGGTCACTGCCCTGTCACCCCATGTCTTCTCCACCCCCTGGCCCCCAAATGATAGGCGCTGATGTTCTGCCCGCCCCTGGTGCCGCTCCAGACAAAACGCCGGATCCCTCAGTGGTCTGTGTTCTTTGTCCCTGGTTCCCTTCGAGCGGGGATTCCAGTAAACCCCTCGGAACTCCATACAAAGGCCCCCTCCCGCCTCTTTGTCCCCGGTGATGCTGCAGGAGCTGTCCGGCTCTGTGTGTGTGTGAGTGGCTGCGAGTATCCACCAGCTCCGGTGTGTCAGAGTGTGTCCGAGCGCGTTTGCGCAGCACCCCCCGAGCTGCTCGGACAAGTACGCGATCGGGACGGATGCGACGCTATTTCCATCCCCCACTCGCGCATCGTGTCACATGACTGAGAATTTAATTGTGTAGGGCACCGAATTTAATTAGCCAATGAATTTGTCCTGATAGTGTCTTCCTTCATAAGTTTAAAGATGCTATTTATATATCTGATCAATGTCCTGAGTTTCCTCCTGAGCTCCTTGTCCCTGAAAGAAAAATTGTTTTACCAACAATTGTAAACAGAACTAATTTTTCGTGAAGATTTCTTTGGTAGAAGGTCAGCAACAGAGTTTGAGTCTAGGCCTGAATTTAGACCTTCCTTGTGGGGACTGTTGCTGTGTAACAGACCTGCAGAGAACATCAGATATCATGTACCAAAGCAGATATAACATCTATTTTCTTGCGTCTGCTTTCAAAGCAAGTCTCATCTTTATATAAAGAGAAAGTTTCAGATTAAACACTTTGAATAAGCTTCCCATCTTTTGATTAGGATCTCAGTTCCAGAGAACCTGAGCTAATTGCTAGGGGTGTCTGCTTTTCTCTTTTGCACTGATCTGAAGTGGATTTGAGTAAGATCTCGTTCCTGTTCATTACTGCCCAGTTCCGATATGGATGGGTGACCTGTGAATGAGAGGCAGATTGTGCCTCACAGATACATTTCTTTGAGGATACTTTTCTGGCATTCCCTGCTCCTTGGGCAAGAGAGGCAGAGCTCTGGAGCAGGGTGGGTTTCTGGTGACTGGCTGATGTCAGCAAAGCTCAGCTCTGGCACAGGGAGAGTAGTAACAGTGGCAGGGCTTTAAGCTGATTGTGCCCTTCCTTCTCACAGATTGCTGTGCTCTGCTGCTGAGTAGGCAGTGAGCCGGTCAGGGAGAGACCTGTGCTGCAATCCCAGCAGGAGTTCTGTGGGAATAAACGTGATCCTGCAGATCTGAGCAGCAGTGTGGGGGGCGGTTGGACTGGAGGGCTCAACTAAAAGATAAAGTTTAGAAAAGGAAGCTGTCTTTTCTCATGATCCTATTCAGTCTATGTGGAGAATGCAATTAGTACTGTTTTGATCTTTCACATGATTTAGTCTTAGGCTTTTTAAACCTTGTGCCAGGTAGTCATGGTTGGGTTTGATTTGCCTTGTAAGTGTCTGTGTAGGCTTAACCAATGACCATTACTTTTACTACTAGAATGAGCAGTGCAACTGCAGAGGAAAAAGCCACAGCGCTCAGGTTTTTGATGTTCAATTTGTCATGCCTTTTTTTCTCATTGGGTCAAAATCGTCCTTTTTTGTTCTGAACATTTTAGGAATTGGGCTACATAGCAATGACTCTTGATAGTGAACATGGGGGTTCCTAGCTGCAGCTGTCCCTGGAGTACAACTTACCAATGACGTGTATAAATGAGGACACTTCTCTTGTCTGTGAGAAGCTTACAAAGCTGCTTGCACTCTCTGTCAATTAATGCTTAATTGGTTGAGACTTAACCTTAAGACAGCATTTATTCATAACATTTTCCCGCAGTTTTTCATATTTCTTACCTGAGAGCTTCCTTGCATTAATACATGGATTTTGAAATATAAATAGCTCTACTTAATAAAGAACATTACACATATATATTCTCTGTATATAAGTGTGTGTGAGAGATCTACAGTTTGGGGCTTGAGTATAACTAACTCTAAAATTCAGAGGCTTTTATTTGTCATAGTCATGACTGCCAGTCTTTTAAAGTATATATTTTTTATTTTTTTAATAGCTAGGGTGATGTCCTTGTGCTAAAACATGTCTTTTTTTCCACCTGTGCTGGAGCCAGATTTGTTTTGTTCATGTATCTTGAGGTGATTCCATTCCTGACAGAGCCTTATGAGGCAAAGTCCCTCACTGGGGACAGGATATTTTGTGTGTTTTATGTGCACAAGTGTGTGTTTAATTCACCTTAAGGTGTACGATAAAAATTTCACAACACTTTCCTGTGTTTATAAGGTTCCACCATCGACAACTACTTCTACAAGAACATAAAAGGGCGTCAAAAATTGTATTTGGAACTTCTGGAAACTAGTAGATGAATATGAAAAGTAGTAGGCTTTAGAGCAGGTTAAGTATGTCTTCTACTTGTATCTCAAGTTATTTCAGCTGTTGACAATCAAGTAAGTTTCGTACCAAACAGTTCTAGGAAATCAAAAGGTATTCTAAGACCTGGTATGTAAATTATCAGCTCTGAAACAGTGATCTGAGTAACGCTGCCTCTCCCAAGCTGCATTTATCAAGCTTTGTAGATAGATGGTTGTTGTGGCTGATCAATAGGTTTTCTCTTAGCAGAGAACGTGGTGAACCCTGCTCTCTTGGTCCTGTTCCAGTGTTGGATAATGAGAACATAACTAATTCATCATCTCTCAACAGTTTTCCAGTAATCTGTTATTAATGCTTGTATTCAAGTAAATAAAACTAAACCCGACAGATGTAAAAACTGTTGCATTCACATCCCAGTGATGCAGTGAGGTGTAAAAAACTGGCTAGGAACTGAAAAGTATAGCTTTTCATGAAACCTAATGACAGTGTCTAACTTCCTGATGAAAACACATTATTGTGAATGTCAGTGCACAGAGAATTATTTAGACAAACTGCAATGATGGTTGCTAAAGAAATATTGAAAGCAATAAAATATAGAAAAACAGTCTTCTCTTGGTTTTGTTATAAATCAAATATGTTATCACTTGTGTAGTATCATTTCATACAAAGAATCACACAGAGTATGACAGGTGATCCTTGAAAAGGAAATCATGGGGAAAAAGGTTTTCTTTTAGTATCTTAAAGACTTAATATGGATGCTGTCATGTGTTTTGTTTCTAAAACCCAAAATTATGGCAATTTGAAATGGAAGAAACTTTGAATTAAACTTTTTTGTGGGTGGTGTTTGAGGCTCCAATTAACTTTCATTTGTAATTAAAAGATCTACTTCTGAAGAGATTTGATTTGGAGAGTAATCATACTCAGTGGAAACACTTTGTTGAAGGGAGTTGTCTGGTTGCATCCTTTTTGCTTCTGCAAATCATGCAAACCAAAGGAGGCTGCTCTCTGATGGTATCCAATACAAAAGGTTATCTTTATGAAACGGTGGTTGTTTCTTCAGGATTGTTTCCATATTGCATTTATGCTGAAGTACTGCTTATCTAATAATTGCAATACTTAGGGGTATAATTACATTTTTAGAAAGGAAAAGTTTTTATACTTTTGAAATAATTGGTCACTATGTACATGAGTTAGTAAAACCCTTTGAGTTCCCTTGACATTGATAATGCAAATCTTTGATCTCGTTCACCTAAATCATACCTCTGCTAGGAAGTCTCAGTTAGAGGTTAGCAGGGTGCAGGCAGACAAGCTGCACTGCTTTGGGTTCTTACAACATAAAGTCTTGAGGGGGGTCATGTGTGTGTGTGCTCTGCCTAATCCGTGGCTCTCCTGAAGCCTGGAATCCAGGGCTGTTCAGAACCATCTGCTACATTGGGAATTTGGAGACAAGGCCACAGGCCACATCCTCTGGATGAGCTCAGTAATTTGGCTGTTTTGGGGTAACTCTTAGTCCCCCACTAATTGCTGCTTTGACAAGAGGTCCTTGTCCTGTTACTGGTGTCAGTATCTCCTTGGGGAGTCAGGGGCATTCTCACTCAAAAACAGAAAGTAGAGCTCTAGGTTCAAATGACTGCTCAGAATAGGAAAGATTTGCCCTGAATTTACAATGTTTATAATATTTTTTCTAGCTGTTTGTAAAATCTTCACAAATCCCAGATCTTTCCTGCCTTAGCTCCACACCCCCTGTCCTTTCTGAATGAGTTAGGTTGTCTTTAAAGGAAATGAAAATATCGCATTCTTAATTTGTCTATTCTGCTGTAGAAAATGAAATATTGAAGTGATAAGCAAAAAATACTTTAGGATACAAACTTTTACACTATTTTTTCTTTTTTATTTTAAAAAAGTTGCTTTTAAAACTTTCATTCAGTGTTGGTTTACAGTGTCATGGGAGGGAAATGAAAATGAACTTGGAAATAATTGAATTTTATTTTCTCTTAAGAGGTTAAAATAATGTGCCTGTAGATTGTTTTGTTTTGTTGTAACAGTATTTATCAGAGTAAAGTCGATTTAAGCTTTTGCTGTGTTGCATCTGTGGAGAGAGAGATGGCTGAAAAGAATATAAAGAATGTAGTATTTTACTAGTTCTTTGTTTTCAGTGAAAGTGCTCATTGCATCCCTTGGCTGCCTGAACACAGATGCAGAAAACAGGAAAAGATAGTGCAAGAAAAAGAATTTGTATATGAGCTTTCACCCAGTGAAATACAGGAAAACTCCTCATCTTCCCCACTCCTTCAAAACCAAATTACTGAAAGCTAAATAACAACAAAATCCAAAAAAATCATATCTTAACTGAGTTTTTACGTTGGTCGTGTTGTGTGCTCTTGGGCAAACTGGGCTGACTTTTTTTCAATGTTAAACTTTTGTAAGTGATCATGCCCAGTACTTTGTTCTGTCATTTTGAATTTCTGTTCATATCTCCAGTTCAGTGAGCCTTTTCCAGTGTTATCAAGCATGACTCAGTGTTGGGAAATACTATCAGAATATTAAATTTGAGGTGCTTTGTTTCATTTTCAAGTTTCATTTATTGATAGGACACATCCCTCTAATATGCGTAATTAATGAAACACCTTAAGCCCAGTCCATCTGAATGCTGCTGGCTATCAGCTGGTAGCAGAGGGTTCACCATAAATACCAAGCCCTTTTTTTGCTCTATTATTTAAAAAAAACCCTTTTCTCTCTCTCGTATGTTATATTTATATTGAAAGAAACCCCAACAAACCAACAACCACAACAAACTCTCTCCTGGTGATAAGGTCAGAAGTGATTGCTATCACACACAGGAAGAGCTTGAATACTGCTGCAGGGAGACACAAAAAGAGCTCACTTAATGAATGGACAGATTATGCCTCTAAAGAGGCAGTCAAGGAGACTTGCTGAGGCTTTAGGATCTAAGAAAGGTTTTTAAACATAGACGTGGTGGAAGAGTAGACAGCCAGGTGATGGGAAGCTGTAGAAATGTGGAGGAAGTTCTAGACTAAAGGGATGTGTTGGGAGCTACAGAAGAAATGCATTTGATATAGGAGATACGGTAAAATATGGAGTGCAGGGATGATGAGATATTATTTCTAATAAGCGGCTTGCACTTACATTCATCACTGCATTTCAATCATTGAAAAATCAGAACTTTATTTAAGGAAAAATGTGTTCAGAAGTAGCCTTTTATGTAGTTAATAGCCTGTCTGGTCAGTGAGCTGCCAAATATATGCTGAGCTTAATATTCCCACTGTGATTTCCTTTTCCATAATGGAAAGAGCAGGAATGGCTTTCATAAAGACTATTTGTCATCTTTTAAAGGATGTATTGGATTTTTAATTTTTTTTCATTCTAAAAACATGGCCTTTGGCATTCACAACATGCATTTTTCATAAAGCAATTCCTTGGCAGAGTGAACTGTTCAGATGTTTGTAAGAAGTAGGATTGTATCAGGCAAAAAAACTTTTAAAGTAGTTGAATGCAGGATACTATAGACTTTTCATAATGCAAAAAAAGTATTTCCTAGACAAAAACATCATCAGATTTTTAAGTTTTAACAAAATTTTTTTTTTAAGCTTAAATTATATTTGACCTGTTAACATTTTGTGCTTTCTTCTACATTCCTGCTTAAATTATGGTTAGAGTGTTAGTTCAAAGATACAATTCCTAATGAAGCCTGCTCACATAATAGATGGGACGCTGAAATGCAGCTCCTTGGCTCTGATTCAGCCAAACAGACCTTGTTTGCTTTTAAACTACAGTAATTTATGTTTGTAACAAACTATTCCACAGATATAGGTACTTACAGACTAATTATAAATATCTTATTTATAGCTTTCTGGAAAATTATTAAATTAGTATACGATATTGTCTTAGATAATTCCAGGGCAATTCCTGTGCTTTGTTCTGTGATAATATCCAAGCAGTAGCAACTCCTGTTGTGTCTGTTATTCACTGTTACTGCCAGCTTAAGGTTCGGGTGTGTACGACCTCACATCAAGGGTTGTGTATGTGTCATGCTTAAGAATCTGTGGGTTTGGGGGTCTGCAAGAAAATTCTATCTTTAAAGTGAGTATCAGTGAAATAAGCTTCCCCATGAAATGTTAGATATCTGTCATTGTAAATATGAGATGTTCATGTGGAAAATAACATTTTATATTTTTGGAGTAAGGCAGGAAGAGCAGTGGTAAATGGGGAGTTCCTTACTGGGTGTTGTATTTGTTGAGGTTTTTATTCTCCTCTGGGATCGTGGGTGAGGGGAGCTGGAGATATCCACTGGGATATTTTAGAGAGTTTATTTTTAATTAAAAATTGATAGCTTCTTACTTGATTCAGTGTGGGTTTTTGAATTCTGTTAAATAGCCTACAAGAGAGATTAAACGTTACCTTGCAAATAATAGTTCTGTAGTCTAGGGGGAGACTTCTGTCTTTGAGAATGTGGCTGCATAAAATACGGGACTAGGAACTCTTTTGGGATGGACCTCCAGTAGGGCAGAGAACATTGGTTTTGTCTTCAGGATTAATTAAAAGAACAAAACAGTGTTCTGTGCATGTGTTTTAACAGGTGAGAAGAATCAAACACTTCATATGTTAACTGAGATGATGCAAAGAGTTTGTATTTGATACCCCTGAAAATTACGGAAGTGAGGGCACAGTAAGATCAAAGGAAAGGAATTGTAAAACAGTGAAAAAATGTGTGACCAAAACTAGTTGATGACACCAGCTGAGGATGGGGAAGAGGAAATACAAAGCAAGTGATCAGTGTTGACCTGTAAGCCCCTGGCTTAAGTTTGTTCTCGTTTGTTGCTTTAAGTTTTAGGGATCTTACTGTCTTTTTATTCCATTTTCCCTTTTGTTTGTTAAAGCAGTGTCACAGTTTCCATGGACTTGTAGCAAAGGAAACTGTCTTCCTGGGGATAGGCATCACTTTAATTGAATCTAGAACTTCTGTTAAAAGGCAGCATTTTGGGAAGTGTAGGGTGTGATTAGTATTGCATTGTTTCAGAATTTATTTGGTTTTACACTTGGTTAAAATGATTTAATATGAAGTGTAAATTTGCTTAAAAGATGGACTTGTTGGAGTTTGCAGTGGAGATGAGATATATAGTTTTCTAAAGAAAGCTTTCATTTCTTTGAAAGCTTTATAGGAAGGAGGGCTTTGTTTTTTTTCCAATTACTAAAATCATTGTAGCTTTATGAGAAACAAACCCAAAATCTGCTGCTGTATTTTCATTACTTTTAAAGATCCTTCTTTCGCTATGCAGAAATTGTTTCCTCAACTTGAGACACCTTGAGAAACAATCTGAAGTACTGGCAGTCACGGTGTAAGGACTCGGGTTGTTAATGTTGGCATTGTTCCTTTTGTCTTTTGAATACACAAGGTTTGTGAAGCAAAACCTGCCTAACCTTTGCTAGCTTGGAATAGTGTGGGACTTTCTCAGGGGAGGACTGTGCAGGAACTGGCAGGGCTGCTAAAGCTGGATGAGTGCAGTGACCAAATTTGCCAGGAAGAGAACAGAAATGTGTCTGAAGCTACGAAGGTGTGCTGAAGAACAGCAGGCAAGAGACCATGACTTGTTGCCTGGAGGCAATTACTGTTTCTGGTTCTAGCCCTGCTGTGCCAATCTCTATGTAATGATTAATAACTGCTTAAGAGGAAAAAATGGGAGGCAAACTGGGATGGAGTTTGTGCAGTAGAGTGCTGTTTTATAAGGAGCCATGCTGTTTTCCAAATACATGTTTCTGTGGCATATATTGCAATAAAATGTAAAAGATTCTCAGCTGCTGAAAACTAAAGTAATTTCAATTATGTTTGTAATTTCAAGTATATCTCTAATGCATTTTTTAAATCCATTTTTTTAATATAGTATTCTATGTTTTCTTCTGGACAGGTGATAAAATGTGAGAAGAAAATAATCCCCAAATTTTGGGAAATAAATTTTGCTGTAATAAAGCAAAAATGTAATGAAGAATTGTGGATATATTGTTTTTTTTGTAAAAGGTTTTCCCTCTTAGTTGTGTGCAGCTTGCACTTGTAACCAAAATACTCTTGCATTTGATGTTCATAGTAATTGCTCATTCGTCTTTGTTAAGTTATATCTAGAAATTCTATAGCTCCCAATGTGCAAACCCACCAAGAATTCCAGAGAAAAAACCCAAAGCTATTTAATTAACTTTTCAAGTTCTGCTTCTCCTTTGAAATTGTCATGTTCCACAGAAGTTTATTTTGAATAGGTTACATTTACATACAGAGGTACATAGGTGAGATCCCACTGAAATGTGTGTCATGGTTTCCTAATCTTGGGGAGAATGGTTGGAGAGGGAGCTGGGAGGAAGAGTTTTCAACACTTTCAGAACCTTTCAACTTAGAAATTGTTTTGTTTGAATTGGCTTAAAGCAGGTGAGCATGACTGTAGCAGTTTTTCTGGAATATAAGAGGTATTAGAATTTCTGCAGAGGTCTTTATTTTAAATGCTCTTTTTTTGTACTAAGGTCCCATTGGGATTATAAACACAAATATAGACGGCTCAATGTTTAAGAGTTTTTAGAGGAAGAAAATGGTTTGAATGGCGTTGGCCTGGATGGTGCTCTTGAACTTAATATTCTTTAGCTGTCACTATTCATTTTAGCTTTTGATTACTTTGAATATTGTCATCACCACAAGTTACAGCATAATAATATAACATCATCTGCAAGAGTACATTCAAAGAGGAGTTGTTTTAGGCTTATTTTATAATGTAGGAAGTTGGTTGCAAGTAAAATACAAAATAAAAAACCAAACTAGTCTTAAGTTTCCATAACACACTGGTAATTAACTAAAGGTAAAATGAATTGGAGTAAAACCACATTTCTCTTTCTTTTTCTTTTCCCCTTTCCCTCAAAAAAACCCCAAACCCAAACGACCAATCTCAAACTTCACCTGTCCTGTTGCTTTAAGGTATTATTTATATATAAACCTTTTGGTGTTAGAATATGAAGTGTTAGATTTCAGTTTAGCAGAAAATAGTGCTGATCACCTCTCCTGTTGGCCTTGGTACAATTCTTACCATTTTGGTGTGAAAGGAAGGAATCTGAAAAATGAGAAATAACTGTCAGCAGTATGAAAGAGTATATTTTAAATTACTGTATTAAAGCTGTTTAACTCACTATCTTAGATAGTGATAGATAGCTTAGATATCTTAGATATCGAATAATTGCACAATTTCTGTTACTGTAGTTGCAAAAATGTAAATATTTTTGCCTTCTCAGAAACCTCCAATGCCTTCTAAAAATCAGATTTGCAACAGTTTTTAAATGGCATTCTTAAATCCCCAACTGTTATTGACAGCAGTAAGATTCTAGTGGCTATTGACTACTGAAACTGTTGTTGACTTCAGTATTAAATGGTCTGTTTTACAAGGACATTTATGGAGTAAAAAGAATACTCTGCCTCCTTCTCTCAACATAATTAATAATTTTGTCATGTGCCTGTTCTGTGCCTCTTCAGTAACCATGACTCACCTTAATACCAGTGTTTGACATTAGAAGCCTCTCCAGAGAGGAAGAAAATCATTTATAAATGAGCTGTATAAAGGTTATTAAACCAACACTTAAGATTCTAGTCCTTCACATTTTCCTTTACCCCTAATTAAATGCCAAGAACAGCAATGCAGAATTTTCAGTATGTACATATGCTCAATGTATCTTTATCGGAGGAAAAGTACTTACAGGGAACTGAAAGTTTACTCCCAGCAGTCATGTATATTGCTTATATATTTGGAATGCTGTTTTTTTTAAAAATGGGGAAGAAATCTTGGGGGTTGAGTGTCCTCAAATTACACATTGAAGTACATATATAATAGGATTCTTTTCTTACCCCTTATGGTATGGGTCAGGTTTCTAGCTGAAGTTGTTTTATTGACTGCAACGTTACTGTTTCTATAAGTAAAGGCAAATTGTATGAGAAAGTTTGAAACATTGGGTCTATGCTGTGTAAGTGCATCCCTGCTTACAAACTTCTCATTTGTCACCTCTCAGAAAGCCCCAGGTCTAACCTGAATATCAATATCCACGATACCTGGAACAGTGTATTAATTTTCTAAGTAACTTTGGATTGTAGGCAAAAAACCACTTACCTTCAGTTTTTCTGTTTCTAAAGCTTCTAAAACCCATGTAGACTGGAAAAAAGTTAATTTTTGATCACCAGAGTGTAGCATGCTGAGTTACATTCCCTTTACAGGTAGCAGACACTGGCAGCTGCAAAGCAGTGATAATTTGCAGTGAGGCCATTCTGACTTGCAGTGCATGACCCTGGTGAGGTCGGGTCCTTTCAATTAGCTGCATGAGGGTGTGAAATCCCCTGCTATTATGTTCTTATTGCCAGGTTCTACTGCTGATTTACAGAATATTGCATAGGTTGGCCATTAAAGTCTAATTCCTTCAATAAAAATTTAACACAAACTTCCTTTCCTAATTTATAAAACTATCTGGGTCTTTTTCAAACCAATTTTCTCAACCTTGTGCATGTCAAATTAATGCTTTGAGAATATAAAAGTTCTCTAGATCTTTATTCTTTTGTGTTGGCTTTTTCAGTGAAATTTGCCTAATACTTCCTGAAATGATTTTGCTCTCATGAGTGGTATACAGGTAATTCAGCTTAGCTGAGTAGAAGTGCTATTTTTGATATTTAGTGCTTACTGAAAAAAAAATTCAAATAATTGTAGCATTTATAAAACCTTTAGAATCCCCAACCTGATCAGCAGGCTGCTGCTAATAATAATAATAAATAATAATAATATGGCACCACAAAGGCAAGTTTTAGCCAAAATGAGAATTTTGTAAATTGACAGAACTTTTAATAGAGTCTTTTCAAGAAACAGAAAAGGCAGTGCTAGAAAAAAAGGAAGTTGCAAATTACGAAAATCTGGAAATTCTATTTTATCCATCAGCATGGTTTATATGATAGCATTTAGTTTAGTTTATTTCTCAGTTCTTCAAATTCAGATATTTTTTGACAATAACAAATTGGAATACTAAGTCTGAAATCACTGATCTGGTTAGATAAGTCAAAACAAGAGATAGATATTGTAGAGTTATGCTGCATGTACATGTAATGCTATTTTTTATCTTGTTCATGGTTCAGTTTTCAATTAAATACCTATTAAGAAAGGTAGTTAAACTGTGCAGAAACAAATATCAGGAGTCATGTCTTTAATGGTTGTTTCCCCACTTTAACATCTATAAATACAAATTTTGTTTTCTTAGCAAAATACTCAGGTTTTTGTTTTATTTTAAAGCTTTCCCTCTCTTCATTTCAAGAATACATCCCCATTTGTTTTGGTTTTATAAGCATGTTATAGTCCTAATTTGTAAATCAAATCATGCTGTTTATTTTGAAACACCTTCCCCAAGTGTAGTTCCAATGTTCTTGTGTCATTATTGGTGTTCAGGGCAGTGGGAATGGGTCAGAATTGCTGCTGCTCCTTGGCTTTTAAAGTTCATGTCACCTGCTTAAAAATCAACTTTCATGGTGCACAAGGAATGAGGGCATCTGTTGCAAAACTTTGTAATGCTATTTTTAGATATTCTTTATTTCAATATGTGTTGCTTTTAATATTCTCCTTTTTGGTCAAATGATGAGGAAACAGCTACACTGCAGTGTTATCACTATCGATACCTTAGGAGTGTTTATACTCAATTAAAATATGCAAAATTGAGAAATAAATTTTCATTAAAAGCTCATTTTATTTAGATGATGTGAAGTTTGATAAAGGTTTTGAATCTCTGAACTAGCATTCATATTAATGCACGAACATCTATGCTGTGTTCCATATTTCTTTCTGATATTGCCTTCAAAATGAGTATAGTGTCTCCTTATATTTCCCTGCTTCCTGCTGGATATTTTCTGGTTTGCCAGAAGGTGTTTAATTACAAACTAAGCCTATGCAAATATTTGATTCAAACTGATAAAGGTTATTCTGGTTTTTGGATCTAATCCTTTGTGATGTTTTTACTTATATAGATTGTAATATGCCTATTTTAGTAATTTAAAAATGTTTAGGTACATTCCATTTGTATTTCAGGATTGTCTGATAAATTTTTTGTGTGATGCAGTCTGCACTCCTCATTGTTACTGGTGTGGCTTCTCCCTTGCTCACACACGTGTTGCATGCACATGTTTGTATTTTTATACATGTGACTATTTGCCTATGTACCTGACTCTCATCTGTCTTGGGAAGTAACTTAGGAACATGCAGTTATCAATAGGTACAAAACTTTTTTTATTAATTCAAGAGTCCTGACTGCTGTTGCTTTGTCGGAATCTGTTGATTTGTTGTAAAACGAAAAAGCAGATGTAATTAGGGGAGTTGGAAGGAGTATTACTTGAGAGGAAGAAGCATTCTGGTGCATGATTGATGCTAACGCAGGTATTTTCTGGACAACTTTTGACCAAATGATTCCTGCCTTGACACCTGGAGGATGCATTGGTTTTTGTGTGTTGAGGAGAAGAACTGTAGGGTCGTTGTTTATCTGCAGCTGGTCAGGGGATTGCAGCCATTCATTTCCTAATGGTGGTTCTGTTATCTGGTTGTTTGTCAGTTTCACTGTTCCTATCTTCTCCCATCCTCTGTTTGAGGTGGAAGTGAGGAAAGTTCCCGCTAACAGACAGTCAAAGCATAAGTCATGTCATGGCCCACTGAGGTTACCTGGTTCTCAAGCCTCAGTAAGGGCTTTAAGTTCCTCTCTTGATACAGTCTTGATACTTAGCCTGGAATTTAGTTATGTAAGAATCTGACTTTTATCTTAAATCTCTATGAAATGAGATTTGTTGGAAAACATGCACAACTTGAACTTCAGTCAAAAGCCTGCATTTATGGAACTCATTCCCTTTCACAGTCACCCACAGAGCAAACATCTAGAAATGCTTTGCAGACAATTGATTTGCTTAATCCTTTTTCAAGTTATGTTTTGGATCTCAGTTTTTAAGAACTAATTTTGTAATGCAATTTTGGCGATAACTGTGTTATTGATACCTGCAGAAATACGTATTCTATTTTCTTGTGTTATCCCAGACCTTTTCTGACCGTAGTTAAATTCACTGTATGTTATATCCCTTCCACAGAAAGTCAGGTGCAAGTAGTTCCCATATTAGCTTTCATCACAGGGATTATGGCATACAGGAGTCAATCAGTTCTACATTTGACCAGTAACTCAGTAACCAGCACTGAATCACTTTCTTAAATAAAATCCTGACCTTTAAAAGGTCTCATCAAATGTGATGTGTTTTGTGCATTGAGTGCATGTCTCCCCTCCAAGTATGGCAGTTGGAATGGCCAACTGATAGATATTCTGGACAAGGTACAGATCATATTGATTTACTTAGTGTACAGTTGCTTTGAGCATTTTTGCAAAGGAGACTTGTGGTAATAATGAAAGTCTTTTCTCTTGGAACATTTTCACTCCCTTAACCCTCTTTTTTTTTTTTTTTTTTTTTTTTTTTTGTTTTGTTCTGGTTTTTTGTTTTGTTTGTTTTTGTGGGTTTTTTTGTTTGTTTTTTTAATTGTGCTGTTGCACCATCCTACTGCACAATAAACTCTGAATTTGTTATAAAGCTATAGTGTTCCATTAAAACCATTGTGACTGTTAGCTTAAATCCAGTTTTGATAAAGCACAAGATTAATTCAATTTCTAAACCAAGTAAATCTCTACCAACCTGTCTCATTTTATCACTCAGAACTTGCGAGATTTAGTAGTTTCAGGAATCTTCCTCTGTTATTGGTACAGATCAGTGGAGCTGAAGCAACTTTATATTTATGTTGGAATGGGGATGAAGGGATAGACTTTCCTACGCTAAGCAACAGGGCTGGTGGCTGCCTATGGAACAATTGATTGTAAGACTTTTTTTTAATTGCAGTGCTAATAAAGCACCAGGCTGCACTGGTGTATAGTATGCATGGACACCTCCCTCTTACTTGACTTACAGCAATTCCACAATTTTTAGAAAAGGATCTCTTTAATTTCTTGTAATAAGAACTTCTAGTATTTTCTCTTTCCTTTTTCTGTACCATTTACAAGAAATCTGTTTCTCTTTTATACGTTGGCCTGATTTCTAGGAAGGTTTTGTAAATGTTCCTAATTGCCAGTTTGCACACAGAAATCAGAATTACTGATTGCTTTGGGCCAATTTATAATATGTCTCATATAACTGTACTCAGTTTAGGAATTACAATATCACAATATAGTTCTAATAAGAGGATGAACTGCTCTTTTTTTTTTTTTCGTATTTGTCATTACCACTCAAATAACTCACCCCAAAGTGTCTGTTGGTGTGCTGCCTCATGAGTGTTTAATGATGACTTTCATTCAGTCTAAGCTGTCAGTAGGTCAGAGATGCCTCATATCTTGGACGGAGTTATGAAATATCCTGAGTTTATTACCCTATTAAAATTAATTTTAAATGTCGAAGTTTCTAATTTGAACAAGGAAATTTAATTTAGGAGCATCTTCAGAGTAGCACACAATTTTCTCCTTGAGTATCAAGTGAAGTATCAGATAAAAATAAAAAGAACTTTGCAGCATATGATATTTAATTTTTCCTGTGTTTTAACTTCAGGTAATTTGCAGTGGTGGCTAGAAGAAATAATAATTTTGTGGTCTTTTATGATTTGCTTTTTATGTTAAAAGCAGTTTGAAGAAAAGGCCTGTCTAACTTTAACCAAAGATACTGATGGATTTTAAAAAAAACAAGCCCCAACATTCTTAGCAAAGCCTACTGCAATTTTTTTCTTGAGAAAATTCTGTGCTTTGCTATCCCCTGAATGCCTCATTGTTTGCTTTGACCCAGTTTGTTCTCTGTTCTGTTCTGTGATGATAATTTAATTTTTCTCCCTTGCCAAGCTGTGGCCTGTCTGCACCAGGCCTTGGCCTCTCTGCTGGTTGGGGTGTTTTGGGTCCTCTTCTCACTGCAGTGAGTGTTTTCCTAGTCAGGGGGCTGCAGCTTAAATGACCTGAATGTTTACAGCAGGTATTGCGAGTCTAAAATCGTCCAGATGAGCATGAAGATTATCAGGTAATGATCAAAAGAAATGTTTTTCTGAACCCTTTCAGTGTGGTTCTGTTTCTGAAGCTGAACCCACAGTTGTTCTGTCAGCTGCTTGTAAAACCTGAAGCTGAAGCTTTGATAAAGAGTCTCTTTTCTTGTTAATAAAGAAATGTCATTAATGATACCAGATATCAGGTACTGACTTGTTGCTCTCTGATTAATTCCTTGTGTAGAAGTATGAGATTAACAGTGGAGGACAAAAGACATGATAAATTCGTTTAGTGATAAGGATTTAGAGTAATCAGGAAGAAGCTTGCTGGTTTGTGAAGCTTAAATGTTAAATTCCCTCACAAAAAAAAAAAAAAAGCTGTGGTGTTCATTTCAGTATCACTAGATCACTGTTGAGTTTTGAGGATGGCTCATGTGAAGCTCAGTAAGGCAAATAGCATGTGTAATGTATCTCTCAAATTCTCTCAAATAGTCATATATCCTTTGGTATCACACAGAAATTTTAATTTCAAAAGAAAATTATAGCATCATGGGAGAAAATAACTGTAATTTTTAAAAATAATTGTAATTAATTTTGTTTGAAACAAACCTCTTAGTGTTTGATACCTCCATCATAGTGGAGTGTAACACTCTCCAGAATCCCCCCATTACTGTAACTCTCTCTCCAGGCTAATGTACACATTTGCATACTCACAGTCTGTACAAAGAGGTATCACTGTCAGAGATGCTGGCCTGCATCTTGAATTGATCATAGCTGTACTTGGGCTGAGTAGCTATCCCTGAGGACAATAGTCTATTTTGAATGTTAGAAGTCGATACTGTATGCCAAAATCCTTATTAAAGCAGCCTTAAATTGCTTATATTAAAAAAAGAGAATGACATTAATGGCAATAAAAACTTAGATTTAATCATCACATTTTCATGATTTGAACTTCAAAAGTTTTGATGACATCCTACATTTATTTAGAATGTAAGTCACAGTTATCTAGTCACTTAGATATTAGCCTTCTCAGCTGAATCTGTTCCTCTGAAAAACTTTCAAAAAATACTTTTTTCTTGTGACCCCACAGAAAAGAGACTCTTGGTTTTGTTCTACAACATGAACAAGAATGCAACCTGTCATAAATTCAGGTATTGATGTAAGAAGAGTTAATATTAGGAAACTGAATTACTTTCATGTGCTCTAAATGTAGGTTTCAAGACAGTTAATTTCAGAATGGCATATCTCAGCAGATGTGTGGAATTTAAAATAGATCTCATCTTCGCTATGAGCCTTAATATACAATTATATAAAAATTCTAGAAATGTCAAGTAGGGAGAAATTCTTAATGCAAATCAATAACAATTTGGCCATGTTGCCAGTTCAGTTGTATTCTGTGGTTTGTAATTTTTCAATGAATAGACAATAATGTTTTACATAAGCATTGTAATTTCTTTTTATATTGATTCGTCTTGATAGTTCCTTCCAGTTTATTAGCATGACTATTATTTGACACTACCACCTAGCAAATGTGGCTCTTGCCATAAGCTACTGTGCAACTTCCTGCTCACACATAAAAGATACCTTGCCAGTAATACCAAAAGCAGGAGAAAATACTATCTCCCTTTTACAGATGGTCTGCTTAACGTGAGTACTTACCATGGCTTCTGGGCAGAATTGTACAATGCATGCTGGAAACCTTGCTGCCATAACCACATTGTCACTGGTTCTTTCAGTGGTAAAATTGAAGCCATTTGGATTCCGTGTGTATAAGCTGCAAAAACAGCTCTTGCTTTGAGCTGTAAGGTGGTGTGTACAGTGCACCTCAATGGGGTGGCAGGTTCTGTCATTAGTACTCTGTTATTCAGAGCTAATAACAAAAGAATCTTCCAAGCTGTGTTTATTTCATCCTCCATTCAAAACAGTCCAGTTTCTTGGATAGTTAGAGCCTTAGTGGGAGGCTCATGTATTCAGGGTGTCTTGTATTAAGGTCCAGAAAAGAGTTGAGTGGAGAAATCAAGTTGCTGTGGAAGCCGGAGTCCCTGCGGTTGGAGCAGCTCATCCTTCCATCTTATGCTTCTCTCTGTTGTTTCTTTGCCATAGGATTCGGGAATCTCGTCGCTGCTCTCTTCATTCAGGCCCAGAGGTCCCTCTTCTGCTGTACTTATGAATTGGTGGTAGTTTCCAGAGTGATGTAGTGATTGGGTTTGGGTTGGGGGTGGTGGGGGTTGAGCTTGGTGATGTATTTTTAAGTGGCTCTTCACTGCCCTTGTGCATTGCTGGGTTCTTTACTCAAGTGCATTCACACAGATAAAAGACAGACTGAAAGAATGTTCTGGTCATTCTGACCAGTCTTGTGATCCCCTGAATTTTATTGATGCAAATTATTGTATCTTGACATTGAAGGGCATGTAGCATGTGCTAGCTCAAACAAGAGGTTAATTTGGTTTGCTCAAATTGTGTATTTTTAATATTGTTTTATACAGGTACAATTGAGTGAGCACATACACTCTTAGGGGTGACACCAATTAATTCCACTCCCATCATGGAATCTCTCCGTGGATTTATTGCAAATTGCTGCAGCTGTGAGTGATTCCATGCTCTCATGAGAAGTATGAGATTAAATTCTGTCACTATTGTACTGGTTTTAATTAATTTAACCTCCGAACTAATCATTATCCAGTGTCAGTTTCTGTCTCTTTGGTCAGTAGATAAATTAGTAAATGGCAAATTAATTAGTTAATGCAGTTAATGTTTCAAAGCTCCATAAAAGGGGTAAGAATGACTTGTGCAGATTCTGTAAATGTTGCGGAAGTAGGGGTTCACGTCTTTAACAGGAAAAACAGAAGTTGCATTTTTGTATTAGTTGCTTGACTACTACTGTTAAATTGACTACGGAACATGCTCAGCTACAAAGCAAGAGTGGAAGCTGAAATACTGAAGTGCCAATTGCACTAGATCCTGAAGTTATGTTTTTGTAATGACTTGGAGAATAACAAAAGCAAACAGGAATAACTCTGACAGAGCTGAAAAGACTTGAACTGTGCTGTGTGCTGAGGAATGGGCTTTTCTTTTTTTTTTTTTGGCAGGAATTAAGATATCTCAAAAATAAACATAAATTTTTGGAGTTTTTTGAAAGAGCCTGAAGTCCTTAACATTATCTCATTGCTTAGTTTGGTCTGTGCATTCTTACTGAACAATGTCTTTAACATGGTAAATAACAGGGAAACAAATTCAATAAACAGGATTGTTGCACTTCTACTGTTTCAATGTGGAATGCTCATCCGTTTGGGTTTCCTGGGAGATAAGCCTTACAAGGAAGGCTTAAATGGGCAGCAGAACAGTGACCCTTGAAAAGCTCTGTTACCTCACTTGACGATGTCTTTGCTTCATCCTCAAATCCTGGCCCTCAGCTTTGCAAAAGTGAGAAGCTGGAGCTCGTTGCAGTGTGTGACACCGAAAAAGACAGAGGGGAGTGCTGGGGTAGAGCCAGTTACCACAATCCCATTTAGCAGTATCTGTGTTCTGAAGAAAGATATTTGTAACTCAGTACTGGTAGAACACAGGGGGTTAAGACAGGGCTGTGTCTGCCCAGGGGCTTGGGGAAATCACCAAGCACAGGTCAGGTGGATGCAAACCCCTCTGGTTTTGGCAAGTTGAGTATACTTGAAACAAATGGCTTCTTGACTCCTTCCAAACAGGTGGAACCCTGGTCTCTCTTATCAATCAGGTTGTTTCTGCCTTCTGGAGGGGCTGGCACCTAAGAGTTATTACACGGACAAGTTGGATTTCTGGATCCTTCCAAAGAAGCCAAGATTGAGTCGGAGTGTCTCCGCTGAGAACAATAACTACTGAATTGGACTTGGGAAATGTTTCCCTGCAATATTTTCCACTAAATGAATCAGTGTAATAGTTGGAAAAATTTCATGTTGCTATACCAAAATTAATTTTAAATCTCATTAATTAGTTGAACTAGTCTGACAGTCAGATGTACACCTTGCCCTCTGTATTTTGTGAATACTGTCAGTTGCTATAAGAACTTCAACACTTGAATTTGATTAAAAGTTGTTTTAAATTGGATTTACTGCCTTTAATATAGATACTGGCTCAATAGGGAGGATGCAATGCATGTTTTGCAAGTTTAATGAACCATTTCAAATGACACTTTGTTATTAGTTTCAAAAGTGGCATTGTGTTTTCTCGTGATTTTTTCTAAATCAAGTGTAAATGGAAAAAACAGTGGAAGTTATCCTGAAGGTGCTCAGATAGGAGACAGCAAAAACTGTTTAAACTATTAATGCACAGCAAATGGAATTATTTAGTGAGTGGTTGAATTCTTGCCAGTTAAATGGGTGTCAGAACAGATAATGGCTAACATGATTGGAAAAGAGGTAATTTCTTCAAAATACAGTGGCTCATATGAAACAATTGCATATACAAAAGTCAGTAAAAGCTTTGGAGAATGTCTCCTGTTACACTGCATTTGACTGAACAGGTTTAGTGTTTGTCACTATTTAGAGATCCAGACTTGAACTTATTCTAATTTTTAAGAAAGACTTTCTAGCTTCAGGAGAGCAGAAGCTGGGGGAAGTCTTCTCTCAATACATTATTTGTGTGAGTGTTTTGCATGTTCTAGGAGAGTTTAGTGAAGATTTATGCCCTGTATGGTGTATATGAGGCTAATTCTACTGTAGTTTGTGTTTAATATTTCATGGCATGCTCCTTGTGTCTCAGGTCAGTACGTGTAATTCGAAGGCTAATATGCTTGCTCAGTGCTTACAGGAATCTACTCTTTGAAACTTGAACTGGGTTTTTTTGTAGTGTTTTGGGTTTTTTTTACTGGTTCCCCCCATCCCCCCATGTTACCTGCTCTTTAAGAAATACTCCTGTGGTGACTCAGGTGTGCTTTGAATTTTATTGGTGTTTCTTGTGTTTCATGCTTAATCTTTTTAAACGCAATTATCCGTGTGATGTATTACAAGCTTCTGGGGAGAACAGAACATTATAGTTTCTACATGAATAGCTTGTAAGAAAATGACTAACTGGACCTGTTTATAGACCTAATGCACTGGGATTCAACTCTAAAAAGAATATAAGAACAATGGGCCCTGGTTAACATTCTGTGGAAGCCGGCAGCTTTGATGTATGTATTTGTAGATGTCTACAGAATACAGATAATCAGTATTTGAGGTGCGCAAATTAAAGATCTACTTGACCAGTCATAATTACAGCACTGTAAGGGCAGAATGAAGTAATAAAATGGTCTTTAATCTATTACACTGTAAATTATAATCTGTTTGTGGTTAAGAGAAAATGTTTTGGTGGCTGCAGTATCCCATTCATGTGGCTACTGGGGGGCGTTTCTTATTTTACAGATTTTACTTTGAGCTAGTAAGCAGGTATTGCTCAGGAGTTTCCTCAAAGAGGAAAAGCCACTAAAAATGTGCTTTATTTCTTGATTAAAGGTTCATCTATTACTGAGTTTTGGCTGTTACTCTGACTTCCTTTTTTAGTATTGAAAGGCAGTGGGGGTTTATTTTAGGATGTTTTAGCTGCCTGCATTTTATTGAGATACTATGATATCTTAGCATTTTGAAATTTAACATATCTGTCTTTTGGTTTATGGAAAGTATCTCCATTTGATCGTCGTGTCAGTTTTACCCAATTATTAGGGTTTTTAGGTGCAGTATCTTTACTGTGTTTTCCAACGCTGCTTTTCTATTTAGTTTTTATATACCCCCTCTAAATTTTTATTAATTATACTGAATAGAAATCCCAGTGTTTCTCTTACTTAGGCTATGATATCAGCAGAAAGCATGAAATGTCAGATTAAATGTTCAGAAGAAAGAAGAACAGGCTGAAGTCCTACACTGCACACTGTGCTGGAGAAAATGTACTATGAATGCAATGTGTGGGAAAGGTCCTGCTAAATCCCAAGGAGAAGGCTGGCATTGCTGGGGCTTGTTCCCAGGGACAGGCGCTCTGGGTGTTGGTGCACATACAGAAATGTTGACGGCGCGGACCGGACGAGGGAAGCAAGAGACGACCCAATATGAGTGATATACAAGCTTCGCTTTATTTCTCTAATGGCGTCTTTTTATAGTAATCTCTTTTGCTCTAATACATACTTGGCAAATACTCATTGGATAAAACATTTACTTGGCGGCTACACATTGGGTAAAATTGATGCACAAGCAAGCAACGTACAACTACTTCTTCTCTTGCTGACCACAGCTGGCCCAAGAAGACATTGTTTATCTGCCCTTTGTCACGTACACTATATTTCAGCTGAAGGTCAGTCAGACCTTAGTACTTTTCCACAACTCAGCATATCAGGCCTCTGTAACTTTTTCACAAGTTAGCCTTTGTATAGCAACTCTGTGGAGCTATGTCCTTGCTCCGCAAGCCATTCCTCAACAAAATGTTGTACTGAGCACCCTCTATATTCACTGCTTGTACCAGTTGTTTCTCGCGCTTTGAGCTGAGATCCAGCCTTATGAAACTGTTCTCAGGCTATCTGGACCACTTCCATAGTTCAGCAGGAGTAGGAGCCATAATTTCCACTACAGTGAGTACAAGTAAAGTTAAGTAGAAAAGACGGTCTATCCAGAAGGCTGCAAGAGTTAATTGCACATATCTGATAGCACAATTCAGTAATTTGGGTCTGGTGGGTACTCTAGTTACTATTTTCTCTCTGATTATGAGAATAAATAGTTGTTTTGATGGCTGTTCTGTGAACACTTGAACAATAATTTTGTCTTGAAGAATATTTTCAGCAGCTACCTGCATTTATAACAATTGTGGTAATATAAATTACCCTATTACATACCAAAAAACTTAAGTATTTATGAAAACAATAAAGTTCATGAGGTCTTAATTGCTGCACTTTAATTGCATTGATAGTAAATGAGGAATATTCCGAATTTGGAGTTAGAAACTTGGCAAGATTGGGAATTGCTGGTACATTTTTTCTTCTCTCACATGAAGAATGACTTTTTGATTAGTTTACTTCATTTCTATCTTGGCCAAATACACTGAAAATTGGGATATGATGCAAAGCATCTTTGTTGTAGATTTGCAGTTCAGGCTATTAGATAAATATAAGCTGTATTTAAAACCTCATATAGTTTTAGTAACTTTCCCAGTAATGTTAACAGAATTGTAATTGTCTCAACCTTTGCTGTGTTGTTTAAAGTGCTGACACAAAAGGAAGCCTGAACTATGTCAAACACAGATTTTTTTTCTATACATAACTGCCATCCTCTTGTTTCTATCATACTTTGATCATTGTAGTAAAGTAGTTTCAAGCATATTCCTTTCATTGACTTCTTTCTCTTTCAGCTAGAGTTAGTCCTGTTGCACCAGTGCTATTCAGGAAAAGATGAACTGATAGTAACTCTGCTGTGTCTCTCTTGTGACCACACCAAAGTACTTTAGACCTTCCTAATCTTGCACTGTGTGATAAAAGCTTTAACCTCCTTTGCTGTTGCCCTGATACCAGTGCAGCTGCCTCACCCATGGTTCTTGTTATCTCATTACTAACACTACATTACTTATATTGGCTAACTTGAAAAATCTGCTAAAATAAATTTCCAGTGATAACTGGCAGGAGAGGCAGCACTGTTGCACAGCAAGTGCTTGTGAATAATTTTAAAAAAAACATGCATCTGTCTTGTATTTAAGTGAGAGTGTGTTTCTGTGATTCTTAGTGTCTTTCTTCATCTGAAGCAGGCACCTGCAGAGCAAGGAGTAGTTAAAATGGAATAGATCTTTTAAATTGGAGAGAAGCAGTTACTTGCCTCTAAGTACAATTTTACAATTATGTGGACAGATTCGTTCTCCCAGTTAATTCTCTCCAATGTACACACTCCATCTGACAGTCTGGAAACATTGTTTGTTGTCAGATGATCTTCCTCTGTACACTGAAGCTTCTTGACACTCTGCCTTGCTGGAAGGTGTAACTCTAGCAGGAAAGCAAGATGGAAAACAAAAAACAGCAAAGAAAATGCAGGATTCCCTTAGGGCAGTAAGTTTTGCTTTTATGTAGCAGCCATTTTCTGACAGGACACATAACAAGTTCCTTGTATTTTTCCCTCGTGTGACTTTCCATGTTCCACACAAGGCATACAGAGATGTTTATACCTTTTTCTATTTCATTAAAGCACTTCCTGGAGGAACAGTTCTTTCGTCTCTGTGGTTCTGCATGGCTTGTTTTGTATAGAACTATAAAGATGGGGGGAGGTTAATGCTACTACTTTTTTCAACAGGAGCAAAATACGTGGTTTTTTAAGTACTATACTTAAGCAGGCTTGCAGGCAGGATGAGAGAATGTAAGTAAATACAGCTCTTACAGGCATCTGGTTTATAGACAGTAATTTTTTATCAAGCAAGACAAAAGCTTCATATTTATATGAATATAAATAATATCCTGAAATCTGATCACTCATAAATGTGTACTGATCTGAAACAGTCTTCAAAATGGTAGAAATTATTTATTCTTGTCTTTTTGTAATGCTTATGTCTTCATCAGAATATCTCTGAATGAAATTCTCTTCACTTTGACATAATAGTAACACGGAAATCAGGAATGTCACCGGCAGGAGTGATGGACCCACAGTGTTTTAAAAATGGAGATATATATATATATATATATATATTCCATATATATTTATTTAAAAAACAGATTCCCCTCAAGAGACTATCAATAAGGATTTGATGAATTTTATCTTTTGGGGGTGGTGGTGTTTGAAAAAAGAATGGCGAAGGGGTGCTTCAGAAGGCATTAAAATATTAGTAATTAGCTTAGAATTTTATGCTAACAAACCATTTAGCATGGTTCTCTTCAGCTTTTGTGACACAGGTACCTTTTGAATAGTATTAAAAATATGTTAGTCTAAAGATGATTTTTATGCTGTTTTGTTTTAGAGCAGTGTCAGATGTCCCATGTTGCTCTATCATACAGAGAACAGTAGAATGAGCAGAATTAGAAACTTGCCTTTTTTTTTTCTTTAGATGGTTCTCTTTATCTTCCCAAAGGAACATGGAGAATGCTTTTTAGGCTAATGTTTCTGTGAAGCTCTCATTTATGGTGTTTCAGATGGTAAAGATGTCATTCCCATGTATGAGAAATGGATCCATACCACTACTGCTCTTCCTCCCAAAGTCAAATTTCCGTGGACCAAAGAGGAGATGTGAGCCACTGATGTGGTGGTTTCAGAGCTGGTTTTCAATTCTAACTCTGCAGGATCAGCTTGAACAAGGTCACCATAGGGATTTGAAAAGCAGACCAATGTTTAAAAAAACTATTTCTGCCATATGAAACAATGTGAGATGTGTGCAGGAGCAGCTCTCCAAACCTCAGAGCTCAGTGGTTTTAAAGGCCTAAGAGAAATGCACCTTTGAATTTTGATGCAGTGGTTTTATGTATCATATAAGATTGCTGTCTTGGACGTTTGATTTTTTTATAAGGGATGGAAATAACTTCTCGGCTCTGCCTATGGCTGCTGATATGTTAAAACCCTATATGGTGAATTGATTTCAATGCTTTGGGTGAAGGTCTGTATGTGATTCCAAGTTAAGAGTTTTGTCTGATTTCCATTGCCAGGCCCTGGGCTAAGAACTTGTATCATCCTTTAAAATAAAACAAACAAACCTGTAAGTCCTTTCGCAAAGAAACTAAATGGTAAGTCTGATTTAGATATAATTTGTTCTGCAAATAATTTATTTATCCTTGAAAAAGAGAAATGCTAATTTTAGGTGAAAATACTGCCTAGGAACAGTGACCACTTACAAGATTTTTTTTTTTTTTGGTGAATTTAAATGCATATCACTGTTAGAAAAATGTGAAAAGTGGCAAGTATACCAGGGAGATAACAGAATGTAGACATAATGGCATGTGTAATGAAAATTTACTGAACAATAAAATAGATATTGACAACATAGATTTCTTAGAGAAAGACAAATGACACATGACATAATAGAAACACAAAGTGTAGTGCTTTGCGTTACAAATAAACAACTCCCTTGAGAAACTTGAAACATCTTGTTAAATGGAGACATTACTTCCACTGGACTGAAATGCACATTTTTACTACTTCTGCTTTTCTTATGACAGCATATTTATATTAGGCAAATGATTTCTTTGATTCTTCTGAATGCAGATGTACCACTGAAAGTTCTCACATTGGTGTAATTATTCTTCCTTAGGAATTACTATCCTGTAACATTGATTTATATCAGTAAAATGTATCTGTTCTGTGGCTGCTATTGGTGGGATCAAGGGAATACTACAGCACTAGTTTAGGTATTTCAGCTTAGAAAACTCTGAAATTGTTCTATTGATGGGTCTGGATAAAGGAAAGTTTGCTGTGGTATCATCCTTAAGATAAATGCAACCAAGGACTATACTGGTGCTGCTGCAGTTTATCTGTCACATGTAGAGTGTGTTGTTTGTGAAAAGAGAAAATTCCTCATAAAAATTGTCTCTGCTCAGAAGTTTGATCAGTGATTTCACCTTATTTCTCATGACTGATGTAACTGGGCCAGTGCAGACCTTATCTTATGTATATACAGATTATATGATTTTGAATTCTAGTCAAAACCAACCTTTTACACATCAATTATCTGTGTTCTTTTTTAAGCTAGACTACTAAGACTAGTAATGCTTAGAAAGTATCACAGCTTTATGAACTCAAGGAAGGCATTTAAGATAAAAGAGGGTAGCTGAGAGAAAAGACTTTGGACAGAAAGATTAATAAATATTGGAAATACTCAACATTGGTCTAATTTGGTTAATTTTGAGCATATGTAAAAGCTTTCTCACAATATTTTTTGAAAAGGTGGAAAAAGATTTTTTTGAAAGATGTTTGAAATGATTCTCACTAGTGTGAAATACCTGCTATTTTGTTCTTGGCTTGGCTGTGCCAAACCTGTATGTCTTATTCCTGTGCTAATACACAGATGCCTAATGTAGATTATGAGTTATGTGAAAAGTTACTGGAATTTATGGCAAGTTATAAAAACATCTTAGGATAATTTTGCATTTGCTTCAAGTTTCTGGAGCTCAAGACCTTGTCTTTGACAGAATCTTCAAGAGCTGGAGGATTACTAAAACTCTTTGCCATTATGTTTCAAGGAAAAGGGAGAGCAACTACTTTAATCTCCAAGGACACTTCAGCTGTGACTGTTGGGGTGGTTTGAGCATCCCAGCCATAACCTGTAAAATCATTTGTGCAAATCCTATTTGTGTATGTAGGTGCTTAAATATCTGTTTGAAAAGCATGATGTAATAATTATCTTGGAAACATTTGGACTGAGAGAGATGCTAATAAAAGCAGGGAAACAGAAAATGAAGGCAGCAGTGTTGGCCTTGCAGTACCTGGCTACACTGCAGAACAAGGTGCGATGAGCTGGTCAGGTGAGACTTTGGTGCAGTGGCAGAAATTCCAGGAGAGGTGATGAGGGTGGCTGGGGATCTTGACATCAGAGTGCAGGACATGGCAGGGATGGTATAACATTGCACTGAGCATCTGTCACTGTTCTGGGGGACTAGATACCTCCCTGCCAAATGGGTAAGACCTTTTTGTCTCATCTTAATAATAGCACATTTCCTTCTAACCAACTTCAATTTTGAAAGCTGGCTTTCCTTTTTTGAAGGTCGTGTGCTTGTTTTAGGAGTGCATGGCAAATAGGTTAGCTTGAAACAATTATCAGGCATGTACTTTTTTTCAAGTGATTTGAGCATGTTGCATTTTAGAGTGCAGAAATTCAGACACATGATTTAGCCATTTGTGTATTTAGGGATGTTGTACAGGATAGAATGTTCTAGGTGTCAGAATGATCTGGGAGAACTGGCACATACAGGCTTCCAAAGTTCTTGCTATGAATTCATGGACAAAATGTTTTAAGATTCAGGTAAGATTAATCTCACTTAAAGATGTCATGTGCCATGGAAGTTCTCAAGTGGGCATTCAAACCTTATTTTTGAAAACCTCTATGGTTGCATATACCAATGCAAGATTGTATTTTGTATGTTTTATGAAAAGTAGCCATTGCTGACTTGGACTGCAATAATGTTCTGAGTGCAAGCTCTGGAAATGTTCACAGGTGTTTAGTGAACTGGGGTCACCCTTGGGTTTATCTTTTTTCCTTCATTCCTCGTATTGACAATGCTCCACAGACACCAATGAAATGGCCCTCATTAAAGCCACAGAAGTTGAAGTGATGTGTGTAAAACTGTTCTGTGACAGAGCAAAGAACTGGTATCACAAGTCAGGTATCACAAGTCTCAATCTGCCGACTACATTACATAAATTTGCTTGCTGAATAAAATTTGGAAAGGAATTTTATGTGAAGTGTAAGTTCAACAAAATAAAGATTCTACTTTTTATTAACAATAAGTAATTTAAATAATTTCAAACCTCAGGGTTATCTGTAGTCTAATTTGAACTTAAGGAAAAGGGGCAGTTCAGGAAGCAAACCTCTCCAGGGATGCTTTAAAGAAAAACAGGAGGTTTTTGGTGGTTTTGTTCCCTTTGTTTTTGGAAAAACTGTATCTTTGAATTTTTTTGGGCATTAAATAAGGGCATTAGAAGAAGAGGAAAGGCAAAAAGAAAGCGGAAAAAGTAAAGCCCGCCCTAGAGCAGTCACTGGGGACACTATCATTTGTATTTAGGATAATTGTGGAAGGTGGTAAAAGAGAGTTTTAAAAGATTTGATGTTACTGCCTGTTTTCTCAGACTTCCTGCTGTCTGCTGATGACAGCTGCTTCATTGAGATTATTGGTTGTGGCTTTTATTTTAAGAGTTTGGAAGCTGTTAATAAATAATGTATGAATAAACCACATGGAAGCATATCCAAATCTGCTTTATTAGCAAACAGACTTACAGGAATATAACAACTTTTTGAACTTGTGATGCCTAAAGTCAGTCCTTAATGATAATATGTGCAACAAATTTCTTTCATGCTTTTGTCCCCAAATGACATCTCTATACACCTGAGTGACTTTTCAATGGGAAGCTTTGGATGAAAATAATGGGAAATAGGAGATGTGGCAAGAACCTCCAAATTCATTGGGTAATTAAAAAGAAAAATTCTTTATCGAGTGAATTTAATTTTACTGCAACTTGTACTTAAACTGGGAATTCCTGTACTTTTGGTAAGATGGTGGAGACAAGAACAACATATGACCTGAAAGTAATCATGATGCTACTTGGCTCTGGCTGTATTGCTGTCTTTGTATGTGAACTACTGGATTCGTTTTTATTTGACTTAATATATTTCTTTCCACTCATTGTTTATGTTTGTGTTTTTTGTTGTCTCACTTATTTGTGTAATTCTACACCTTCAGTTCATTCATGTTCTTTGTGGGTTTGTTCTTTTACAGCAAATTGCCTGGTATAAAGCTTAGGTCTTTCCTACATTGGAGTGAACCATCAGAAATCCTTTTTTTCAAATGCTAATTCTTGGGTGTAAAAATGGTTTTTGCTTCAGTTACAAATCCACTGGATTCATAAAACTTGAACTCTTCATCAGCAGTTACCTATGTTGGATCACTGTGGGGCTTCCTGTTAGGCTGGGAAGAGTCTATTTAGGAATAGAGTTAGGTCTGTTTTCTAAAGGGTAAGTAACCCTTTGTGCCTTATTTGTATCTTTGATTCCATACCTGTTAAATGCAAGGGATGCGATTAGCTGTGGTGGTTGTTGTTGCTGTTGCACTATGAAAGGCATATCATTCTCCTCTCTCCTTTCCAGCCCTGGCTCCCTAGGCCCTTCAAAAAAAAAAACAAAAAAAACCCCAAAAAAACCAAAACAACAAACAAACAAAAAAAAACCAACATAAAAACAACCCAGCAAACTCCAAACTCCCAAGAAGGTAAAAGGACCTGGGGTTTTGGGATGACTTTTAGAAAAACTTACCCTCAGTATCTTCTTTTCTGAAGTTATGTGCAATCACCTGTACTGTATCATCTCCTATTTGGCTACTGCTGCACAGTTTCACTGATGTGGAAACGTCTCATGGAAAAGGAATTCAAGATTGTTGTCTTTTTACTGCATTGAAAAATATCTTGAGTTTTACAAAGCTTTCAGTAAATTATTTGCAGTCCATTTAAGGAAGCTGGCTGAGCTATCAATAGATAAGTCAGGTTTTTGCTTTTCTGAGGTATCCTTGAAAGCCTGAATTTTCTACTTGAATTTAATAGTGGCAGTTGTTCCAGAGTGAGCACTGAAAAAAAATACTGCATATTTTTATCCAGCTCTTCTTTGCTGAAATTGTAATGAAGGCTGTTGAGAGCATTTATTTTTGATAATATAAAATTATTATTTTAAAGTAACACACTGTTTTAGAGACCAATTTCAGATCTGAGATTTCCTTAGTTACTCTACCACAAAAATAATAGTATTTTCAGCTTTTGAGACTGAAGGTAGATTAGATCTTTTCTTTTTAATTTTATGGTTCATAATCAGGTCCTATATTCCCTGTAGCCCTGCAGGGAAGGGAGCATCTCAAACTCTGGGTGTACAAGTTCTGTGGATCTTGTGGTTAACCCCCCAGTGGGGAATGCGATGTTTGTATAGGTGTGTGCTCATGTAGGCCTGGGTTGTTACTGTGCTGGTTTGGGCTGGGGTACAGTTAATTTTCTTCACAGTAGCTGCTCAGGAGCTGTTCTGGATTTGTGCTGGAAACAGTCTCAATAACTCAGGGATGTTTTAGTTATTCCTGTGCAGTCAAGTCCCTTACCCAGTAAACTGATTTTACCTCAACACATGGGTTTGCACACCTTTACTCTTCTAATTCCCTCCCCCATCCCACCAGGGAAGGAGTGAGCAACTGACTGTGTGGGGCTGGGTTCTGGCTGGGGTTAAACCATGACAGTCATATGTTGTCCCTCCTTCCCACTGGAGGGCCAGATTTGGTGTTGTATTGTGAGAAAGGGAAGCTGAGAGTTTTGTGCTGCACTGTGACCTTGACAGTTGGACTTGATGATCCTAAAGGTCTTTTCCAACCTAAATGTTTCTATGATTCTATGATTTATTGCTTGCATACATTATTTTTCATTCCTAGGTATAAAAGGCATAAATGAACAGATTCTTCTCATGAGTGATTTCTCCCTGGCTATTATATTATTTGCTTGGCTGCTGGCTTTTTAAAGGCTCCAGATTTTAGTAATGTCCAGAGACTTCTTCGAGGTAGAGGTGCTCCAAACCATCTGATCCAGAGAGAATAGTGAATTGGGTGAAATATGAAAGTGGGTGTGTAAGCAACAGCGGTGTTCCCAAGGGTTTTACAGAGTTCTAGAAAGGTAGGATTTTTATGGTGGAAAACTATGCAAGACTTGGAGTATGCCCCTACCCTGAATCTTCGGAGTGAATAGGATGGCTCGAAGGATGGAATGTGGCAGATGTAATATTTCTTGTGTTTCCTGTTGCTCAGATACTATCCTAGCAGTGATGTGCTTAACCTGTTGGCAGTTTGTAATCTTAAAGTAACCAACCAACACTGACATTACAATTTGGGTACTTGTTTTATGTTGGTAGAAAGAGAAAGGACCAGGGATATTATAAAAGTTGTCTTTTTGCACCATGAGATGTATATTTTTGGTATATTTTGGTATATGTTTTGTGCTCTGCTGTTGGTCCTTTTACCTGTTGGACCTTTTACTCATGTTTGCTCTGATTTTTTCCTGGTTTTCTTTTTTTTTTTTTTTTTTTTTAAATCTTCCTCTGTTTTCTTTCATACTGGTTTTTCTTAGCTGTAAAATACTTAAAGATTTTTAAAGTTCAGGGTAACTTTGATTGGCAAAATCAATGTAAAGTGCTAACAAGATTCAGGCAATAATAAAGAAAAGACTGTGGGTGGACACTTTTCTGTTATGGTTGATGGTATTCCCGCTGAGAAAATAATTTTAAAGATACGCTGCTAACTCTTTTTAGGTATTAGAAGTAATCAGGTGTTTTGGAGCATCTCTGGTGTTAGAAGTATGGAGGAGGAGGGGGATTCTGCAAGTTCCCTCTTCTCGTTGTATAAAGATCATGTAATTACAGCTCTCACTTTTGGGGTTGTGGTCAGTGAGAGATGATGATGATGTGCTCTTCACCTAGAAGCTCTCAAAGTACAGTTATAATTCAGCATTTTTGATGATTATTTCAGTGTCTATTCTCTTGTGTTTTTGCTTTTTAAACTGTGAATGATAGACTTTGAGAAACAACACTGATGATTTAAAGAATCACTTATGATAAAATATCTCTTTCTGGGAGTTTAGGTTCCAGTAGATTAGCATTATTGATCATCATCTCCTCACGTACTCTCCAGATTATTTTAGATGTCTGATGTTATTATTCTTTTCTTGTCATTTGTAATTACCAGTACAAGGGATAAGTGAATTAGAAGACAACAAGGATGCATTCTAATTGTTCTAATAAATTATGTTAATGATTTATGCTTGCAGTCAGGTTTAGTGAGAACTTGTTTGACAAAATGACAACTTCTCTTATAGTGCAAGCAAATATAACTTCAGTTTTCTCTGACTGAAGCTTACTGGTAGTAGATTTGAAACCCTGTATTAGAGGATTTGGGCTCTCCAGGTGCATTGCAGGTTCTTAAGCATCTTTTCCCACCAGGTAGTGCCAGTAAACTGTTCTGTGTTTAGTTTCTGGGAAAAGCAGGCGACTTGCTAACTTACCCTATGCAGTTCTTAAATAGCGCAGGAGGACAAGAAAGAGTCATTCAGACAATCAGAACACTTTTGAAGATTTTAGTACTTGTCGCCGCGGACCCTCGGACAGCGCGGCCGCTAAAGCGGCGTCCGGTCCAATCCCGGCCGGGCTCGGCGACAGTGTCTGCGAACACTGCCCTGTGACGTCTGCCTCTCGGCAGCGCGTGGCCAGCCGCCTTTGCGCAGGTTGTCGCAGGCAGCGGAGTGAGACCGGCTAATCGGTCTCCCGAGACCCGTCGTCCGGGACGCTCAGGCTGCAGGTGGTGTGCGGTGGTAAGGCAAGGCGACCCCGGAGGCGAAGAGAGGAAGAGAAGGAGAGCTCTCTCTCTTACCAACGACAGCGTTTATTGCAGCATAGCAAGAGTGGGGGGAGAACTCCGAGAACTCTGAGAACTTTAGGGGTGTCCGAGGGTTTTTAAGGGAGGAAAGTGAGGGAGGGGTTTACAACTTGGACTAATAGGATAAAGGTACAGGGGAGGAACAAGGGTACAAAGTCCAATGGGGTAAAACCAGGGGTGTTAACTTGGGGGGAGTCAGGGAGGAGCCAACATGACAGACAATTAACTGGGGAACATTCTGGAAAGGGAGAACTGGGTGTGTGTACAGGGGTGGAGACTGAGGCTGTGACTGGCAGCAGGTAGGGAACCCTCACCCACAAGTACTGAAATATTTACTGCTGGCCCAGCCTGTCCAAGTCCTTTCCGAGTCCTTTCCAAGGTGTGTCGCGGTACCTGGGACAAAATGCACTTGGATAGTGTGCAGATGTTTAACATCTGTGTAGTTGGTTTTTGTCCTTTTCATGTATTTGAGCAGTTCTAGGCTGCTCTGCAGGGCTGTAGAGTTGAACTTCTGTAGTGACATCATGCAGGCTTCTGATGTCTGTGGAAAACTGTGGATGGCCTCCCCTCTCTCTGATGGTTGGGATGGCATTGCAAGGCTCACAAGGTGCTTACAGACCTGCCAGGCTGTGGGTAATTAACCAAGGACTGAGTTCTTTGCTTAAAATTAGTAAGATCATGCTTGTGGCAACATGAATGACCAATGTACATTAAAACCACATGAAACAGAGCAATTGATAGTGGGGATAGGGGAGGGGAAAGAAGATGCCACACGGATTTTAAGTATATTCTACTCAGTAGAACCCCTGATTACCACCTTTTCACCAACAGATTACCTTTTGCTGACAAAGTATTTCTGACCACTTAAATCTGACAGGTGTTCTCTCTCCAGAAAGAGATGGAGTAGTCCTCACTAAACTAATCTCTGCATTCACTCTTATTTAGAAGAAATACTGAAGAAATACTGAATGTTTTGTGTTTCCAGGTCCGAGAGGAGTGCTTGCATGATCTATAGTTAATATCATTAATGGGATATTTTACTTTGCATAGTTGGCAACAAAGGGTAACAAGTACTAAAATATTAATAAATTCTTTATTATATAACGTAGAAGTATTTCCCTAGACTTTCCTCTGCTCATCTATTACTGGTAATTTTTTAAATGGAACACAAGGTACAGGTAGAATGATTTGAGCCATGCCTGAGCTGCTTAGGGTTTGTAAATATGCAATAAATAATTTCAGAATAATAAGATCAATTAAGACCAGTAAGAGATTTTAAGATCACTTAAATTCCATATAAAGATTTTGCATTCAAACGTTAGGCTTTACAGCTGGAAGGCCCACCCTGCATAATGAACAAAGCAAATTTAACTAAACAGACTTTTAGCTTTTGAGACACTGTTAGGCACAGAGGGCATGTAAAAGGGATGTAATTGAAATATTTAAGTACAGAAAATATTTGTAAAAGATATACCCATCCTTCTCCTGGCTACATGAAATCGTAATGGGTTACTGTTTGTTTTTATATGTTGTGCTGCATTTGGCTATTAAGTTGACTTTCTAATTGTGTGTGTGAAGAAATACCTTGCCCTTCATTAGTTTAATCTAAAATTCAAATTCTCATTGCAGTGTGTAACGGCATTAGAAGTACTCAGACAAATTAAATGATTCAGTATGGTAACTTTGAAGAATCTAATTTCCATTCAGGGAATAATTTTTATCATCTGGCAAAAAGACAAAACTGTGAATTTTACAGTGCCTGCTTTCTTTTGTAACATTTTGTTGCATGGGGTTTGCTTTACTGTTAATCCACGATCAAATCCACTTGTAAGTGCTTATCTACTGTTACAGACATTTAATGCACATACAGATTTTAATCTGCCTATTCTTCTCTTTTGCACGTTACTGTGGTCTCTGCTAGAGCAATTCTTCTTTTGATGCAGTTTTGAATCATGGCTTTATTTGGGATTTGTACCTACCTGCCTCTGTAGTACCGTTATAATTTGTAGCATAATTATGCATGTATGGCATTTAAAAGTATATACATGGTGCATATGATGCCTGGAAGATACCTGTGCTGTATTCAGTTTGTCTGTAATTTTTTTATAGCCTTTTTTTGCTATGAATATTTATAAGCCAGATTAAATTATCCCTTGAAAAATTTTAGTCTCCTTCCAGTAGCAAAGCAGGACTCTGATAACCTTTATTGGTATTTGTTATGAAATACTGAAAATTCACCAACTTGAAAATGGCATCTAGGCTGTGTGTCCAGCCATCAATAACTGGTATTGACTCGTTGCGTTGGGTGAAGTTGCTTCCAGGATTGAAGAGAATTCCATGCCTGGCTGACAGCAGGTCACAGCCTCAGGCTGCCAGGGGGGATGAACAGAGGTTGTAACAACACTTGAGAAGGAAAGCTGGAGAGAGCTGCTGGTAAAAGAACTTTCCACTGTGCTCATATTTTCTGTCTAACCTTGAGACCCTCAGATGTCATTCTTCTGGTGCATTCCTTCTGGAGAAATCTGGGCTGCTTTAAAGTTAGTGCAAGTTCACTGATTCTAGAATCAGTGATGTGTATGTATGGTTTAGTTAATGAATGTGGATTGCAGAACACCACATTTTCTGCTCCTTTTTTGGTAATTTTGTGTATTATTATTATTATTATTATAAAGTAATAAGGAAAAGGTTAAAATTACTCTGCTTAAGGCAGCTCTCAATCTGAAGATTTTTGTAGACATGCAGGAAGGTGATCAGAGCATTGCCAACGATCTGTTGTAAATCCTTTATATGTTTTTAGAAGGCTCGTGCATAACTAATCTTTGCTTGAAATTATTCTAACCAGGGAAGAAACCTCCCCAGATAAGCATGAAAACCACAGTGGATGTTTCTAGGTGCTTCTTTCCTGAACATTTTATGGCTAATTCCCAAGTGAAATTGAAAACCATCAGGTCAGCAGCTGCCTGCCATGGCAGGGACGTGGCTGAGCAGAGTATTTGAGACATTGGCGTTTCTGTACAGCCTTAGATTTCACATCAGGACAAAAGTATGTTTGCTACTTTATCATGTGTAGCAAAACATGGTCTGAAATCTCTGGTTGTCATGGACATGCTCTTAGAGAAAAAAAAGAAGCATGGAAGTCAAAATCTATTAGGCAATTTCAGGAATAAGGTTACAGTAGTGGGTATGGCATGACATGCTGACATAAACTATGTCTGTGAGGTCATCAAATCAAATATTGACTTGATACTTCAGTTGTAGGCTTTGGGCAAATCTCTGTTGAAACTTAAAGGTTTTCTTTGCCTTAGTCTGGTTCCTTTTGGCTGATTCTAATCTTTGTTTCTCTTCTGGTAATTTACAAGCTATCAGACTTTCAGGTGTTGTTAAAACATGACTCTTGACTTCCTGAAAGCTACCCTAAGTACAGGGGAAAGTGACTCATTGAAGTTTTTGCCTTATTTGGCCAGAATTCTGAGCATTTGTCTTTTTGGAAAATTCCCATTTCTCTCTGCTAGCTGAGGTGTAGCAGGTATTTACCTTACTGAGGTAGACTCAGCAGGACTCCTGGGAGCTACAGGTTCAAAGTTCAGCCTACAAAGTTATGGTTCAGAGACTTTCTCTTCTGTGTATACTCAGGAATGTATTTTGTGAGTTTGTTTGTTTGTTTTGTGGGGGTGCTTTCTTTCTTTTTCTAAAAATGTATATAAAGATGGTGACAGAGTAGATAGAGGAACTATTTTAAAGAGGACAAATGGAGTTCCAGGCCTTTCACATGAAAAGCAAGGCATTCCCCCCAAACTGAGGGAGCATGAGGAAATGGGGCATGGATATGTCTCAAGTTGATAAACATTTCATGTTCTTTCTTTTCCTCTGGTTTACTCTCTTTCCTGGCAATTGGGCTTGCAGCAAATCTGAGGATATGAGTATGACTATCTCCTTCAGTTATCTGTCTACTTTTTGGAGAAAATATTCTTCTCCAAGTACAGTCTCCTTGTAAAATGCTGCAGGTTGATACCCTACCTGTTTGGAAAATAACAATCTGGGAAGTGCAAGTGAAGTACTGCCTTGCTGTAAAAAAGAGGAAAGCCGGTTGTTTTCACAGGCCAAGCTTTATGTCATCCTCACACACCAGTGCTGTGAATAGGGGGCTAAATTCAGTGGGCTCTTTTGTGTTGTTGGCTTTTCTTTAGAGAAACTTCTGAAATGAAAGAATTTTAGATAAAAATGTAAAATAGCTGTGCCGTGATCAAGGCAAGGATCAGACCAGTTCACTGTCCTTCTAATTCGCTACAATGATGCTTTGATGGGCTACCTAAAAACAGAGGCTAGACAAAATTAAGAGAATAAAAGTGGATATATTTATTGGAGGGCCTTTAAGGTATGCTTTGGGCAGTCAGAGCCCAGAGTCAGTTTTTGTAAATTTGCTGCATTCTTCAGTATTTGTGCAGAGTTCAGCACAAACTGAGTACCTTAAACGATGCACTGTTCACTATTGCGACAAATCCCAAATTTTTCTTTCATGATTTCAAGAGATCTTTATCTTCTTATGAAAGATTTTTAAAAAAATCCTGGGGAAGAAGAGAGCCTACAGGAAAGATGGAAAGAGAGGCTACAAGGGCATGTAGTAACAGGACTGGGGGGAATGGCTTCAAACTGAGAGTAGCTTTAGACTGGGTATAAAGAAGAAATTCTTCCCTGTGGAGGTGGGGAGGTCCTGGAACAGGTTGCTCAGAGAAGCTGTGGCTGCCCCATCCCTGGAAGTGTCCAAGGCCAGATTGGATGGGGCTCGGAGCAACCTGGGATAGTGGAAGGTGTCCCTGCCCATGGCAGGGAGTGGAATTAGATGATCTTTAAGGTCCTTCCAAGCCAAACCTTTCCATGATTCCATGATTAGAAAAATGATTAAGGCTGAAAACACTTTTTGCTTTTCTCCTGCAGATCTCTGAATTTTGGATGTAAGGGTTCTGGATACAAACTGTCTCCCAAAACTTAAGTGTTTTGATATTTCTCTCTTTTTGGCATTCCCTAAAGATTCAGTTCCTGAAGTTTTTGTATTATCCTCAAGAATCAGAATTTTAGGGTGGTGACCAAATATAGTCATTGTGTTATAAAAAGCCTTATCTCAAAGCATGGCAATAAATTATTATGAGGTTCTTCCAAATGTTTTTGAAATTTCTGTTTCTCCCAGCATTCCTAAATTTTCCCCAGATGTCTGATAAACACAAGATTTCAAGCAGTATAGTAGACTTGGCAGATACGAAATTCTGCAGAGTTTAAATTACAGTCAATGCACCTATAAATCCTCCTGTAGGCTCAGCACAGTGTTACTCCAGTGAGTCCCATTTACCGGGAGGCTGGAGTTTAACTGCATGAGATACTAGTTAAAAAAACTGAAGCAGGTCACTAGAAACTTGATATTGCAAAATTTACTTGCTACTTTAGCTCTTTTATTTTCTCACTTGATTTTGTGTTATAGTTTGTTCTAATGTCACTAAACTCTAGTGTTAAAAAAAGTATCCATCCTAAAATCTGTTCTAGTGGAAGCTGCTCTTAAATGACTTTTTTCTTTAGCAACTGCCACTTGAAGGCTTGTGAATATGGGTTTTACAAAATTAAGGATTTCAATTTTCAAACAACTTCTCTCTGTTTTCAAACATCTCTTCCGTGTTTTCAAATCGGTTCAAGCTCCTCGTACTCCCACACAATGGTAGAAATTTCCAAGTATTTGAATTTCTCAATGTATTTTCATTTTTCACATTTTATAGGTTTGACAAGCCACATTCCTATAAATTGAATTACTGTATACTATGAACTGAAATACTGATCAAGCTGCAAATCAGGACCCCCTTTGCGAGCTGCCTTACAGACCTACAGGGAGGAAGTTCTCTGATCCAGGGAGCTTAAGGCCTGTAAGTGGAAGCCTGGAAACAGCCAGTATGGGCAAATAGGTGGGAGTGTGGAACTTGTTGGGATGACAAATTCAGGAACCTCCCCCCATATACACTCTCTTCAACATTGCAAATGCCAAATTCATCTAAAAACTTCCTGATAGATACATAAAATTTGTAATTTCTGCTCCAATTTTCCTGTATTTCTCTTTGAGTTCTCTTCATCCTCAAAGCTACATGGTAATTTGTGATAATTACTAATTTACTACTTTCAGTTATAATGAAAAGCCATGAAGATAATCAAGTTTCTTGCTGCTCCTTGTTTAAAAAGCTGTCCTAGGTCCTGCCCTGTAAACCTGAGCCTATAGTTTTGGGATTTAGATTCTGTGTGCTTTATCCTAAGGAATCAAAATGGTGGAACTTATAGTCAAACCACAAGATAAAAATTTCTGGAACTGAGAACTGATGGAGTTTTAATATAATGAGCCGAAATCCTGCCTGTAACCTTTGGCGGTTATTTTTAAGTATCTTTCATGTGTCTGTCTGCTTTAGTCTTAAATAATGATTCTAAGAGAGATGCTGAGGAGCGAATGTGTGTGATGTCAAGGAAGGTCAAGTTACTGAAGTATTGGTATAGTTCTGAAACATACCTGAAATATGTTCAAGTGTAAAGTTTCTTAATTAGTAGATGTCTGAGCTTTTTGTTAATGTTTGTCAGTCTCTTCAAAGCGTTGGCTTGAAAACTCATGTTTATACACATGTATGTATAAATATATCTAAATTGGCCTCTAGAGTTACCTTTGTGCTGTCAAATTGCTTGGCTCAAAAAATAGGGGTATGGTTCTTTTGCAGGCTAAAGAGTAGAAGGTTTTAGCTCTAGTCCTGGAGTGACCATCCTAGTGTAGTCACTAACAGTCAAGTTTACCTTTAAGGAGTCCTTAAGGTAAATATTTTAAAATCCCATGCGCCTACCAGTCAGAATTTTCCATTCCTTCAAGCCTTTCTTTCCCATGTTAACTCTTTATAATCCCTGATGCTGTGCTTTTTTGTTGTTAACTTTTTGTTTACCATTGAGAATCATACTTTGGAAGAATAGAAGACAAAGTGTATGAATTTCCCCATTCTTCTGATTCAAGAACTGATCCCAATTCACAGAATTACATTTCTGTAACAAAATATTTCCTCTTTATAAAGGCTTATGCTACTTCTATGAAACCAAAAGGACTTTATTGGATGACAATAATTATATGATTGGCAACTAAACAATAGATAAGTTACTGGCAAGCACAGAATGGGCACCTGGATAGAGGGATTTAATAGAATCATTAAATAGAATTAATTTAATAGAACTACTACTTAGAGCACTTTCCAGTGTTTTTAAACTCTCTGTAGACTGACAAAATGCCACATAAGGTTAATTTTGTTCATGGTGGCTTTTTACCTATGCTGAGAGAAATCTTCATGTTCCTAATTTGCAGTAACTGTGGATAGTTGCACATACTTGTCTCCTAAACACTGGCATATTTCTTACCCCAGGCTCATATTTCCTAATAACTCATTATCAAATCACATTTGGAAAAGGGACTGCTGAATTACTTAGCTAGAATGCAGTCATAGGTTTGGCCTTACCCATGACCTTCACCAAATAATAAGAGGCAGCTGCACAGATCTTGTGCATGACAGGAATGTTAATCTCCATTCTCCTATAACACCCCTGTGTAATGATGGTGAAATGTGTAGTGGCATATTGTCCCTTCCTTACCCACCGCAAAATCACTCTAATCATGCTCTGCTCTGAGCTGTATGGTATGGACTTTTTTCTTAGGCTTGGAGCTAAAATACTTGGGTGGCTAAAATAGGTCCTAACAAGGAGCTCCTATCAGTGTGCAAGAATGAGAAATAGCTTTGCTTTTCCGTTATCTTCAGACCATGCATTGCCTTACTGTATGGGTGTGGGGAGTTCATGTCAATTAATGTAACCCTTTCAGAATTCTGATTAGCTCTAGCTGTGTGATCTATAAGGATAGAGTTGGGACTTGTTCTAATGCAGGTATTATGAAAACCTGGAATTCATAATATTTGGAGTGAGGCTTAAAAGAAAACCTGAATGAAAAGATGTAATGTTGAAGTTTCTCACCAAAGAAACATTAGATTTGTCAAGGTTTTGCTTTATGGCAGAATTTGTGTTTGGTGCGTATCTGAAAATACATTATATTAGTGGTAATGCTTTCCCATCATGATACTTTTTACTAAACTGGCAATTTAGTGACTGGTTCTTCAACAGATAGCAGATGATTGATGCTCTAAGTATTAGTGATTATTGAATTGATTTTGGTTTGATTGTTTTGTGGCAAAAAAAAAGTCAAATACCAATCGAGTTCTCCCAAACTGAACTGTTCTGTTCTGAGGAGTTCAGTAAGGCTCCCATGGAGAGTATGTCTCTTCCCACACAACAAACACTTATGCTCGAGTTTCTCCACTGAATGATTTTGTGACTATTAAAGACCTCCAAGTTGTGTGTTCTTTCAGGTGATTGAGTGATATGTAGAAGAGGCCTCCTGTGACCTCCTAATGTAAGTGTGTATGGCTCATACGAATATTCTGCTCTGTTGCTGAAACATGAATAAGACCCATCAGTGATTTCTTTACAAGGCTGTGCAGCAATGAACAAAGAAATGTATAACAAAATCCATGTGACACATATCCACTGAGTCCTTATTTAAACAGTGATTGCAAACACCTTTGGAGAAAAAAAAAAACCACCCCTAATCAGGTACATAATGTAACAGTGACTTCTGTGAGTCTCTTAATCTACATGCCTTGTCTTTGAACTGGGAGCACAATCTTGTTCATCAGAACATTTTGGAAAGAAAAAGAAGGATTACGATAGATCCAGTAATGCAAAGCAGCATAGGTACTCAGGACACAGACTGCATATAAAGCTCTTATATATATAAGACATATAAATGTTTTAGGCTGGACAGTCCAACCCCCAGTAGGCAAAGCTGGGTTGATGGTTATTTCATGATCTCTGATTGAGCTTATTCCTCTATAGCTCTTGCAAAAAATTTTTGATCTGATCACAAGAGCTGATTTTATGAAGCCAAGAGGCTTGGCATTGGTAAACAGAGTGCCCAGCTGTACACCCTAACCCCTGGAGAGAGATTGACTTTCTGCTGAAATATGTTGTTCTCCTGCTCTCTTCTGCTGTCCTGCTTGTAGCCTTCTGCATCTTCTAATTCTTCACTAAGCTAATGTTATTTAATGGGAAGCTGAATTGTGAAGCTGGTGTGCCTATGAGAATTCTGAAATTAAAGTTTCATCAAGCCAGAGTATCTCCAGACATTGAAGCCTTCGGTCTTTTCCATTCAAATGCATGTGGCAATAAGGGAACCCCAAGTGATCGTGCAAGTGAGCTGGTAACTCTAATAATTCCCTGAAGAACTTATATAATGAAATCCAAACCTTTCAATACTGAACTGTTAGTTTTGCAGGGAGGAAACCTCACTGGTTTTAAAGCTAAAAGAAAAATCTTACTATAAATCTCCACTTCTTATAAGGAACTACCATGATACTTCTGATTTGGGAAGTGAAGAAGGTTCGTACATTTAGGCTTCATTGTCTTGTTGTGGTGCACCTCTTTGACAGGGTTGTGGGTTTGTTTTGGTAAATTGCAGTGGAGTGTAATGGAAATGATCCAAGAAAGCATGAGACAGAGTATGTGTGTGGAGTACAATATATTGAAGTATCAAAGCCTCAGTTTTACCATAAATTAATCATCTGTGGTCTCTTGGAGGTGGGGAAAGTGTGATCTATTCCCACTCTGTAAATAAATTTCTTGGCTAGCATAGGAATGATCTGGTCGACGAGGAGTCTCACTTGGTTTGTCATTTCTTGAGTACTTCTCAGTCTCCAAGTTCCCAAGAACTGAGGTTTTTTAGCACACAAATGATCATTGCAAAGAAGGGAAATACTCTAATAATTGTCTAATTGTCCCCCCCAC
>VZTI01001970.1:148353-176074 GCA_013397865.1 Struthidea cinerea
CCCCCGTTAGGCCTAAACAGAACAGCTGAAACAGAACTGAAATTCAAATAAATTTGAGGTTAGGTAAGAAATACAAGGCTAGATGAGCATGCAAATGGATCAGAAACTCAATAATCTTTTCAATATGAATAGGTTAGGAAAATACTTGTCAGGCTACCTTGCAGCTCTTAGGTTCTTTGATCACCTTTGAGAGTCAAATGGCTAATACAGACCTGACCTGGGTTTATCTTGCCAGAGGTGAAAATATGAGTTAGATCATATGCAGAGATGTTTGCTTGGACTTCGACTCACTGAGTGGCAGAAAATGTACATGTTGCAGGAAAGTGCATTTATATTTTTGTGAAGACAGAGAATTATCATCAGTCAGTTTAAGAATAAACCCATTATTAATTATGTAATGTGAAAGGAAGAATTTTTCCCTTGAAAAGCACTGGCTACATTGTGATTGTTAGACATTCTGTAAAAAATGTTTTGAAATGGCTACTTACTCAGTAGTTTAGCTCTGGAACAAGCAACTCTAGCAGTTGATGTATTGGCAGACACATACCCAGTAAATGAGTTTTAAATAATTCACTGTTAACCAGCAGCTGTCACATACGTGATATTCATCCCTCTTCTCTCGTATAAAGCTGTGGCTGGTCATTATTAACTCTTCATGGAAGTAACTGTTGCTCTTTGATGATAGAGAAAAGAAGTTGCTCTTTAATTTTGTACTTTATTTGAGGAATTTCTACTTCCTTATCTATGCCAGAGAATTTTTTTCTTTAGTAAGAATTTTTTCTTATGTCACTTGCAATAGGGAAATAAAATTTAAAGTTTTACACTCTTTTAACATAAATCTTTTTTCTTGCTTTCCTGCCATGACCTCTGCTTTTCTCCAGTGAAATGAAGTCTTGTCCAGCAGGGGGATATTCAAAGCTGACCAAATAGCAGGAGACATTTTCATTCTAGTGACAGAGAGGAACAAATAGATGTGTCTTCGCTTATCCCAGCTTTACAATTAGAGCCAGAAGGAGGGAGAAAAAAGAGACTCAGTCTGTTAGAGATAGCTTGTTCCTCGAAGGAGAGAAAAAGAGACAGTGGAGTGCTGAGAATAGTGGGGGGTTTTCTCCCCTCCAGTTTGTTTTGTTGTGGGTTTTTTTTGCCCCCATTCCACTTCTCTCACAGAAAGGGGCTGGAAGGTGATGCAAGCACAACTCGTACATGTTTTCCCGGGCTGCAGCAAGGTGACATGGATGACTGTGAGCACTGTCCTTGCGCTGGAGGTGAGCAAGGTCAGGGCTTCTCTGTGAGATGAGCCGCAGCAGGTAGTCAGGGAGCATCAGTACTGGCTTGCCTAAAATATACAGAAAATTCCAGATAGCCCAGCATGTTGGTTTTAGTCTGTGTTTTGGGTGTGTGGATATGATTGGTCAAATGCAGTGACCTAATGTTTGTAGTCCATTGAAATGATTCTCTTCAACCATCTTGATCTTCAAAGTTCTCTTGACAGATGAGGAATGTGCTGTTCCTTATAACCAGATCACCAGGGTACACCTGGAGTAGTTGTGGAGTATATATTTTTCTTCCATTTAAGTAAATTTTAAAAATGTTACTAAACTACTAATATTTTTTTAAGTCTGAAAATAGTGATTGTATCATTTTGGATCTTTGCAGGATAGTGTGCATAGTATACTGCTTTTGAGACAAAGAAGTTATAAATGAACATTAGAGATTTTATGTGTTTTATGTGTTTGACTTTGGTTTAGTGAATCAGATAAGAGAGGGTTGTGACTGCCTGCTTCCTGAGAACAAACCAGGTGGTATTTATTTGGGAAGTATTCAGAAAACACCTTCTTGTTAATGATTCATTGCATGATCTGGCATCTGGTAAACAAATATATTTTCTTTATGGTGAAAGTCACCAAAAATCATTAAAGAACTATTCAACTTCTTTATGCTTTCTAAAACACAGAAATTATGGTAAAAATTGTTCTTATTAGCAACATTACTGAATGATGGTAAGCCAAGATCAATCTCATAGTAGAATCTGTTAGAACAGACAATAAAAAAAGTTAATTCCAGAAGGTAGTTTCCCTTTTCAGCAAGCAGGTGGCTGTGGTTAGTAGAGCTTCTTTTCTGTTTTGCATATGGTAGAATACAGTGGAGTTAATTTTTAAAGGAATCTTGTCATTTTAGCTATTTTATTGACCCCTTCACTGAAGAACTGGCATCTGGAGCCATCTTGACTTGATTATATTTGTTTCAGTGAGATTTTTTTACGATGAGAGTTATTGTTCACTTTTGAAACTATGTGTGCCCTTGAATGTGTAATGAAGATCATGTCAATTTCCTTTTTGAACCTTCCTGAGAATATAATTCCAAATGCAGCCTGGATTTCCCCAGAGGCTTGTCTGCATTATGAAAGTTTCCCTTGTCTATTCTGCAGGTGGTCAGAACTTAAGAAGTACTATTCAACTGTAGTAATCAAAAGTAGTATTCAACTTGATACTTCATAGAATGGTTTAAAAAAAGTTTTTTTTCTGACATTTAAAGATGTAGGATTCAGAGTGAAATCCAGATGGCAGAAGATAAATTTTTAAAGTTTTTTTAATATGTAATTTTAGTGTATTTTTAATGGTTAGTCACTTAAGATTATACGTTTCATTTATAAAATGCAAATGATTGAATCAAAACTTGTTAAAGTGGAAGAAGACTCATTACAAGAGAAATGAAGGCTCTGAAATAGATGGGGCAAGATTTATTCCTTCACTGAAATGAGTAAGTTCAGGCAATAACATTTGTAGATGGAATCTCTAAGACCCATTTCAACTGTCAGGATCTTGTTAGATCTTTCAGTTCAGTTTGGTGTCAATTTTCTCTTTTAGTGAACTTCTGAGGCAGCAGATAGGGCTGAAATGCTGGTGATTTAAAGATGGATGGATGCAAAGTCTATTTTTGAAAAGGCCAGACAGCTCTCACTCCCTCTTTCTATATTTGCACAATAACTGTCTCTCTCATGCTTGTCACCCTTTAGTTTATATCACTTGTTGCAAAGGTTGTCATAGCAGTTTATTTTCCATTGTAACTATTCACTGTGTAAAGCATTTCTTCCAACGTTCCCTTTGAAGGTGACCTTCCCTTACCTTAAGTTCATGCCCTTTGTTTTTACAGTTGACACAATCTTCTACAGCCTCATAAACTGTACCTTCTGTTCTTTTACAAAATTCTTGTGTAACTTAGCAAGATCTGCTGTTAATTTATTTTTCTAAGGGCTAGATCTCATTCCTCTGAGTTTTTTTTATCACAGATCTTCCAGCACCTACATGATTCAGTGATATCTTTATTTCTTTATTTTTTGCATTCTTCTCCTAAAACAGTGATTGAAAATGTAGGTGTTCTTCCACATGTACTTTCAGTCCCATATCTGTGCAACAGATAATGTTCCTCTGCCTAACAGCATGCTCATACATGAAACCATTCAAAATTGTATAAATAAGTAATCATCACATTTTAACCCACAATAGTATAGGATTAAATGTTCTTTTTTTTTTTTTTCATGATAGCTTTTACTCAAAAGATGGTTCTGTGTAATTGACAACTAAAGAAGTAACCCCATTTATGGGCATAATCTGCATCAGCAAAAGTTAGAGACCAAAAGCAATCTGGCTTTTTTATCAGCTGAATTGCTGTACAAGATCATACACCTGCTTTAAAAGTATCTGCACAGAATGGCAATTTGTCAAGGTAGATCTGTAATTGGTTTAAGCTATTTTGGGTTCTGTAGGAATAAATTGTAGGAATAAATTCACCACTGAAAGAAAGAATTGAAAAGAGAGTAAAAAGAGTCTTCAAATTCCTTGTTAGAACTGTTGCTACACATTTTTTTAGCATTCTTAAATTCTTTATATTTCAGGGGCCAGTTAGCTCTTTTGATGAGGAGTCTCTCCTATTCATTCATTGAAACTAGATTATGATATCCATTGTTCCTTTATGGTCAGTACTTCCTGTAATATCTGGATTGTTTATCAAATTCCTGGAAAGCACTTTCCTTTTTTGACTCTCTTGGATATCGTTTGATAATTTTTTTTTCTTTATTTTTTCCCAAGCTAATCTGCCTTGAGTCTTAAGAAGGTTCTGTTCTTTACTATAGGCTAAACCTGGTCTGATACTGGTAAAGACTATACTTTATGTAGGATGGAGGTAATTTAACACTCCCTGGTTACTTGAACACTTCACTAATTGTTTTAATAATACTGTTACCACTTACCCACAGTTTTTTAGTTATTGTGAATCTTCTATGCTTTATTATTCCTTTTATGTGCCTCAGAATGCTATTTGTAGCTATACAACTTCATTGTTTATCTTCTGAAATCAACTCAAAATTTAAAATTTTCTTGGTTTTGATTCTGTTTTCTGCAGGGCTCAATGCAAGCATCTGTTGATTTCTTTTGCCTTCCTATAAGGGAAGGGACCAATTTAATAATTATCACATCAAATTCAGTTTTGTACTGTGCAATATGATAGGAAACAGGCTTTCTAAGGAAACTGTCATCAAGCTTGATTAGATAATCGCATTTTCTTCAGAATTCTGTAATATTTATAATTAGCTGCATGGAAGGATTATGAACTTTGTTATAAATGATTTTGTATCTTTTCATAGAGCAGCATTGTTAATATCTGTGACACATGCTGGTTTGTCAGTATTATTATTAATGAAACAGGATTATTAAATTCTGTAGGATTGTGGCAGGTTGACCCTGGCTGGATGTCAGATGCAGACCAAAACCTCTCCATCATTCCCCCTGCTCAGCTGGACAGGGGAAAGAAAACAGAATGAAAGGCTTGTGTGTTGAGAGATCATTCACAAATTACCATCCCAGGCAAAAGAGACCTGACTTGGGAAAATTAGTTTAATTTATTACCAATCAAGTCAGAACAAGATAATGAGAAACAAAACCAAATGTTAAACCCACCTTCCTCCCTCTCCCACCCCTTCCCCCCTTCCTAGGCTCAACCGCGCTCCTGCCTTTTATATGGGAAGTATGCCTAAAATTTTGTTTATTTTCCAGTGTATAAAAAATTTCACTAACTTTGACTACAGCTTCTTAGTTTTTCCTTATGAAAATAAAAATGCTTTCAGAATATGTTAATATTAACAAAATTTCACTCTCTAAGTCTGAAACCATGCTTACCTGGAATCTGCACTCTCTGGCACAGATTGTTTTTGCAGTTGCTCCCAAATAGCTGGCAGCATCTTTCTGAGAAGAACAGGCTATGAATACAAAATATTGATAAACCAGAAACATGCAGTTCCAAGACAAGGAGTTTTTAAAAATTGCATTATGTATACTTAATGCCTAACTGACCTTTTCTGCTATTTCTTAAATCTCTTAAAAATTCATCTAATTTCAAAGCCAGAGTATTAGCCCATTTATATGTAAATTGCCTTTAATTCATGCATTGATTTGAAAGACTAATCCAACAGATCCTTTACCACAGGTGACCTTTTTGACACTGTACTTCTGGGAAGACTGTAAAGTGGTTTCTTATGACCTCACATCCACCTGTAGCATAAAACATGTGCCTACTTCAGTCTGTATAAATCAATCATAAGAGAGTGGTTTTCAAGCAACATTGAATTATTAACACTGTAAATGTCTTGGTTAGTCGTAGTTAAAATAGGTCCTAGTTACACCAGTGATTATTTTCTGTTGGCATTCTTGCATATTTTAGATGTTAAACACAAAGCATTCACTGATTATGCCCCTTAAATAATAAACAGTAGTATAATCTAGCTTTTAATGATGATCTCCAAAGATTGTAAATTTCCACCAACATTCAATATTTATTATTAGTCAAAATTTTATTCACCACAAGAGCTGCTAGAAGAAATATACTAAAGCTGAATGCTGAGCCTTCCCTTGGCAGAGGAGAGTATACAAAATTGTAATGATTAAGTATCAGGATTTATAAATATGTTTTCATCCATTCATGCTCCAGAAAGTGACTCTTGATCCACACCTGCTGCAGAGTACATTTCACTGCAGTGAATGCTCACCTGGCTTGATGGACAGTCTATTATTTACTATTTTCCCCCAGTGACAGGTTTTTACTGCGAGGCTCCATACTAATTCTCCTGAATTACTGCAGGTTTTTATTAATAATACATAACGTTGAAGAAAATAGATGCTATATTTCCTTCTGATTTCTTTTTGAAAATAAAATTCATTTTTTCAGTCAGTTAGTGCTTCAGAAGTGAAATGGTACAAAGAACTAACATTAAAGATCATTGCCTACTTACATAGTCATCAATAAAACAAGAAATGATCTGGTGTTCTGAAAATGCATTTTAGTTCAGAAATGATGAATTTTTTGGACTGAGGAAACCCAAAATCTACCTTTTAAAATCCATTTAGGCAATGAAGTATACCAGACAGTGCATGTCTATATTATTATTATATAGTAAGTGAAGATTATTTGTGTTGCGTGCTTCATATGAGAAGACACAAAATACTTTACCACAGTTATAATAAAGGAATAATCCTTTGCCAAGGTACATACAGTCCTGGAAAAATGCAGTAACTTAAAAAAGTGGGAAGATAATGAGATCTGAATTGGTCTCTGTCTAGAATTATCACACACTTCTCTGTTTTATCAGGATAAATAAATACTAATGGTCTTTGTGGGGGGACAGGCATGTCTGCTCTCTGACTAAGGAGATTTTTTCAAAAGAATGAGCACAAGATGACAGAAGTAGTGTTTTATCATTTGCTGTTAACATACACACAAAAAAATCCCCTAACTCATACTGCATTGTTTGCAGAATAAGATAAATTGTTTTAAGAAGAATAATGATAAACCCCTGAAAAAGAAGTAGCTGCTGTAAACAAGAACATTTCCTGACAGACATTTTTAGTAATGAAACTATTTGCTTACCTGTTATTTTAGCCATAAGCTGTTAATTGTATCCTAATGTGGTTTGTTGAGATTTCCTACCATTAATAAGCTGTCCACAACTTACAGTATTTCTTTTCCCTTCTGAAATACTGATCAAGTGTAGCTACCATGTTAAATAGTCTTGTATTGGCATATAAGGATCAAAAAGGATTTTATGCAGGAACACTGGCAGAACACATTTGGTGAAAAAGAAATTGGAATTTTGATGAGACTTGGAGAGTTTGGTAAATTGAACAGATACATGTTGAAAATGTTTCTTTCTTAAGAAAACTCCACCGAAAAACCTCTAAAACACCTTCTCCAAGCCCCTGTTGATTGTGGGAGGGCATCCTCGTGGTCTCTGTTTTTACTGATGGCCTGAAGGGTTGCAGCTATGAAAATCATAAACACAGGGGACAGGGATATACATCAGTATCCTTCTATGGTGTGCTTATGCATGTGATTGATTATCCTTGTTATTTGCTGTGTTAATACAGCTGCTCAAAAATTAGATATAATTAGGAAATTAAAGGAATAGATGTAGGAAAGGCTACTGAAGATTAGCTGCTCATGCCAACAAATGTGATGGTGTTTTTGGCTGAGCCAAGACCAAGAACTAAGATGTCTAATGTCAGACTGCTAATTCTGAAAGTTTTTCTGGGTTTGAAGATGAACATGAATAGCTTGAAATGGTAGTATGGGATTTAATTACCAAACCCAGCAGGCAGTTTCCATATAAAGGCTACTTTGTTTTCCTGTTATCCTAGTGTGAGATGATAAAGGGTAGGACATTGTTTCCTGTTACCGAATTTGTCAGCTTCTGGATGGTTGAGAGGAAAAAAAATATTTCAGTTTGTCTTGCACTGGTGTAAATACAGACACAAATACATGTGTGTATTTGTTTGTGCATATGGGCTTATTAGCCAGAGAACAAAATGCAGGGATAGTAGTGTTAAGAGGTGAACAGGAATAAGATGAGAGGGAAAGAAGTTTTAATTAGTACTGGTATTTAAATAGTCTCATTATCTGTTTTCTCTGGCTGGCTAACTATAGTTGATGTGTTATCTTCTTGAGTGTACACAAGAAGAATGGAGGGGAAAAAGCACAGAAAGATGCCAACTTTAAAGTGTTCTCTGAATTGGTCAAAAATGTGTTGCACTATGAGGAGTGATAATACTTTTATAGCATTACTATAGTTTATTACAGCAATGAATCTGTGCCAGTAATGACAGTGTTTTCTGAAAGCTCTGTGCGTTATCCTCCTCCTGACTCAGGACTGGGGTTCTGGTTAACTGATATGAAAAATGCTGGATTTTGTTACTGGGTAGCAGTGCAGAGGAGAAATGCTTGAATTTTCTGCTGTTTTAAATGGCAAGGATTCAGCTTCTTGATGTATGCATGCAAAGGTTTGTATGGTCTCACTGTTTTGCCCACAAATACTTGTGTTATAGTAACTATGTGCTAAGGGTATACAATTAAGAACTATTTTTTTCTATAACCATTTAATCAGTATTTCTATGAAAGTATAAAGGGGTGTTCTAGTGTGATGGGGGAAGTGATGCTGCACAAAATGTTAGGTTAAATAGCACTTTGTATAGGTGTGAAAAATTAGCTGGAGCTTCCAGGGTCCACGTTTTAGACTCCTGTTTGTTGCTGAATGTTTTTTCTTCACCACAGAATACAACAAACATGTCTCTCAGTAGTGCTGCTTTCAAGTAAAGCCTCTATTGCAGCAAGTAGCATTTAATGGGGTGGGACTTACAACTTTATGGAAGTCAATTCCTGAGAGGTGAATTTATATACAAACCTGGGAGGATAAGGGAGATTGATAATGATGTATTCACGGGGTACCTGTCAGGAAGAAGAGGACTGCTGTACCAGGGATAAATGAAGATCTTGACTCAGCAACATAGTACTTCACAGAGTGACAGCAAAAATAAGATGACAGAAAAGATTTATATTGATCAAAAGAAATACTGGCCTTGGGCTAAAGGAACAAAGTGATTAATAAAAAGTGATGCAACTGGCATTTCAGTGTGTAAATTCTGACATAATTCGGTGATCACACCTTGGAAAACTTGTGAATTCACGCGTTGAGGAGAGGCTTTGACTAGTTCTGAAGTATTCTTCAACTGGATGCAAACATAAAAAGGGATAAAGGGGTATGTGTGCAACAGTACCCCCAATACCACGAGTTGAGGAAGGGCTGCATTAACCTCTCAGTGCCACAGAGACAGCTCTGTCTGTGAGTGAGTGGGTACATGCAGGATGGGCTGACTTACTGCCCACCAAAGGGATAACAGGATTGGCCTTCATAAAAGATGTTCCAGTTCACCAGGTTTAATGTGCTGTGTTGCTGTGCTTGTGTTTTATGAGAGTTACACATGTTACAAGGAGAATTGGGGCCCTTTCTCTAAAGACGGAAGATGGCCATTATTCCGTACTTGATTTCCATGACTGGGGTTGCACTTTGTTACAGTGGTGATATACTAATAAAACAGGAAATTTATTTTCCTCTTGGAGAAAATGGGCAATCCCATCCTGTCACATCCCCCGGGTGTTCAGCGGCCTGGTGTCTCAGCATAAATGTCAGCTGCTCAGAGATGGGTTCACTGCTCTCTCTGGTCCTCTAGTAAACGGAGTAGTGCTCTGTGTTCCCTGTGAACTTCTGAAATACAGGGCTCAGGCCTCTGTGAAACAATCTGTCTGATTTCTGCTGTGCCTCAGAGGAGCAGCAGCGTTGTAGTAAATAAGTGTATCAAAGATAAGGTTTCGTGGAGTCCAGGGAGGGGAGCTGAACAGCCCTGTCAGTGCCATGGGATAACTGAGCCTGAACTGTGACAGGGTGGAGGAGCACACCAGTATGTGGGTGAGGGGTAGATGGACAAGTGTGTTTGAAGTAGTCTGATCTTGCTCAGAGGCTGAAGTGGTGCTTGGGATGTATAAATTGGAAAATCCCTGCAAAGTGAGACTTGCCTCTAAGCTTCTATTGGAATTTCTGTCCTTTTAAATTATCTTTTTAGGATACTCTGATTGATATGGAGAGCAGTCTAGATTTTTGCCTGGAATTTTCAAAGAAAAAAAGAAACTATGCCTACAAGAATGGCTGCTATGCCTTCTAAGGACTGAACTCCACTATTTTCTAAACCAGTTTCAATAGCAATAAAGGAATGAATCCCTGTCAGTATTGCCTGAAGAGATCGCCTCTTGCAGAGGTGAAGTCTCCTGAGATAGTGATGTTCTTCTAAGTCCTTTCCAACCCAGACCATTCTATGATTCTGTGACATTTGCATCTTCAGTATCAATTTTGTTTGCATATCAGGCAAAGGGGAATGTGGAATGGAGCTGACCCGCAGCTTCTTGAGTCCTATGCAAAAAAAATATATTTCTGAGGTGAGATAATCAAAAAATAGGACAACAAGCTTTGACTATGAAATTTTGTTGAGAGAACTGTTTCATGCTTTGACTGTACTTGTCCCACTTTTGTTTCTACTTGTTTTAGAGTATTTAAGTTGAAAATATCCCTGCTAGAATTTTTTTTTTTCTTCCTATGGCTTAACAGCTTCCAGGTTCTTCAATACTGACTTCGCTTAATTCAGTTCTTAATTTCTTTAACACGTTTATCTTTCTGTTCAAAAGGAACCACAGATCACAGGTAGGACTTCTAGCAATCCTTTCCAGACCCTTTCTTAGATGCTGATTGATGTTCCGGTGTCTCTGGTCCTTGCTGCACATAAATATTCAGCAAAGAACCCATGAAAGGTTATATTTTTAATTTACAAGAAATAGTCTGGGAACCTTTATATCTTGCATTTCTTTTCCCATTTGAATTTTGATACTAGAGCAATTGCATTGTTTTTTTGGAGCCTCTTTTGTTGTTCCTCACAAACTTTCTTTCCATGACAAGTGGATCTGATTTTCAAGATGTTTCATTTTTTTGCCTCTTGATATAATAGATAATTCAAATACCATGTAATATTGGGAGAACATTTTTATCCTTCTGCAAATAGCATTTCCTTGTGTGAATTTTGAAAACCAAATTGTTTTGCTTGTCCAATTTGTCTTGTGTAATATGCAGTTAAATTAACATTTAAGGGTCACTTGTTCTTCCCATCTGCAGACTATTTTATAGTTTCGATATAGTAGCTAGTTTAGGGCTAATTCTCAGTATGTGTGGAGCCTTAACCATGAGGCATATCTTAGTCTGATATTTAAATTTATTTTTTCTTCTGGAATTGAAACTAAATGGAATATTTAATTGTTTATACCTCCAGTTGATTATTTTAATGTCTTTAATTTGTGCTGCAGCATTTCTTTGTCATACTTGTATGTGGTGTGCTGGTTTTGCTGGAGAAGAAAACCTCATCTAATACAAATAACTTGATCCTATTTCAATCTCAGCCCAATGGTGTTTAATGCTACCAGGCTGTACATTCGGCATTGCATCTTGTTAGGAGATCTGGAGTATTTTGCAAGTGTTAAAGATGTGCTCTGGCAGAGGAGCAATTTAGTCTTGGATTTTGATTAAAGGCAACATAACTGTTGCTGTCGCAGAGTGAATAAAGCTGTTTGGGATTGAGACAAACACTTGTGTTCCAGGCCCTTTTTCTTTTAGGGTGAACAGAAACCTGGCTCTCAAGCTCTGGGAGTGGATTTCTATTCTGATTTTTGTGTCTTGCTGTTGTTAAGTTGTGGGGGTTTTTTTGGGTGTTATTCACATCTTTCAGTATCAGTTTCTTTTAATAATAAATGTCTAATTTCTCCACTATGTTAATATTTTCACCTCCCTTTTGATATGATGAAAAAAAGAAACATTCTTTTCTGGTTACACATCATTCCTGAAAAATTAACTTAAACTTTTCCCCCCCACCTAAATAGTAAAGAAGATATCTGCTTATTTGAGTTAATTCTCAGTTTTCTTTTCCTGAAAGCAGAAATATATTTGTTTCCAAATTAAGTTAGAATTCCTGAATCAGAAAAATTACTTTTTTGCACTGACACCTATAATTTACTATCATTACTTTATTATTAATAGTTACAACAAAGCCACAGAGGTCAGTTTGCCAATGGCATGAAAGTTATAGATTCTGATGTTTTTAGTAATGTTAAAGCTAATTAAACGCAGCTTTACTGTTCTAATGAAAGGTGTAGTTGATCTCACATGCCTTCATGGTTGGCTGGCACCAAGTGCCACACATTCCTCCTGCCTGCTGCTGCTCCAGCTTCACCTGTGGGACTGTTCAGTTCCTTTCTCTGCCTGGCTAACTGCTGGGGGCTCAGGACAAGGCATTACAATGTCCATGGGAGCTGAATTGTGCTGATAAACTGGATGTTTTGAGCAAGGAACAGTTTCAGCGGGTTTGATCATCACCTCAGAGTGTTACTCCTGTCATGGATTGTCCCTGGCTGTTTGTGTCTGTGTTGGAACTCGGAGTGGGTGTGTACTGGGACTGGCTGCAGAGCCATTGAGGCTTCCCCGAGCAGAGAAGTTGATACCTTTGCCTATGTTCAGGGCCAAAGAACAAGGGAAACACTACAACATTAGGTACTTCTATTTATCTACAGATATTGTTACTGTTTTGCTTATTGGATATGTTAATATATCACGAAGGACTTGACACAGCTAACATTTTGTATTCTGTTGTAAATAATGTGTTATGAAGAATAAGAAATAGTACAGAGTGTAAATAAAAAAAAAGGCACTTTTTGTGAAATATCTTTCTATAGAGTTTCCCTTTGGAAAATTTCTTAGTCTCCATAAAAATGGCTGTTCTCAGATCCTGTTCTGTGGAAAGACTATTGATATGAACTCTGCGAACTGGTAGAGCCCAGTGTGGTGATAATTTAAATCTTTAGTGTGTTAAGTAATAATCACATATTTTAATATCACACTGATTGACTTTCTGAAGAGCCAGCCTGACTGCAGTGTGACTCCATGAAGGTCAGTTGGGACTTTGGTTTAGAAGGATCAGAGAACTTGCTGTTCTCTTCAAATGGTGAACAAGAATAAACCCACTAGATCATGCGAATACTTGACATTTTTCTTCCTGAGCTAGAGGACTCTTGTAGAAAAACACATCTGCCTTCATACAGTCTGAAGCATAGGAAGACTCTCTTCATATTGATTATGGGTTTTTTCTCCCTTGTTACTGATTGCAGAATTTGTTTCTTGAGGAAGAGAAAATCATAGTCTTCCCACTCTATTTACTGCCTGAACATCTAGATTTCTCAGAATTTTCCCTTCCAGAGGATTCTTCAGAGCACTTTTGGAAATAAATAGCTAATCACTTTGGTATTCTTCTTGCAGTAAGTGTGATGTAAATAATGGCCCAGGTAGAAGTTTTATTGACTTCAAAATAACAACAGCAAAAGGAAAATTCAACATTGCCCTCACTTTGCAAATAAAATAAAAAAAAAAAATTCAATGGCCTTTGGTTTATTTATTTGGAAATAAGTGAACTTTGGATCAAACAGAAAATTATTTCCCCTCCATTCCTTCTTTCCTCCTGTCTAAAACCTGTTTCTTTCCCCCGCCCCTACCAATGATTTTTATGTGATTTTATATGTATATCTATTTATATATTCTACCCTATTTAGACAAAGACCAGAGCCACTCATAATGCTGCCTAGGGAAATTTTATCAACATCAGGATAATAATTAAGAGGAGGAATCAAGCAATTTATTTCAAGGCAAGATCAGCATATCTGACTAGATATTATATTACTATGTGTAGCAAAATTTCAAAGTTAATTTAGAATATGTGAAGTAAAGTCATCCTTTTTCAAATGCATGTGAAGAGATAATTAAATTCCAGATTCCAGTGTAAATTAGCTTCTCAACATAGAGGTTTGCGGCTTGAATTGAATCAAGGAGTGTTTCAGAGGTTCAGAGTGTTAGCTATTTGCTGATGGCTTTGCTTGATTCATTTCTGGAAATGATACCTCACTGGGCTTGTCCAATTCACAGTATATTATGGATTAATGGTTTGGAACTTTATCTATAATTCCTTGGTTTTATGTTTAAACACTTCATAAACTCTTGATATCCTTTTTTCCCTCTTGAATTCATTAAGAAAATACCATAAAAGAAAGCTAGCCCTTTCTTTTCTTTATATTTCATTATTTAGAAAATGCATGGTTCTATCAATATTCTAAGGACTTTGGGGAAAGAAGGAAACAGAAGTCAGTTTTTCGTTGAGTCTCTTCTGTAAAGAAGAGCTGTAATGAACAAATTCATCAAATGCCTGTTGGGTAGAGTGGTTACTGTTATAAAGCTTAGACAGCCAATATGCCTTTTCTGCTCATCTTTTGCAAACTGTGATATGGTGACCCTGCATATGACAGCTGCTTGAATACAAACCACTGGTTTTATTCTCTGTTTATTTCATTAACTCTTTTAACACAAACCCTAATTCTAAAATGTGTAATCTGCATGCCTGTGCTAAGGTTTAACCATTGAGTATAAAGAAACATTGTGAAGCATTTTTCACATTTCTTATTTTCATGTTCCTTTCATTACTTTCTTACATGTTTCTTATCTCTTTCCTTAAAGGAAACAATGTAAAACCAAACCACAACCAAAAAACCCCAACAACCTCCCCCTGCAAAAAAGCACCCCCCAAAAACCCCCAAACTAATAAAAAAACCCAAATCCACAGGGAGCTTTGTCTGATATATACAATATATATGCACCATGATTCCAACATCAACAAGATGGAGACAAGCCCCTCATCTGTGGAAGCAGCTCTCCTTCAAATGTTCATCTCTTGGTGCCTAAGTACAGCTGATTCAAGTCAAGGAGGCAAAGGGCCCAGTGTGGTTTCTCAACATTCCCAGAAGCATAAGCTCTTGCAAGGCAGTATTTTTTGGTTTGGTAATGCCAAGTATGAGCTATTCAGTGGCTCCTCTCATCTTAGTTTTCAATTCTGGAATTTATATTTCAGCAAAGAACCCATATTGTTAAGAAATTGAGGGAAAGGAACCAAGATGGGTTTGTTTTTCTTGGTTCCAAATGTATTTAGCCAAATTCTCTGTACAGAGATATCTGCATTTCACCAAATAATTTTTGCTCTTTGCTCAAAAGCGGTATAGTTTTTCTTTTGCTTCTTGAAATCCTAAACTGCTGGGAAGCAATGTGAATAATTGATACCTTTTATTACTCATTGCTCATTGCTCTTGCATAAAGAACAAAAAATGTCCTTTGTAGTTTGCTCTCCTGTGTACTAAACTGGCTTTAGGCATGCAAAAATTAGCAGCTGTAGAGACTACCATTTCTGAAGAGGTTTCTCATTTTGTGACTAGCTTGACGGACTTGCACTTTTAATTAACAAATCAACAAGTACTAGTGTGGTAGCAGTAGAGCTGAGGTCAAACATAATCAGCCAAACCTGTTCTAATGAGTGAAATTACTCTAGGGATTAATCTGACGGTGCAAAATGAGAGGGCTGGGAAAAGAGTTGGTGTTCCATTCTTTGGAAGATACATGTTTTCCTTCCAAAATATTTTAGAAACACTTTGATTTTGGATGTTACACACTCCTATGCTGGGAGCTAGTCAATATTTGAGGTTTATACCCTGCTTGTATTTGTTGTCAAGTGAAGTATAAAATAGGACATTGCAATTGTTTTAAAATGTATTAACACTAATTCTGGTCCTGGATAAATTCATCTGAAAAGAACAAGGAATTAATTTTATAGGTCAGCTTAAGATGTTCCCACTGGTGTGTACTAGAAGCTGTTCAGAGAAGGTTTTGCAGGCTGTATTGCACGGTATTTTCAATACATTTTAACTTTCCTTTGGCACAAAGATACTCTAATGCTAGTAGGCTTTGTATTTTCATGTAAATTATAGGATAAATGTGAAGCTCTGTAGCCTTGCAAGGAGGATAAGGAACAAGGTGTCATATCTAAATTCTGTCTCCAGCTTTTTCACTGTTAAGACATTTGCCACATTACTTATCCTTTTGTGCCTTGTTCAATAAAAAAGGGATACTGATGCCAGCTTAATATTGTACAGTGTTTTCAGGATGAGAAAAACTTGCAGTGTGGCAGCATTGCTTTTCTCAGTCTGTTACTGGTGAACTTCCATTCTAAAAATAGCTTTGATACTTTGGGAGAGAATGTTCTCGAGTCTGTCCCCTGCATGTAAGATTTGGGGAATGATGGTGCTCTGGATGTTTTAATGAGAACCCTATTTAAAAAGTGCTGCTACCACAAGAGCAGAGGGTGATTTCTCACCACATCACAGTGAATTAGTGACTGTTCTGGTTTTTTTATAATGCTCTTTAATTTCCAGCGATAGGCTAAAGATTTTGAGATCTTTACATTTTCAAGGTGGAAAAACTTGGATTAATAAATCAAGCAGAGTTTTAGAGTGCGTAATGACAAAACAAAGAATTTGAACTGTGTCTGAAGGTAGCTATTGGTCTATAGTTCCAAGCAGTGACAGAAGCTTTTACTTTTAGTGCCAAGTGGTATATTCTGGAAATGGGAATGTCCTTTCTTTTCATGTGTGTGTTTATAGTATAAAGAAATGCTGTATCTGTCAAGAGCATGGATAGATGGCACTGATCCTCAGCAGCTGTTAGTTCCAGTTTAACAGCATGGTTGGATACCGTGAAGGAAACATTGAAATGTTTGTTCACTGCTTTTCTAGATCCTGGTATAGATCAGACTATGATAGTTGACTGTGATTAGAGGTAATGTAGGAAAATTCTATGTGCACTTGAGGTCTTTGAGTTATTCCACTTCTTTTTTCAGTGACTCCTCGTTTCCCCTATACACATTGTTCAGATAGTATACTTCTAGAGGAGAGGGAATAAAAGATGAAAAACTTAAAAATGTTCAAAGTATGTCTCTGGGTAAGATGAATACACCTCAAGAATATTATCCCAGACATTAACAGAAAGCAGAAAAAGAAAAGTATAGCCACTATAAAATGACATCCTTGGTTGCAGCAGGAAGGGAGTTTGGCACAGGCCTTTGGTATTCCTGAGTTCTAGAAATGAAATCCAAGTAAGCATATTGATGTAGTAGTGATTTAAAAATAAAAACCCAACTATTTCTTAAGACAGCAAAATTCATGTGGTGACATTTTGTATAGAGTATAGTTTGAGTAACCTTTTCTATTTTGTGCCTAATGCTGCCAGCCTCAGTATTGTAACTTGTTTTTCAAACAAGTCATTCTCAAATAGTGTATTTATGGGGCTGTGGGTATCTCCAGAGTTCTCCCTCCTAGTTTGTTCTCTCCTGTTTGGTTGTGAAAATTAAATTGTGGTGATCTACCAACTCTCTGCAAGCCTGGGTGTTTTCACAGTATTTGTACTTGTGTTTAGTGCCCACAGGAAAACTGTATTAGAGTCAAGTAGAAGAATAGAAAGCAGGATTCAGGAATGAGCCATTTTGCAGTAGAGTTGGGTCTTGTTTTTTCCCCACTTTATGACTTTGTGGAATGATGAAATAAAGCACAAATACTCAGCTATGAGGCATTAGAAATAAGACACACGCACAAAAAGGAGAATGAACAAACTCAATACAGCATAAGCACAATGTTTTCCTTATCACAAAAAGAACTTTTTTTATGTTGTATACTTTCCCAGTTCATTCTTGTCATGGGAACACAATGCTGTTATCCATACAGCATTCCCTAGCCTGCTTTCCAGAACTTCTCAAGTTCATTATTCTCTGTTAAGATATTTAGGAGCTAAATTGAGCAATGCCGTTTCATTACGAAATATAATGATTGGAAAGAGGACAAATGGTTGTATCCTGAATCTTGTTTATCAGTTAATTCTTTATTATAGTACAGCAGCAACTGCATATGCAAAATGGAATTCTAATTACATTCTGCATGGCAGTGTAGTAGTTTTATCAATGCTATTTAGTTGCATAATGCACACAGCACAAACTGTGGTACAGCAATATAAATAATTGGTTTAATTTGCTATTAATGAATCTACGAAATGAAATTATATTAGTATTTTCAGAACAAGTGGTTAATTACAAACATCATTTGCGTGTTACCCTCTGTTGCTGCTGGATGTAATTGTTGACCTTGGTTATAATTATTTTGTGGAGAATTTCTCATAGTGGGATGTGCCAGGAGGTTTGTGCCAAGCTGTCTAAATTTTGGCCCACACATCTCCCTGTAAACTCCTGCACGAAACTGATAGTGAAGGTATTTTGGGGGTTTGAGTGGTTTTGGTAATGGGCAAAGAGAAGGAGGTGGAAGAGACGTGATGGGAGGTTGCTTTTTCTCATGCACTACAAGCATTGTTTCATCTATCTTCTAGCTATAAAACAGATTAGGTGTGAAAATGTGATTTATCAAAGTTCATTCCTCCTTTGCCTCTTTTGCAAAGAATTTTGCCATCAAAAAGTCATGCTGTTTCTGACTGCAGCAGTTCAGCAGTTCACTCATGTAGGCTGGGTTTTATGGCTGCTTTTGCAGGAGGAGCAAAATGTAAGTGGGCCCTGAAAACCCAGTCAGTCGGCAAACATAGGATGAGGTGTAATTACCCAGTCACTGTGTGGTTTTTAGGAAAAGAAGCTAGGGGGTACTTAAATACACCTGAAAGACTGGCCCCAGAAAGCTCTCTCCCCCAGTTCAATCAATGTCTTATTACATAATAAACCATGCAGAGAGGTGGGAATTATGCTCCATGGCCAAAGCTTTGTTCTGCAAAGGTAGCTGGAATCAGATAATCAAAATAATTGTTATTGCCAGATGTTGTCTTGTTAAGGGAAAGTAGCACTGATTACATCTCCTTTGTGGACAAGGTAATATTTATTGCTAACTGTGGGGAAAAATTATTAAGGTTTTAAGGCTGTAGTTCAGTTGTGTTGACTGTCACTTGAAAGTAAGTGTTTGAATGTGTTTTTGTCTGCCTTTGAACAGACATTCCTTTCACTGTAATCTCAAAATTCCTATTGTTGTCCTGTTTTTATTAAATTTGCTGGCATTCCCTGTTGATCATCATCTTAAGTAAACTCCAGTAAGGCTGAAAGAGCAACAAGCAAGTTTCCTTTTAATCTTTTAGCTCAAAGTGGTTCCGTATCTTACTATTTTAAAACCACATTGTGTTGACAATAAGCTTCTAACCTAAATAGCTGTTTGCTCAAAGGAGCTGAGCACCTGAATTATCCAGCTGCTTGCACATTTGTCTCTTCATTGATAACTGAATACGAGCTGCCTGATGTTAAATGGTACATATCTGGGCTACCTGCATTTCTCTCTCTCCTGTTGTCTCTGGACTGAACAGTGGCACCCTATTAAACTTTCAGTCTCCACCTATCCTGGCCTTCAATAGGTGTTGTTTGTTTCTGTGCTGTGGCTGTTCCTAGGGTCACAGAATTTTAGTATTAACCACAGTTGCTTGAGGTATTTATCCCTGCAGGTCTCTTTTGATAGCTAGAAAAAAAGGGTGTAGAAAAAACAACATAACCTGTTAGTGGAACTAAGAAGAGAACAATTCAGTGTGCATCAGCTTCAATGCAAGGGACAAGTCCAACTTGCCTTGGGTACTGTTTCCTGTGCTTCAACTATTTGAAAATGCCATCACTTCTTTTCTGATCTAAGGCTGTCGCTTTCCTTTGTTTTCTACCAAGTGATGTTTTTGGTTGGGGATTTCAAAAATAATCAAACAGTTATCTGAAATGTTACACTTGAAACTGCTGCAGTTTCATCTATTAGCTAGATGCTGTATTAATGTTTTGCTTAGAGTAATAATGTGTGTCCTGCCCATGCCCATGATGCCTCACATCTTCCATCAAGAGGAATATGCAGCAGCACTGGTATGAGCCCATGGTCTTAATGGTTATTTCCCCAGCATCACTCATCAGTTGCTTCTGACATTGGCGTTCTCTCAATGGAGTTAGCAACGCATGATGTCAGCTACTTTAATTCTTTGTCTGTATTCTTGCTCCTTGATCACTTGCTAATAATGTTTCTCCTTGTTTTTCATCTTAGAGAAGAGTTGCAGTAGCCTTGGGATTTCAGTTTCTTCACATGAAAAGTATATGTTTGAGGGGGAGATGAATAAGATGCTGAAACCTCTGCCCCCGCTTTTCTCTTGATTCTTATAGACTCTAGCATGTAATTGTGCTGAAGTTGTACTTCACTTGATTCAGAATTTCGTTCACTTGACTGAAATTGCTTTGTTTTCCACCCTGCTTTTTCTACTCTAATAAGCAGAATGAGGATTGCTGCTGTTGAAACATGTACACTTTCTGCTAAGCCACGTGAACCTGCAAATCTTTTTGCTAAGATTTGAAAAGTCAGACATTAAGGGGAATCACGGAAAGGGTACTGACTGGTCAACAGCAAGTTTATTCAATTCAGTGTCACGGTTAGACTTATTAGACTTCCTGTCTGCTTCTCTGGAAACAGAACTGCAATTTCTTTTTATCTGCTGTGGCTGCAGACTCACAGCGTACATGCATTAACCAGGGTAAATGGTCTGTAGTTAGTTTAGGAATTTAATCTAAAACAAAACTAGAGTTTTACCCATCTTCCTGGTTTATCAGTCTTGTTTTGTGCTGTGCTCACTGTTCTTGGCTTCCCTTCCCATCTGGGACATCGCTGCTGCCCTGGGAAGGTTGGACAAAAGTTGAGCCAGTTTGTGTTGCACCACTGCCTGCAGCTAGTGGTTGTGGGCATTCCTGGTCCAAGTCCCCGGGAATTTCCTGGTGTTCATATCCATGCCTCTGTCTGATCTGCAGGCTCCTCCCTTGCCTCCAGAATAATTTCTCCAGCCAGGATCTTGCCTTTTTTTTTTTTCCTAGCTCACTTCTTCTGAGACCACTGCTTCTCTTTGGGAATGTCAAGCTGTCCGGTTTTCCCATACTAAACAGTCTGTGCAAAAGCACAACGTCCTCCACAGTGGTTGTTCTCAAGTGACAGGTCAGTCCCCTGCTGCCTGGTAGCATTCTCAGTGTAAACTATTTTTTCCACATGCAGAGGATCTGTATTCAAATTGGTAGAATCAGATCTTTCCCAAAGCAAGTTAGACTTTGCTCTTATTTTATTGTTTTGTTGTTGGTATTTTTGCTTCCAGAAGAGCAGGTGCCCTTATGTTGCATCTTTTTCCTAATTTCCAAACAGATTGTAGTGGAGAGCAAAATTTTAACCTGCACTTTCTGGTGGCTTTGATGAATGAATAATAAAATATCTGCACAGCCCCACTGTGTGAAGAGGGTCTGTGTCACTGTGACAGGAGGTTTGTTCATTTTTAGCTGAAGTATTAACTGCTTAGGCCCAGGGTGCTTGTACAATATTGATTTTTCACTTTGCAAAAAAGACACTAGTGTTTGTGTTTAAGGAAAAGGAATTGGGAAGCGTGTATCAGAACAGTGGGACCACAGTTTACATAGGAGAAAGATTAATATTAGCTACATCTCACTACTTGTTATTCTATCTCAGCATTTCATTAACATTGTAAGGTTGTTTTGCACTTGGTTCCTATTGAATATGAAGCTTAATGTTGAAAGACATATAGTCTGGCAGTTCTGACCTCTGGAGAGCTTAGAAAGGGCTTTTTTGGAGGACCTACCCCTTTCAGGGCCTCTGTTGTTAGTCCTGTGCTAATTACTCATACAAAACTTGCTTTTCCTTCAGCAGACATCAAAGGAAATTTTGCTAATTTATTTTTGAGGATTTGTCCTGAAAATAGAGATGACCACTTGGAAAGTAAAGAGTTTTTTGAATTTCATCAAAGCTGTCCTGCGTAAGGCCATCCTGAAAAAATGAGTCTTTCAATTAGAAGTGTGAAATGGACATACCAGAAATTATAAATATTAAACATTTATTAACTGAAGTATTCCAATATTGAAATAGTCTGATATTTCTTCTTGGGCTGCTCAATAGATGTGTAAGATTTAACTTCAATTCTAGAGAATGGATTTGGCATTATAATGTAGATAAAAGTAACTACTGAAAGTAAATGTTCTGGAATTCTTTAAAATCTTTTAACTTGCTCTTTATTTTCCAAAGTGTTTTACCCTGCAGGTTAAAATGTAGCATCCATAAAGTTCTCTGAAAATGCCATAGAGTGTTGTAATGCAGTCTTTTTTTTTCAGATCTCAAAAATATGAAGAATTAGTGAAATACAGATAGGTTGACATTCTGGTTCTAATATTCCTATTTGCTGATATTGTTGATGTTTGTGTCCTCACTCCTTATGCCGAGTTTATAATTTATCTTTGCATTATTTCAACTTCTGCATTTCACTGTGTGTGCAGTGGCCAAGTTTTTTGTGTTGCTGAAGCCTGCTCACATTGGTAGCACTATTGTATTTCTGAAAACAAGGAATTGGATGATGCAGTAGGCGATCCAGTTCTGTTGGGGGCTGAGCAGAATCATAACTTTGAACTATTTTAGAAGCAAAAGCATTTCCTGAAATCTGAGTGTCTCTTTTCTCTGTAAATAGAAAATTTACAAAATTTAATTCATAATGTACTTTAAGTAATGAAGTGTTAAAGTGTTCTTAAATCATTATCTCAGAAAAATGAGGGAAGTTAAAGAAATCCACTGTATTTGGCAACATTTGTACCCCAAAATACTAGTAATAGGATCCTCAACTTGAATGATTTTATTTGTTTAAAAAAAGGACTTTTTATCAGCATGTTTTGAAAGTATACTGTGGGGGTTGGTGATGCCTTTGTGTAGGGGCGGCCGGAAGCATTCCCCTGGGATGCTTTGTTCCTTCGTATGGTCTGTCCCGGTTTGAATCTCCCGGTTGGCTGTAAGCCTCGTCACTCCCCTGGCATTCTCCCATTGGTCCCCATTCCCTAATCCCACCTTTCTCCCTGGCCCCGGGTAAAACGGGGACCCTCGGGATTGGGTTTCAGATTTGCTTTGGAGTTCGGCTGTACAGCATGGAATAAACCATCCAGCAGGATGATAAGCGAATCTCCTTCCTGCCTCTTTGCCACCTGACTGTATTACCGAATATGCCCCAGGTTCTGTGGGCTTGCGGGAACCCACAGAGCCGGGCAAAATTATGGTATTAGTATAGCAAGGACTTCGTGCTGTGCTTTTATTTGGTACTTGATGTTGGTGAGTTTTGAGCCAACATTGTGTATCCTTTGTCTTGCTTTCGCATGTTACTATAGAGAAGAAGGTGGTATTTTTATTTTTCTTCTCAAACAGTAATAAAGAGCTTCCTGGGTCAGGAGTTTATAACAGAAATTCTTTGTCATGTAAGTAAATTCAGAATCCTCTGAAAATCTGAAGTGTGAAAATGAATCATTGTTAAGGAGTCACTTCCATCCCTCTCCTGGGAACCTCATTCAGCTCCCTCAGTGGAAGCAATGGATCAGCTCTGAGCAGCTAATCTTGGACTTTGGTCCACAGTCAGACGAGTGAGGGCTTGTGCTTTGTGGCACCCTGGAGTCAACTTGTAGCTCCTTATTCCCAGTAGTTAAAATTTCATTAAAAGACAAGCAAATTATATTGGAGAGCTTGCTGAAATTATTGTCCAGTATAAGCAGTTTTACTTGCAAATGTTTATATACGAGTGAGCTGTGTTTACTGTATAAGTAATGGCAATTTTAAAATAAATTGACTATTTGTGTTCTTGATTATTGCAGCTTGCCCTAGGCAGCATCAAGCAATTTGTGTCTCAGCTGCTGTCTTATAAAGTACGTACTTTCAGGTAGGGTTCTATGATGGTCATCAATTGACCATGACCCCACAAGGTTATAAAATAAGAATCTTTCAGTTTGAAAAGCAGTAACTTTTTCAGCTCAGGAAGTTTGATTTGAATGTCTGATCAGGTACAGACTTTAAAGCAGCTGACAATGACTAAAGAATTCAGATTTGACATGCTATTTCTAATTAGTGATACATGAAAACACACAGCAAGGGGAGCAAAATGGAAGAATTGGAAGTTTGTGCAGAGTTGCAGGAGCTTGGTCTGGTTGGTAGAACAAAGATGTAGTGGGGCGGTCTCCTGGCTGGAGTGCTGAAATGTGTGGCTCCAGGATTAAGAGACTGGGAATGGGGGCTGTGTCCTACTGAGAGGAGTGGTTTGAATGCATGGAGCTCTGCTTTGAAATAGGAGATGTGTCCATGGAGAGCTCTTTGGGTAAAGATCATTAAGTAAAATGATCATCAGAAAAAATCCTTCTCCCTTATAGTGTTCTAGTTTGAATACTAAGGACTGGAAATACTTGGCATCAGTTATTGTTTCCTAAAAACCTTTTGTCTCAGCCCCTTTGGGACCAGTGAACTATAAGGGGAGTATATAAATATATTATGAAGTATTTGCATATAATATTGAGCAACCTGCATATTAAAATTTAGAAGACTAAGGTAAGGTATTCCTTCCTTGATATTTCTAGAGAAAAGGCAAGAAAGAGTAAAATCATAGAGATAGGTAAAAGCAGATCCCGTTCTAAGAAGGAGAGATGAGAAAAAGTAGCTTTTTTTGGCCTGTGTTTTTTTATTCAAAGATCAGTGGCACCAGGAGGATCATAAATTGACAAATGTGCAGTGGTAATACTGGAAAGTCCTCTCGTCCTTTGTGAGCAAAGGACACAATTTCCACAGGGAGAGTCTTCCCATTTTGAGGCATCCAGAGGCTAACTGGTATTAAAAAAAAGTTTTATCTTATGATGAAAGATCACAGGGTTGATAAGGTCTACCACAGTTTTCTAGGTATGAAATAAGCTGGGTTTGATTGCTTAATACTTTGACTTTTTGGTCAGACTTAAAAAATTTAAAAAATTTCTATGATTAAACCTCCTACAGTTCCTGTGAGTTGAATGCACTTTTCTGAAGTGTTCAGTATCCAGTAATTCTCATTAGTGTTCATACAGTCTCTTTCAAGAAAACACGTGAAGATAATCTGTATTCTGGAATGCAACAAGCTGGAAATAAAACAGATTTTTAGCATGTTTTTTAGTAATGAGATACACTTGCTTTATCAAAATAAACAAACCAGAAGAATAGAGGCATGGCTAGTCTTTAAAAGAAATCATAGCGCTGCCTGATGATAAAGAACTGTTCAAGAGCAATTCATCCTTGGGAATTGATTATCTCTGTCATCCAGCCAAGGTCAGTGACATATTCAGTGAACAGCTACATCAAAGGCAGAAGCATAAATTAAAAGAATTCCATAACTCCAAGTCAGTTTGAGCATAAAATCTAAAAAACCCTGCAGTTTGTAGGGTCTCCTTTAGTCTTTTCAGTTTTTGCATAAGGGTTTGTTGTCTTCTCTGTAGTATCTTTTATTGTTAATAATTCTCTCCCAGACTGCTTCCAGAAGAGCCCAGGAAAATCAAATCTTGATTGTGCTCTGGTACTGCCAGGCTGCTGTAGACAGTAGACAAAGGCGTACACATTCAGTATGTTGGTAAACCTGGAAGTAATCCTACTAAAATGAATTTGACTACTAGTAGTTGTCACTAAGTAAAAGAGGAAATTTCTGTCCTCAAAAGCAGCACATTTTCAGTGCTGGGAGCGTGTACATGTACACATGCCCTGGCACTTGAACTCCACAAGTAGTGCTGTCACAACCAATATTTGTACATAAAGGAAGGTGGTTATTTTATTTGTGCCAAACACAGACATTTTAAAAGTTAAAATATAAATTTAAAAGATTTAAATGATGCTGTCTCCTTTTGTGCTCCACTGCCCCAACAGTTAACCAGAATCCCTTACCACTCCTTTTCCTGCAGCTTGATTTAAAGGTTATAAATAATTCTCCTCGATAGGTTTTGCTTTGGAGTCCAACTTTTGAACTTTAATATACACCACTATACTATATTTTTACATTGGCAAACAGTTGACTGAGACTAGGTAATATGATTATAAAGCTGTTTGTTCTTGCCTACTTTAATAAAAAAAAGAAAAGTAACATCAGAAAATGTGACTTAAATAGGCCTGAATGGGGTTAGGGCAAGATGATTCTGTTACCACATGCAAAACCTTGTTTGGTGTCACATGCGACTATTGGGGATGCTCTGTAGCCTTTTAAAGAAAACAAGCTGTGGGGTTGTCTAATGTTTTGTGTTCCCTTCCACTTCTCTCTCTGTATCCCCAGGTCTGTCTGTTGTATGTATTCACCCTGAGGATGGTCTGAAGCAGGGATCACGCTGCTTTTTCTGTCTGGATGTCATGTAGTGAGTCTGGATACTTGTTTGAGAACTTAATGTATTGATATTTAATTGCACAATACAGGCAGGGGCTTCTTCCTAGGTATATTCCACTTTATGTAGCATGACTTGTGGGGATTAAGGTTTATTTCCTGTTTGCTTTGAATTTACAAATACCTGTTTTTTAGAAGTTTCCTGAACTTTATGAAGATGGTTTTATTTATTTTTTAAATTACAATGGCTGTGATGCAGGAATAGGAAGGAAACATGGCTATGTTAATCAAAGCTGTCAGCTCTTGTTACTGGAGCACTCTTTGTATCAATTTTTAAAGTGTTTAATAAAACATAGGGACCGTTTCTCCTCTTTCTGGTCTGTAGTCATCTGACTGCACTGAAGTCAAAGGAAGGTACTTTTCATGTACAGTGCAGTAATGAGAAGAGAATGATAGATTCTCTTCTGCTGAAGGTTTCAGCATCTGGTAAGCAGTTTCTTTTCCTAGGTTGAGAAAGAAATCAGCAGTAGGTAATGGCTTCTGTTTAACACTCTTGATGCACTGTTGGCAACTGTTCCTGGCTAGCTCTAGTGTACTGGTTATCTTCCATATAAATTTTGGGTCAAATTCTAAGTAAATTTACTTCTGTAAATCAAATACAGCTCTAATTCATTTTGCTTGTGGAAGGACTGAGAGGATAATTTCGTCTCTTGGTTTTATTACATATTCTCGTTTTGCAATTTCATCCATGTATATTAAAAAAAAATGAGAGTGCTTGATTTTGCATGAGGCCCAGAAATGCAGTGCCATCCTTTCTGAAGACTCCAAAGTCTGTGTTGTGTACTAAGTGCATCAGTAGTTCTGCTGGGTTTCCAAGGTACAGTCATTCCTGAGGCAAGCTTTGGCAGCCGCATAATTAAGACAGGACAGAGTGCAGTAGTTTAGCTCTGGAAACAAGCAAGAGTATTGCACTGAATTGAGATGGAAATTATGAAGGTGCACCTCAGCCAACTCAGGCTATCTAGCTGCTATAACTACAGGGGGAAAGGAACTCTGCACTTCTCACTGATGAAAAATAAAACCCGTTTCACTGTGATTCTATAAGAGAAGAGATTGAATAAAGGCATCTCTGTAAAAGTGCTGAAAACTTTGGAGAAGGAAATAGGAAAGGGTCTACAAAAACCATTTTAAAACTAATTAGAATGTAAAACAGTTGTAAAAATGTAAAAAGTGGTGTGCTGACCTTTTTATTTTTTTTCTTCTTTCTTTTCCCATTTATCAGATTTTCATCCTATTCTACATCTACAGCCTTCAGAACAGATTCTGGCAAGAGTATTTAATGTCAGTCCCTGTGTCCCCCCCCGTCCCCCCCAAAATCTGTTTTCCCAGAGGCCCCACCCCCTGTTGGTGATGGGCTCAGCCTTGGCCAGTGGTGGATCCATCCTGGAGCCACTGGCGTTGGCTCCACTGGACATGGGGGAAGCTTCTGGCAGCTTCTCACAGAAGCCGCCCCCCTACCAAAACCTGGCCATACAAACCCAGTACAGTAACCATGAGGATGAGATGTTTCCCCAGGACAGAAAAAAAGTCAACTCCTATGAATTCCTTTTTCTCATACGGAAAGATGCCTTGAACTGTCTATAATGAAATTTTTATATGTGAGAGGGATTGTCAACATCGTCCTGTATTCTTTGATGTGCCCCAAAAATACTGCAG